>CM053627.1:96235714-96252978 GCA_028646595.1 Phalanger gymnotis | reverse complement strand
CGCATGTTTGCTCCTACCAAGACTTGGCGCCGTTGGCATCGCAGAGTGAACACAACACAAAAACGTTATGCCATCTGCTCTGCATTGGCTGCCTCTGCCCTGCCGGCACTGGTCATGTCAAAAGGTCATCGAATTGAAGAAGTCCCAGAACTTCCTCTGGTGGTTGAAGATAAAGTTGAAGGGTATAAGAAGACCAAGGAAGCAGTTTTGCTGCTTAAGAAGCTGAAGGCATGGAATGACATCAAAAAGGTCTATGCATCTCAGCGCATGAGAGCTGGTAAGGGTAAAATGAGAAACCGTTGTCGGATCCAGAGTCGAGGACCTTGTATCATCTATAATGAAGACAATGGTATTATCAAGGCCTTCAGAAACATTCCTGGTATTACTCTACTTAACTGAACCTTTTGAGACTTGCTCCTGGTGGGCATGTGGGGCGTTTCTGTATTTGGACTGAAAGTGCTTTCCGCAAGTTGGATGACTTGTATGGTACATGGCGCAGGCCTGCTACCTTGAAGAGTCATTACAATATTCCTATGCACAAGATGACCAACACAGACCTTACCAGGATTTTGAAAAGCCCAGAGATCCGGAGGGCCCCCCGTGCACCACGCAAAAAAATTCATCGACGAGTACTCAAGAAGAACCCACTGAAGAACTTGAGAATCATGGAGAAACTGAACCCCTATGCCAAGACAATGCGCCGGAATACAATTCTACGCCAGGCTAAGAATCGGAGAATCAGAGAAACTAAAAGAGCTGCCGCACTAAAGAAAATTGTGGAGGCAAGGAAAGCAGTAGAGGAGAAAAAGAAGAAGCTTGTAGGTAATAAGAAGGTTGCAGGAACTAAGAAGGTTCCAGGGCAAAAGAAACCAGCAGAAAAGAAGCCTGCAGCAGCAAAGAAACCTATGGAAAAGAAGCCTCCAGCTGAAAAGAAACCTGCACAAAAAAAAACCTGCAGCTGAAAAGAAGCCTGCCGCATAAATTCCACATATCAGTTTATTGGGCCACAATCTATTGTGTCAATATTGTGAATTTCTAAAGAATAAATATTCAAAGTGGCTTTGGGGAAAAAAAAAGAAAGTAGTTCTTTTATTGTTAATATTATTAATTAATTTATTTATTTATGGAATAAAACAAGCATTTCCATAACATAGTACAATAAAAAAAAGATGAAACTATAAATCATGTAAACTTATTTTTCTTCCCTTCCTCCCCACCACCCCTCATGGCTGCCATCAGACACAAATAGGTCTTTATATGTACAATTATTCTATACATACTTCTATTTATCAGTTCTTTCTCTGGATGCAGATAGCCTCTTTCTTCATGGATCCTTTATAGTTATTTTGGGTATTTGTAATAGTCAAAATAACTTGTTTGCTCAAAGTCCTTCTCAAAATAATATCGCTGTTACTGTATACAATGTTCTCTTGGTTCTGCTTATTTCACTCTTCATTATTTCGTGCAACTCTGTTCATGTTTTTTCTAAAACCATTGAACTCATCATTTCTTATAGCACAGTAGCATTCCATCACAATCATATACCACAACTTGTTCAGCCATTCTCCAACTGATAGTAGTTCTATTCTTATGGGAACCTGAAAAGTAGCCTTAAAGAAGACATTTACTACTACTGTTGTTGTTGTTGTTGTCCAGTTGTTTTATTAATGCCCCAACTCTTCGTGATCCCATTTGGAGTTTTCTTGGCAAAGAAAGTGTGACTTGCAATTTCCTTCTCCAGTTCATTTTACAGATGAGGAAACTGAATCAAACAGTTAAGTGACTTGCCCAGAGTCACACAGCCAGTAAATGTCTGAGGCAGGTTTGAAATCAGGAAGATGAGTCTTACTGACTCTAAGCTGTCCAACACTCTACCCACTGCACCACCTAGCTGCCCTTACTACTGTTATGACACTCTAATCCTAAGTGTTCAATTTTAGGATCCCAGATTTAGAGGTAGAAGGAACCACAGAAAGAAGGAAACTGAGGCCCAAGGACTTTCCAAACATCACAAAGGTGGAATCAGAGCTAGAATTTGAACCCTTGTCCTCTGATGCCAGAAATAGTGCTTTTTTTGACTATTCTACTCTGATCTTTGGAGTAGCCAAGAAGACAGAATTCATACAAAATGTGTCAGCAATGTGAACCTGAACTCAGGAATTCTTTGACTGGCCTATTACTCACACCAATTAGTGCTGGCAAAAAAAAAGTCCAAAGATCTCTCCCTGGAAATAATGTGGCATAGTGACTCATCTCTAAGATCAAATCTGCCCTAGAGACCTGGAGGGCACCCCAAGAAGGTGAACATCACTGGATCATAATCCCCACAAAACACTAAAACTTAAGGAAGCTCACACATTATCAGAGTACCACAAAGGATGCGCACTCCTTCTCTGATGAGTTTTCCTTTTAGTAATCCATATGCTAGAAATCAAGAATAGCTATTGAACACTTTATACCCCAGAGTTCAGAGCCAAAGGAGACCACATCAATAAGGATGATGCATCCTGTATTCACAGTAAAGATATGTGCAGGCATAACTGGGGGGTGTGGAAAGATTCAGCTACTAATTTTTTTCGGGGATGAGTCATCATGCCAACACATTTTTAGGAAGAGGTCTTTTCAGCTCTTCATCATGCCATACTGGCAAAGCATCTAGGAAAAGTCCAGATGAAAATTTTAATTCATTTGAAATATTGATGGCCAGATAGGTACAAAATATACCATGCTATGGTATTAGGAGACATGACATGATATACTGGATAGAGGACTGACCTTGGAGTTTAGAAGATTAGTTAAATCATGCCTCTGGCATGTTAGCTATCATGGGCAAGTCACTCTCAGTACTCTAGTTTACACACTAAGACTATAAGTTACAGAAGAGTTGCCAGTCTGCACCAGTGACAGGGGTTCTCACACCAGAAAGTCCCTATATTGGTGAAATCATAGGTCTTAAATCCTTACCACTCTACCAAAAAAAAGGTTAATAGCTGTGCCATCTCATTAATAAATGCCAGCTCATTGAGCCCTAGCAAAGAACTAACACTAAAACTATAGTTATGCATCAGAGCAGATTTTGTGATAGATCATATGGTGTCACTAAAATAAATTATCATTTTTTTGATATAGAGACCACATTTCAAAAAGGGGTAGATGGATGGATTGATGAAGGAAGGAACATTTACTAAGTGGCTAACATGTACCAGGCACTATCTTAGGTATTGGAGATACAAATACAAAAGTGAGACAGTATCCTCAAGGAGCTTATATTCCAATAGGAGCAGACAACACATATAGAGGCATCATGGTCAGGAAAGGGAGTTTTGGCACAAAGATAGTAAGTAGAGCTATAGGACAAATAATTGTCAGATTATCAGACCTTTTCCAGAGTCAGTGGTAATAATGATTTGATTCCTGTTTCCAGAGCAAGAGAAGTGGGGGAAGGGTAGTATATACAAAGGCAGCCAGCAAATGGCAAGATGTCCAGGGTAGATGGAAAGATAGATAGAATGTGAAGCATCATCTAGTCTAGGGCCAGATAGATATAGTGGGTTAGGTTAATTAACACTCACTCAACAATTTGGACAGCTTAACCTCAGAGTAGAATTCCAATACCGGATGGATTTACTCTCTTAGGAAGAAAGAAGGCTCACAGTGTCTGAAGATCCAGTCTAGAGGATACTATTCTACTGTGGAGAAGGGGGGAAGCAACAGGGCCGATGGCAAGATGCCTGGGAAGGATGACTAAATAGGATGTGCTACTTGATTCCGTGCCCAAAACTGCCAACTGCATCTCAAACAGCCTGGCATTTTTCTTAGAAACCATCCGACAAGGTATGTAGCCAACAGAGATAATTTCAAATGAAAATTAGAGTTTATGACCAAGTTTGGGGAACTACTAGGAGTCTATTCTACCAATGGACAGGCCTATGAAGAGGTGGAAAGAACTAAATCAGAAAGTGCAGAATTTTCTGCATTGTTATTCATCATACTTATAAAAGGTCTGAGCATGGTATCAACCCATGGCAGAATTTTCAAGAAATAACGTTGGGGTCTAAGGCTTCCTTTAGTCTTTCCAATATGTGTGCATTGCAGATTTCCCATCTTGTAGAAGAAACAGCCAGGAGAGGAAATTGTATCTATATTCTTCAAGTTGTATGATTCTAGAACTCTAATGTGTGGTTCAAGAATTGGGGCACAGTTTATATCACTAAGGAAAGTTGGTTAATTGTGACCAAGCGTTGTCAATTTAGCACAGACCTGGGTCCCTGACAGTGTCAGCTGAAACTATTTCCCATATCCCCAACAGGTATCAAGAGCAATGATAATTGCAAAGCCCTTGGCCCATAGTAAACACTATGTAAATGTTAGCTGTCATCATCATCATCATCATCATTGCTATTGTTATTAGACAAGCCCTGCCAAGGCTCTGAGACACTATACTGTAAACTCTGCATGCCTGAAATGAAATATTTGATAATGAGCAGAATGATTTCAGAAACACTTTGAAAAACTTAGATGAACTGATACAAAGTGAAGTGAGCAGAACCAGGAGAACATTGTACACAGTAACAGGAATGTTGTATGACAATCAACTGTGAATGTCTTAGCTATTCTCAGCAATATAATGATCCAAGACAATTCCAAAGGACTAATGATGAAAAATGCTATCCACCTCCAGAGAAAAAAACTGATGGAGGCTGAAGGCAGACCAAAGCATACTATTTTTCACTTCATTTTTTTCGTGTTTTTTTAATTTGTGTTTTCTTTCACATGATCAATATGCAAATATGTTTTGCATGATTGAACATGTATAATCTATACCAAATTGCTTGTCTTCTCAATGAGTGGGGAGGGGAGGGAGAGAGAGAATTTGGAACACAAAATTTTAAAAATCGAATGTTAAAAATTGTTTTTACATGTAATTAGGGAAAATAAAATATTATTCAGAGTCAAAAAATGGAATATTTGAAAATATTTGATCTATTAAGTGAGTTTAAATCTCCCCTTCAATTTATGTACTCTGTAATTTAAGAGCAAGCTGAAGAATTTGTACTTTACTGTTTTGGGCAATAGGGAGCCACTGGAGAATTTTGATTGTAGTGAAATGGTCAGGCTCTCACATTAAAAAAAAAAAAAATTCTTCCTACAACCATGTGAAGTATGCATGGGAAAGAGGAAAAAACTGAGGGCAGGAAAACAAGAGTCTATTACATCAGTCTAGGTGAGAGATGAACTGTTTTGTTTTAATCAATATTTGATAACCATTTCAACACTAAGTGGCTTCTTTTGTAATCGTATGTGTTTTAATTTAGACATTGAAAGATATTATTCTGAGAAGGGGTCCATTGGCTTCATCAGACTGCCAAAGGGGTCCATGACATATAAAGAACCTCTTACCCTCTTATATTCTATGTCATCGTTGAGAGCGGAGGGAAAAAGAAAAAGGAGAGAGGGAGGAAGAGACCGAGAGAGAGAGAGAGAGAGAGAAGAGGAAAGCAGAAACTTTGTTGTTTCTCATTCTTTTAAATCACTTTTTTCTTGCACATTAAAGGAACTGAATAAGCACTTATTGAATTGAACATAAATGCGAAGCAAATGCTAACGAGAAGAGTGAACTCAGCAGGAGCTAGTCATGGAAGCTTTCCCAGAAAAAGTGAATCCAGAGCTTCAGTTTGCAGGTGGGCAGCGCTGCCGGGAATTCTAGACAAAAATTTCAGTAAAGACATGGACTGTTTAATTCAAGTAGAGGAGCTGACAAGCAGATTGGTCAGGCAGAAACCAAGAATCTGTATCAGGAACTACAGGGATTGTGTTTAGCCCAGGGCTCCCTCTCCATATAGTGAGTCAGTGGGAGCTTAATAAATGCTTTGCATTGATAAGCTGACCAGCTCTCCTCTTCTAGTTCACCAGTTCTCAGAATGAAATCTCTTAGAGCTAGCATCATTAACCTATAGTTTCACAATCAAGTCTGGGGAGGGTGGGGAAGCAATTTTAGAAAGAGGCATCCCTGTAACTAAAGTTACAAATAAGTTTCTTGTAACAAGTTGCAAGTGATTCGGTCTAAAAGAGCAAAATTGTAGCAAATTTAAGGAAAGAGATGAAGTACAGAAAACATTTCTGGAATTCTTGCTTACTTTGAAGATCTGTGTCCTGCATCTGTAATAGGTCAAATAAACCACCATCAGTAAAGAAAGAAATATCCATCTCACTTAATCCCTAAAACAACACTCTTAATGACGGCATCGCAGGTTAATTAAGGAACTTGCTAATGATGTGTTAAGAAATCTGGCACATTTTCAATTCAGACCAACACTACTGGAGACATAAAACACTGCTCAAGTTTGCACCATATAATAAAAACTTCATTAAGCCAAAATTAGTTTATCTAAGGAGGTATGCAATTTAAAGCAACTGTTCTTTTCTCAGCCAACTAAATGTCCTATTTTTTTTAAATAAATGCCCTTTATAAAGTTTTTCCTGATCTATCTCCCTTCTCCAAGAAAATGATATGATTCTCTCTCTATTGGTCCCCTAAGGACCTTTGTCTCCCTATTATGGAAGTTTCAATATTTTAACTTCTGTTATAAGTTTGAGTTTCTTTGTTTTTTCTATGCCGTCTTCTCCCTACTAGATTGTAAACTCCTTGAGGTCAGGAACTCCATTCAATTCATCTTTATTTCCCTTGCAAGACCTAGCACAGAGCCCTATATAAAGTAGGAACTCAATAAATCTTAATTCTCTCTCTCTCTCTCCTTCTCCCTCTCCCTCTCTCCCCAAGACACAGGATTTAATCAGTATGTGAAATTCCTCTACCAATGCAGATTGCAACCTGCTCCATAATTTATAGTCTTAAAGTATCATGGACCACTGAGAAATTAAGAGATGTGTAGGCACACAACCAGTATGTATCTCATTCAAACCCAGCCTTCTTGACTCCAAAACCAGCTCTCTATGGACTGTGACAACATGCCACTAACCATCAAGAAGTTATAGAAATATTTTTAAAGTATCAATAAAGCATTTTTAAATAGGTGTTGAGACATTTATTTTAAGATTTAATAATGTATCCTCTTATCTATAATGATCAGCCCCTTTTAATCATAGAGAGGAAGCTGGGAACTACAGTTATAAAGTTCTTCTCTACCCTGAGTCACTTCCAGGGAGCTGGCATTAATTCATTTCTGCTGTGTGTTGGCTTTGTTTGTTTGCATGGGTCTTCTAGATTCAAAATAAAACTAGACCCAGCTGTAGATGTCTCAGCTTGTTATTTGAATTTCTTTGCACATTCCAGTAGCGTTTTTCTATTGAATGTTTATTTTAATGAATAGAAAGACCAGATGTTCCAGGTATATCGACTGTGTTTTCTTCCCCATTAGAGTATGAGCTTCTTGAGAGCAGGGACTGCCTTACTTGTCTATTGTGTCCTTCTTAAAAAGTGGCACTGAACAGGACACAATACTCTGACTGTTTTCTGATCAAGAGAGAGTACAGAGGGACTATTTCTTCCTTGATCTGGACACTAATTGACTATTACAGCCTATGATTAGGTTTGTTCTTTTGGCAACCATTTCACAATGTTGACTCACACAGTTCAGTCAACTAAAAGCCTTTGTCTTTTTCACATGTCTCTAGCCATGACTCCCTTATCTTATACTTGTAGAGTTGGTTTTTCAAACCTGAGTAAATAAGTGTTACACAATGGTGTCTTGTTGGTTTCAGAACATTGGTTCAATCTATCAATATTTTTGTGAATCCTGAACCTATCACCCAACATATTAGCTATTTTTCCCAGCTGTGTATTATTTGTAAATCTGATGAGCATATCTTCTATGCTTTTTATCCAAGGCATTGACTAAAAATTTTGAACAGGACAGAGCCAACAGGTACATCTACTTAGACTGGAGAAGAGTAACAATTTTATAGAATCATGGACCTGGAAGGGTGCTTAAAGGAAAAATAACACATCTGCTAAGTAGTTGTCCCATGATTAGGGACTTCCTTTGGAGACACTGAGCTATTAATCAACATATTTTGGATATGGACCTTCAACTCATTCTAATAACTATAACACCATACAGTCCATACTTCTATATCTCATCTACGAGGCTATCATTTCAGCATTGGCTTAGTCAATGCTGAAATCCAGATTCCCTGTCAGCAATTCCCTAGTATATTAGCCTGGTTTACCAATCCTGTCAAAAAAGAAAACGAGATTAATATAAAAAGACTTATTTTTTAATAAACTCATTTTTGGTTCTTTATAGGGATAGGGATGGACTCTGGACCAATGGTTTCATTACTATTTTCTGGAGGAGGAAACTCCTTTTATCAGTGCAGGTTGGCATTGTCTCTGTGTTACAGAGCTACCTAGAACGCTGAGAAGGTAATAGAGTGACTTGAACAGAGACACACAGGCAATATTTTTGAGAGGCAGGAATTGAACTCAGGGATGCCTGTCTCCAAGGCATCTGTTATACCCTGCTGACTCTCAGAGATTCTTTTGATATAATACAAGGGGAATCCGTACTCCCAAACAAAATGGAATATCTCATAGCGAGTTTTTCATCATTGGAGATTTTCAAGTAGAGGCTAAGTAACTACTTCTAGGGAAGTCATAGGGTGGATAAAGGTTAGCCTAGATAGCACTATGGTGCCTTCCAAATCTAAGATTCTATGGTCCCTCCTTCCCTTTGCTAGTTGTAGCATAGTGGATAAAGCTTAGAATCAGGAAGATTTAGCTTCTGTGAGCTGTGTGGTATCAGCCAAGTCACTTACCCTCTCTGTGCCTCAGTTTCCTTATCTGTAAAATGGGAGTAATAATAGTGAGTGTTAATGAGGCATTATATCTTAAGTATTTTGCAATTCTTAATAATAAGTACAAGCTTTTGTTATTATTATTAATGCTTACAAATCATTAACTAAATAACCCAGTCTAGAATTTTACTTGTCGTAGACATAAAATTCAGTGGCCTATTATTTCCAGAACCTACTTTCTTTTTCTTTTTGAAAATCAAGACATTTGCAGTGTCTGAGAAACTCTGACTTGCCTTATAGATAAGCACTTCAGTTCTGAATCTTGTTCTAACAAATGAGGAAGAACTGGTTGGCGAACTAGGCAATGTCTGGGGAAAGTAATTGTCATTCTATGCTTTGTGATAGCCAAGGAGAAGAATAAGCCTATACTTTATAATTCTGAAAAACATTTCACGCCTATTTCGTTTTCCAGCACCTTTTCAGCTTCTGTGATTCTTCATAGATCACCAAAAGCAAGTAATGATTCCATAGGTTGTCTACGTGCAGAGTTAAAACTAGGAATTCTAGCACTTGGGGCAAATTCACTGGAGCCAGAGAACATAAAGAGGCTAAGTTATGACCACATGATCATTCCTTTGCCTGGTTCAGGCAGACTGGAGCAGAGGTCATAGGAATTTATGAGGTTGAGGAGCAGGGAATGAACAGGTCGAGGAACCTGTTAGGAGGCCAAGGGATTTGAAAGGAATAGGACTCCAGGTAAATAAGAAGACTGAGCCAGTTACTAAAGTTACTGGGGAGAGATAACCTAATGACCCGAAAGCTTATAGATGAAAATAATAAGAATGTGGACAAGAAAGAAGGAAATAAGCATTTATTAAGAGGTTACTATGTGCCATGGACTGTGATGAGTGCTTTTAAAAATTTACCTCGTTTGATGCTCACAATAACCTTAGGAGATAGGTGTAATTATTACCCCCATTTCACAGTTGAGGAAACTGAGACAGGCAGCATAAGTGATTTTCCCAGGGTCACACAGCTAGTAAGTTTCTAAGGCTGGATTTGGATTCAGATCATCCTGATTTGAGACCCAGCGTTCTACCCATTGAGCCCCTTCAGTCTAGAATTGTTAGTAAAGATGGGAAGCATCCTCCTATAGAAGGACAGGTAGTTGATGGTAGTAGGTTGGTGGGGGATGGAGGGAGTATGGAGAGGAGGGAGCAAGAAATAAGCCTAGTCATACTCCTGGCTCTACGTGTCAGGAGAAGTATCAGATGGAGCAAGCTGGCCCTGGTTATGGTGCAAAGAGATGTGTTGTCTCCAGGAGAAAGCTAGGTTTTAATGATCGCCACAAGATGGGAGGAATAGGAGGAAAAGAAATCTAAGACAAAGGAGAGGTTGTTAGCAACAGATATGGGATTCTAGAAGGCACAGGGGAACAAGAGGGCTGAAGAATACAGAACATGGCAAGTTAGTGCTGAGCTGGATAAGGATGAGATTGTGGGAAAAGATAGTAGGAAAAAGGGGTCTGGAGACTGGGAAGAAATATCAGACAGGCCCTGGGAATAATGGTTTAATTTTAAGTTTGGTCATGGAAGGATACGTGGTGGTCCCATCCTCTCTTTCCCTTCGTCTCTGACCTCCACCGTCACCACCCCTATTTATTTAGCCCCTACATTCTGCCCCATATCTCACGGGGGTTCAAGTTAGCAGAGGACCAGAAAGCTACAGAGGTAGACCGGCCCACTGTGTGGATGAAGTACCCCCTCTTCTTCTACCATGAACACTCTCCCAAGAAACAGTTACCCACTGACTCTCCACCCTTTATCCCCACATGCTAGAACCTAAGGAAAAGCCTAGAATATCCTGGTTTAGTTATGGCTCCGTCTATATGTATTTCTCCCTATGAAAATAGAAGGTCACACTGAATTAGCTTGCTAAAATTGAGGGTTCTACAAAAGTAAGGTAGGGACTATTGAATGAATACTACAGAAGATTATAATAACACTGAGGAAAGAAGCCTTTTATTTTAATCATTCACAATTCTCCATTTAACCCCTCCTCTAATGCACCTCATCATGACTTTTAGTTGGCCCTTTGTTCTTTGAAGACTACACACAAGGAGAATAAGCCTTACTAGTTCCTACCAAGCAAGAAGAATTGTAAATATACCCATTCACTCATTTTGTTCAGTTGCTGTTCAGTCGTGTCCAACTCCTGTGACCCCATCTGGGGTTTTCTTGGCACAAATACTGGAGTGGTTTACCATTTCCTTCTCCAGCTCATTTTATAGATGAGAAAACTGAAGCAAATAGGATTAAGTGGTTTGCCCAGGGTCACACAGCTGATAAGTGTCTAAGGCCGAATCTGAACTCAGATCCTCTTGACTCCAGTCCGAGCACTCTATGCTCTGTGCCACTTAGCAGCTGGACTGGCCAAAGAGTCTGCCTGCCATCCCAGTAGTAGTCTGCCAGGGGTCTGAGAGGCTCATTGCCAGAAGTCTGGCCACCAGGTACCAAAGTGGGTTGGGGGAGAGGGGCCGCAGGGGGGAAGGGAGGTGGTTACAGCAACTCTACCAAAGTATACCAGCCTACTAAAGTGTGGAAGTTTCAACTTTCATCAGTAGTGAGAATAAACATTTTGATGAAATCACAAATTGTTTAAAGTCTGTTTCAGATGTGATTTGCCTTCACAGCCATTGAATTAAAAAGCATCCTTCAATGCATATGCCTCATTAATAATGAAGTTTAAGCTAATTGACAGAAGCAAAGGATAGAGGGGATGTGAAATACATAAAGCATCTTGCACTATATATCAGTTATATATTATTATATTATGTTAATATATATTATGTTATATTGATATTATTATGGTTGTTATTCTCATTTAAAACTCCTTTAAAGTGATGGAATTATCGGATTGTCTTGGCTTAACTATATTATGTGGTACACTGGAAAGAGTACTGGATTTGGAGTCAGAGAACATACATTCAAATACTATCTCACTTAACTACCTCTGTGACCCTGAGAAATTCATTTTCCCCTTTCTGAGTCAGTTTCTATATCTGTAAAATAAGAGGATTGAACAAAATGACCATTAAGAGCCTACTCAGAATTATGTGGATTCTCAATAATTTGGTTTCTTTCAATATTTAAATTCTACATAACAATAACATCTTCCTGCTCCCCCTGCCCCTTCTATCCCCACACCTGAGTATATCCGTTTTGAGGATTACAAAGATAATCACAGCTAGAGGGTATTAACTGTATATATCATTGACTGAGTTGCACATTCCCACTGCTCGTGCTATTTCTGCTTTGAATAAAAGAATTGTGTTTCTTTAATAAATGTCAATTGGACATTTCTCTGGGGAATGATTTAAAAAGAATCACATTCATGCTGAAAGAACCGTAGGGATTTTTTTTTTCCTTACTGGAGGGCAAACTTTAAGTTTTTATGTGCTTTCTTTACCTATAATACAAGATGACAAGTATCTCCATGGGAGAGGAGAAAAATGTAAAGAATCTCCCCTAATTTTGTGAGAAGCTGCCAATAGTAGACACAGAATTGATGGTTAGTATTCTATTATCAGCCATGTTTTTATAATAATTATAGTAGTAGTTTGCGGGGCCAGATAATGCTGGGGTGGTAGCCATAACCTGACATGTCAGAAAGATCCCCATTCCAGAGACTGATGTAGGCTGTTTTATTTCAACACAGATATGAAAATGATGTCTCCGGATCATTGCCATTTCTGGCACCAAAGTGTGTTGCCCTGTTAGTTATTCATATTGTTTTGTTTCCCTCTTGTAAGGGATGTTATAGGAGGATCTCTCTTTTGGTTAGATGATCTCAGATGCCCCTCCCAATGCTAAGACTCTGTGATTCTATGAATGCTCAGAGGTTTCTGAGAAGTTTGAGCCCTGGTAGAGAGCAGCTGCTCTGCCCCAAGCAAGAGTTGGGAAGTAAGTAAGCATGCAACCCCAGATTAAAAGTGGAGGTTTAACTAGTATGATTTTAAATTATCGAATATGGGCATTTTAAGCCATTCACTTCTGGCCATCAATATTACTCAGTTGTGTTCCTAAAGCCATTTTTACTCAATTGACTTGAAACTCCTGAGGATAAACCTATGAAGAGCTTTGACTAGGCAAGAAAATCTGGGAGCTCTACTCCATGACCAGAGGACTTGTCAGCTGGGCTCACAGTTCTGAGGGTAATTGGTAATTTATCCAACCTGTTCCTGGAGTCAGTCATTCTTCTTCTGTCAGAGGGCAATGTGGTACATAAAGTGCTTGACTTGGAGGCAGGAAGACCTGAGTTCAAATCCCACCTCAGATACTTGTTTTCAGTTTGACCTTAGGTAAGTCACTTAATCTCAGTTTCCTCACCTCAAATGAAGTTAATGCAGCACTACCTCAGTGTTGTGATGATCAATTGAGATAACATATGAAAGTGCTTTGTAATACTATGTAAATGCTAGTTACAATTTTTGTTATTAATACTGTTTGGTCTAATTTCTGCTAGAGAGTCTTGTAACGCACTTGTTTTAGCTAGGTGGTACAGTGGATAGGATACTAGACCTGGAGTCAGGAAGACTCATCTTCCTGAGTTCAAATCTGACCTCAGGCAGCATCTTTAAAAACTTTCAGACTGGGACAGTCTTTCTTTCCCACACACTCTTTCCTGCTGCCAAACAGGGAGTGAAGGTTACAGTTCAGGTACCCTGGGTACCACAAACAGCTCTGATGAGGCGGAAGAAGCATTTCCTTCCTACCCTTGCTCTCCTTTTTACCCCATGCCTGGGACGTTTGTCTTGTAAAGTTTCATTTGTCCTTAGTGTTGATGCAGGCAGAGATTGTAATCCTTCCTATTTATGCAATGGTTTTCTAAGATGGAAGGCTTGTGTCATCCTATACCTTTGTCCTAAAACCCCTGCTCAGTCTTTTATGCACATGTGCCCTTAGAGTATCTACCAGTAAAGTCAGGTATTATTGAACTGCTCAACCCCTTCAGCATGAGCCCTCTCAAGGTATACCTACTACAAATGCATGGTTATGGATAGGTTTTCAGCACATTTTAAGTACAATAATCCCATCATTAAACAGTCCATCAGCAAAAAAGCAAGAAAACTAAAAAGAGAAATCCTAGTTTGTAAGTCATAACCCACTGTCTATCACACCACATTTTAAATTTTATTGATTTTTGCATTTAACCATGTGAAAATTATTTCTTATTCCAAGAAGCTAAGGAGGCAAGGACTATCTTTCTCCATTAGAAAAATATCTGTACACTTTCTTTAATCACCAAGTACCATATATGTTCCACGTGGTCTTGCTAATAAGTTTTAGCCACTGATGATGCTCAAGGATTACATATAAAGAATTGCTCATTTAACATCTGCTTTTTTGTGACTCTTTAAATAGGCTATTTAAAAGCCAATTAAATTAAAAGTAACTATGGCCACCATTTTGGAGAACAGGAGGGTGTTTGGTAGGATTAAAACACACTCAAACGTGTTTTTTAAATCATAGAAGATAAAACTCTGTACCTCAATATAACAGGCTTTCTGCTTAAATATTTTCAAACTTTAGCAGGGGAATAGCCTTAAGTAAAATTGTAAAGTTGTGTGGGGGGTATAATATGTGTTAACAGGCTTCTCTCAGCTTTCCATGTGTTCTTTCTATGGTTTCATTTAATCATTCCACAAATATTTTCACAAGATAGGATATGGGAGTAGATAGCTCATTCTCAAACATGCTACTTTAATTTGTCCTTTTATTTCACTAATGTTGGGTACTATAGGTTAAAGAATAGGTGCATAATACATTCACTTCATTCATTCATCCATTCATTCAAAGAATCACTAAATCATAGAATTCCAGAGAAAAAAATTCAAGGTTCATCTCTGCATCCTGCACCAGAAGCTCAAGAACATTGCTGTCATTCTTAGATAGTTCATGGAACATCTACCTTGCCAAAGGGAAAGAAATAAGCATTTAAGTGCCTACTATGTGCCAGGCACTGTGCTAAGCACTTTACAAATTTTATCTCATAGCTCTCATTGAATCTTCACAATAATGTTGTTATTCCCATTTTATAGCTGAGGAAATTGAGGTTAAGTGACTTGCCAGAGGTCAAGTTTCTGAGGCTGGATTTGACCTCAATTCTTTCAGATTCTAGGCCCAATATTCTACCTATCTGCTCTAGGGTTTGAGAAACACAAAGATTAATAAGATGAACTTTCTGCCCTTGAGACAGTTTACAAAATGATAAAGAAGGTAAGACATACTCAAAAAAGCTGTAACACATGATATGAGGCATGAAGTGCTATGGGAGAAAAATCACTTTGGACTGATGCAATTTCAGAAGTTTTACAGAGGAAGAGGTGTTTAAACTGAGCCTTGAAGGAGGAGTAGAATTTTGGTCAGTGTAAATGGATTGGGGTTATGTCCCAGGTGTTGAGAAGAATGTGAACAAAGGAATGAAAATCTAATATCTTGCTAGAATTTACAAAGCATATTAGTGACATATCAAGATCTGTACCTTCATCAGTGTGGGTCCTCCCTCCACTGGCATAGATAGCAACTCTATGTCTTAGCAGATTCCCTTCAAGAAACGAAGTGCTCCCCAAATTCATCAATTTGTGGCCTACTACTTGGCCTACTACTTCTCCAAATTTAGCCAGGCCCATCCTCAGACAACAGAAATATAAGTAATCAATGTATCTGTGTTTGTCAGTTCCCATTTCTGGGCCACGAGGACTTCCCAGATAGATCAGAAAGCAATGAAAAAAGCTGAAAGAAATAAACCTTTTTATTTTGCTCATTTAAGGAAATGCTATATAGCTTAATTGAAGATGCCCAAAGGGACAAGTCACAATAAAGAAGGGCATTTATACTTCCCACTGCACTCCCCTTTCCCCGACACTAGAACAAGAATAGGAAAGGGCAGGGGAAGGATACCACCAGGGATATCATCAAGGAGCCTTGGGCATGATGGTCTTAAGACCACAGCAGGGGAGGAGAGTTCCACAATGGTCTTAGATTTCTGACTGCAACTCTACTGCTGCCAGGGCAACTAGGCAGTTTTTATAGGAAGCAGTAGGGTCCTGCTCAGGAAGGTCTGATTGGTTTCACACTTTGAGGTCATTGGCAAGGAGCAGCCAATCAGCAGAAGAAAAGACATAGATGCTTGTTGAACTGAAAAAGACTGGAACTAGAGAGAGAGAGAGAGAGAGAGAGGGAGAGAGAGAGAGAGAGAGAGAAATAACATCTACAGATACAGTATCATGCATCTCTAGATTTTATTATTATTCATTTTACATGAAATTTGTTTTCATATTTTTCTGGAATAATTTATTTAAACCACTGATCCAATGTTGAAGCCATTCTGTTTAGAACCATTACTCAGAATAATTACTTTGGCATGGTTATGATTTTTCCCCATTTAAATCTTTTGCCGAAATGTTGATCAATATACATGGATTTTTTTTAAGTCTTAAAGCATATCACACTCTAATGTCAAATTCTGATACATTAGGCCATGATAATATGGATACTTTGAAAGTGAAACACTACAATAGCTTGTCACTCCAAGGGACCTATCCAAATCAGGTTATTCAGACTTAGGAACCATTAAAAGCATAAATGTGCCTCCTAATCACTTCCTTATCTCAAATGTCCTGCCTGTTCTTTGCTTGTAAATGGATGAGCTGTTGGAAAAGCACAAACCTGACCTTATTTTCCTATGAGAAGGAAAGTAGCAAACACAGAAAGCAATACGATCTGAAGTGAAATGCTATCTTCTGGATAATTCGGTCAAGATAGTTACTTGTAAATCTGATTTTGTACATTTTCTTTAAAATTTATAGAAATATTGCCTGAAACTTGAATTCCTGAGCACTTCCTTAACGTGTCAGATTTTCCTCCACTTCAGATAGACTGAATTTTTCCTATAAAGTTCACAATTCATATGTTTTTTTCCCTTTAAGATAATAAGCATCACATATTTCTTTTGAGCACAAAAAAAAAATCAAAGTTTGGAGACTGTTTTTTTTTCTAATAAATATCTTATTAGATGGTAGAGCCTATGAAGTTTAGAACAAAAGCAACAAAAGATATTTGTTTAAACTTTTTCTTTTTTTTTGAATTTATTTTTAATATGTTTGGTTTTCAGCATTGATTTTCACAGGCGTTTGAATTACAAATTTTCTCCCCCCCCACAACTCCAAGATGGCGTACACTCTGGTTGCCCTGTTCCCCAGTCTGCCCTCCCCTCCGTCACCCCATTCCCCTCCCATCCCCCTTTCCCTTACTTTCTTGTAGGGCAAGATAAATCTCTTGCCCCATTGCCTGTGCATCTTATTTTCTAGTTGCATGAAAAAAAAAACTTTTTTACTTTTGAACATCTATTTTTTTAAAACCTTGAGTTCCAAATTCTCTCCCCTCTTCCCTTCCCATCCACCCTCCCTAAGAAGTCAAGCAATTCAACATGGGCCACATGCATAT
>CM053627.1:96216763-96235214 GCA_028646595.1 Phalanger gymnotis | reverse complement strand
CTATGTTCCACGCTTGGGCGGATGCGCTGCCTCACCAGCACTCCTCCTTCCCCAAGAACCCCCTACCTGGACTGGTCTTAAATCTTCAGCAGGCTCTTCACTCCTGCTCTGATCCACCACTTAATTCCTCCCACCAAGTGGGCCTGGGGCCAGAAGCAACTGCAGCCATAGTTCTAAAGCTGCCCCACCTCCCCTACCCCAGGGGCGGTGGCCGAACCGCAAACTCAGTCCCGCAGCTTTTCCCACTAACCTTCTCTGTTGTCTTTGCTCTTTGTGGGTTGAGAGGTCTGGTAAATGCCACAGCTCAGTAATTCAGGACTGTAGGGCACTCTCTGCTTGGCTGCTGTTCTGGTCGGTCCGCAGTCGGTCCACGCCACGTACACTGGGCTCTGCTGGGCTCAGCTCCGCTCCCCTCAGCTGGGAGCTGGGAGCTCTATGTGGAACAGACCTTACCCAGAGACCATCCAGGCTGTCCTGGGCTGGAGCCCTGCTTCCCTCTGCCACTTTGTGGGTTCTGCAGTTCTAGAATTGGTTCAGAGCCATTTTTTTATAGGTTTTTGGAGGGACTTGGTGGGGAGCTCACGCCAGTCACTGCTTCCCAGCTGCCATCTTGGCTCCGCCCCCCCCTTTTCACTTTTTCATTAGCCATGTAATAGTGTGGGGAAAATGAGGCTTCTAGAGTTAATAGTCCAGGATCCAAATCCTGTCTCTACCATTTAGTGGCCCTGTGATGATATCTGATAAGTCATTTATCCTCTCTGGATCTCTTTATCCCTTTATCTGTAGAAGGAGGTACTGGAATCAGTGATGCCTGAGATCCTTTCCAACGCTAACATATGCTGCTCATACTCACTACTTTGGGACCATGAGTGAGTCTTTCTTAGTACCCTAGACGACTCTCTAAGACTATGTTTTGCATGTGAATTGTGGCTGTAAATTGGTGGTAGAAGTTTCCACACTAGGAGTTCCTCATACTAATAAAATACCAGGTCCAGTGCCCCCTACCCCACCAAAAAATGTTCAACGCATGGGATTAAGTTGGGGATTAAAAGACTAAACCAAAACTAGTTCCTGCCCTCCGAGAGCTTACATTCTACTGAGGAAGTAAAACATGTAAACAAAAAAGGTAAACGCACAGTCATTCGAATGAAGATGGAGGGAGCACTAACAACTGGGAAAGGGCAGGAGGGACTCCCAGGTGAATATGGCACCTTAGCTGAAACTTCAAAAGAAACCAGGGATTTCAAGAGATGGAAAAGGAGAGCATTGTAGGACTGGGGGCCAGCTTGTACAAACGCACAGTCGTAGTAATAGAACACTGAGTTCAGGGTGAAGCAAGGAAGTTAATTTGGCTGGATTGCGGTGTGTGAGGAGGGAAATAATGTGAAATAATCCGGAAAATGTAATCAGAATCCAGATTGGAAAAGGCTTTATATACCAAGGAGAAGTCTATTTTATCCTAGAAGCAATAGAGACGGCAGGGGGCAGGGGGACCGGGGGCGCAACTAAGTGGTGCTGGGGATAGAGTGCCAGGCCTGGAGCTTGGAAGACCTGAGTTCAAATCTGACCTCAGGCACTTACTAGCTATGTGACCCTGGGCAAGTCACTTGCCTCAGTTTCCTCATCTGTAAAATGAGCTGGAGAAGGAAATGGCAAACTGCTCCAATATCTGTGCCAAGAAAACCCCAATGGGGTCACAAAGAGTCAGACACAACTGAAGAATAACTGAACAACAACAAAATAGAGACAGATTGAAGATTCTTGAGGGGAAGAACGTTATGGTCAGATTTATGTTTCGAAAGATTAGTCTGGCAAAGGGAGGATAGACTGGAGAAGGAAGAGAATGGAAACTAAAATTCCCGTTGGGAAACTTTTTCAATAGAATGGATGAGAGGTGATTAGAAGCTGAATTTAATAAGGGTTATGTTAGTAGAAATAAGGGCATGAGTTGGAGACAATTTGTAGAGACAGTAAGCAACTAATGGGATTTGGGCAATGAGTGCAAGAAGAGGAAAGAGTCAAGGATGACTCCAAAGTTGTATATCTTGGGGAATTGGGAGAGGCATGAGTTTAATAGTGAAAAATAATAGATTCCATTGGAATCTGTTGTTCTATTCTATTCCATTTGAATTTGAGATGCCTATAAGACATCCAATTGGAGATGTCCAACACATGGTCAGTGATGTGAAAACTGAACTCAGGAGATCCATCAATCATCTAGACTGAGATGGTAATTTAACCCATGGAAACTCGTGGGAAGGGAAGGGGAGGGGAGGGGAAAGGAGGGGAGGGCAGAAAAGTAAGACTTTTAGGAATAGCCAGGGTTAGGCATCAGAATGAACATGTATAATGATCCAGCAAAAGAGATAGAATGAGAAGAATCATGAGAAATCTGAAGAAGAAAGAGAATCCAGGAAGAGATGCTAGTCAACAGTGTCAAATGCTGAGAAAAGACCACTGGACCTAGCAATGAAGAAATTGTTGGTAATCTTGAAAAGCACAACAGTTGCACAACAAGGTTTGACACCATATTACAAGGGGTTGGGAAGTGAGTAGGAGGAGAGGAAGTGGAGGCAACAGGTACTAACAGCTTTTTCTGGGAGTTTGGCTGTGACTGGGAGGAGAAATATGAGATCATAGCTTGAGGGAATGGCAGGGTCAAGTAAAAGTTTTTTAAGGATAGAGCAGACTTAGGCAGGTCTGTTGGCAGCAGAGAAGAAGCCAGGAAGGAAAGAAACAAGCATTTATTAAGTACTTAGTATGTGCTGGGCACTTTACTAAACACTTTATAACTATTATCTCAGTTGATCCTCACAATAACCCTGGGAGGTAGGTGCTGTTTTTATGCCCATTTTACAGTTGAGGAAACTAAAGCCAACAGAGAGGTTAAGTGACTTGCCCAGGGTCACACAGCTAATAAGTGTCTGGGTGTGGATTTGAATTAGGTCTTCTTGATTCCAGGCCCCAGCACTTTGATATTCTGTGCCACCTCTTAGATAGGACTAGAAGGAATATAACCTGGGCAGAAGTAAAGGGGTTGAGTTTAACCAAAAAGAACCCTCTCTTCATCAGAGACTGAATGAAACAAAGATAAATACTTTAACAGGTAAGATAAGAGAAATGAAGTCACAGAGGGCAGCCCTCCAGATCTCTAAATCCCATAGTAACTGTGTTCTTAGAGTCACATTTGGCCACCTGAGGACTTCCCAAAGGATACTCCTGGGTTAGAAATCCAAGGAAGATCTTCCCTTCCTGTTTCCTACCCATCCTGCCCTCTTGACCTATTTGAGTTGTTGTTGCCCAATCTGCTGCCCGCTGCCCAGCCATCTCCGCAGCTACTTCCTCTTGAGTTCGTTAGCCTTTGTGGACACAATGATAGCATGCCACACAACTGTCATTTGTTCCAAGTTCTTATAATATTTCATTATATCTAACCTTGTATATGCACTTGGAACAGGCCAGATGAATGAGTGTTGTGCTAATGAGGCCACAAATATTGTTAAGTGATACATAAATAAGTTACTTAACTCTTACTCTGTCGTAAAAAGTTGAAATGGGGCAAAACATTTCCAGCAGGGCCAAGACATCACCAAATAGCAAAAAGCCTTACTTTTGCCTTTACAATTGTCCCTTTTCACCTGGCCTTTTCTAAGAAGATTCCATGGTATTCCCAAGACCTTCCCATTCTGGGGAATCAGGGAAATGATTTTCAGCTAAGCTATTTCAATGAGTGCTGAGGGGGCTTGGGTGGAGTCAGAATCATGGTATAAGTGAATAGAGTTCACTAGCTAGTGATCTTAAAACAGAAAGGACTAGGTTGTAGGATTGCCGGGAAATAGGAACCAGCATTGGCAATGAGAATTTCTGATCACAAAACTGAAGAGGCCTGAAGTAGTAATGGTCTACCAAGGGAGGGCCAGATCAAAATCAAAAACAGAGTCAAGTCTAGGATAGCTAATGGGAGGTGGAAGGCTGAGACTCGGGAAGCAAAGTTCTGGTCCTGGGTGAGCAATAGGGTGTTAAGTGAGATCCAGAAGGATCCAATTTGCTGCACTTGCTGGCCTCGTGAATACATTCCAGCTTTAAGCTCAACCATGCACAACTAGGCCCCACCCTTTAGCTTTGCCCGAATTTCCTTTAGCTGTAGAACACCCACCTTTGCTGCCACCCTCATTAACTCCTTTAGCAACAGACCCAGTCACTAGGTGGATGCCAGCTCAAAAGTAAGTTGCTTATGTACAGAGTAGATCCTCTTATCTTCAGGCTACTCCCAGGCTCAACTGCAGCTGCACTCTTTGGACCTGCCTCGTACTACTAACCCTAGTACCTGTGGCTCCAACTACTGAGTCCTGATTTTAGACTCCAAAAAGTCCAAAGGTGAGGGGCAGTGAGTGGTACCAGCAGCAAAGGCAGTGGTGAGAGACAAGAAGAATCAGGGCTGAGGCTTTATAAAAATGATTCTTTGCTTATCAAGAAACGATTGACCAAAGAATTCCTTTAATGGCCAGGTCCCCTTGGGGATAAAGAAATATTTTATATATTATATTATAATTACAATCTATGATGTAATTATATTACGTATAATTATACACATAAATATATAAATATAATTATAATATATTATCATTTAAATATAATTTATATTAATATATTTTATATATATACATTACATATTATATATACATTTTTTAAAATTTGAAATATGGGCAAGGACTATTTTTTCCTTTATTTGTACTCCAACACTTAGCACAGTGATTGACACATAGTAGGTGCTTAATAATGCTTGTTAACTTGACTTGATTGTAAGTTATTTACATAAAACTTTTCAGAAATGTTAACTAGACTAGAATTTTTAAAATTTTATAAAAGTCTACTTCATAACCAATGACTACTAGCTAATAAGAAATGAGTATCACTGGTTAGTACTTTGTTAAATAACTAAAGGTACCTTTGGGAGCTTAAAATATGAACCCATTTAAAATATGGAACCCCCCCCCCAAAAAAAATCCCTAAATCCTAGCTCATTCTTATTAGCTAGAACATGCCAAAAATGCTCACACTGTGCACATCTATCTTGATATAGTAAGTAGAATTTTTCAGAATTATACTTCATTCATCTAGAAACCACATTGTAAATTTTTCAGGCAGAAGCTAAGTATTTAAAGGAAAACATGAGCAAAAGAACTATTTTCTGGTTAAAATTAAGGAAAAGAAAATTTTTTTCTTCTAATATACTGAAGGAAATGCATAACAGATGATTCTTGGGAAATTATTTTTCATAGCTTGATCATA
Source organism: Phalanger gymnotis (assembly GCA_028646595.1). Lineage (NCBI taxonomy): Eukaryota > Metazoa > Chordata > Mammalia > Diprotodontia > Phalangeridae > Phalanger > Phalanger gymnotis. The sequence goes on along the minus strand of CM053627.1, from coordinate 96,229,922 downwards.
GTCTATTAGAGTTTTCAGACAGCAAAGTCAGTCTTAATTCAAGTACCTCACATTTTGGGTTATGATGACGATAGGATTTCTCTTAGGTATTTTTTTCAGTGCATGGAATCTCAAAATGATCTTCAAAGGAAATCAATAAAGTGCTATTGTTACAAAACTCAGGGCAGTTGCTTATGGTTAGAACTCAGGAAAAAAAATAAAGCAAAAATATTTGATGTGACTTGTCACAGCCCCTAAAAATAGTTTCCACAGACTAAATAAAGTTGCAGATTGAGTTTATTATTTGGGTAACATAGCCCCTCCCCAAGATTTACACATAAATTATTTAGATTAGCTCAGGCCTTACATTTGTCATTTGGAGAGTTAAAAATTGTGTTTATCCTAGCAAATACATTAACTTTGAAAATCTGTTCTTTAATCTTAAGTCTTCAAATAATTAACATCAAAGAATTCTGTGTCATGGGAACATGAGGAATTTAATCAACAAATTTGAAAAAAAAATCCTTTGAAATAGAAAGTATTGTTTTTGAAATGATTTTAAAACATGTTTGGAATCAAGCTAACTTTGGTAGTTTACCTAGCAGCTTTGGTTTCATCTATAGGGGCACTGTCTCCACTAAAGCAGATTACAACTCCTTCAGCCTTCCTCTTCTCAGATTCTTATATTACACGTATCTTTCCATACATCCTCCATAGAAAGTCTACCTAATATGTTCTTTAAATAACTCAGTGGAACAAACATAGCATTCAGACTATGCCTTTTTTATCTTTACTATATTCCTAATTTAACATATTTTCTGGTCTTACAAGTCCATAACGATTTTATACTACTTTTTACTCACAAGTCATCATTGTAGTAAAGAGAGATAAGACATATTTTACCATGTGTCAAGCAGTATGTTAAGTGCTAAGGTTACAAATAGAAGAAAACTAGACTGCCTACCCTCAAGGAGTTTATGTTCCAATGAGAAAGACAATCATGGGAGCTGGAAAACCTGGAGCAGGGAGGAGGAAAGCACATCCTTGAAGGAGCAAGGCTGCTGGAGAGAAGGTGAACTCTACAAAGTAAATTAAGAACTGAAGTGAGTATGGCTCCAGCCCCACATGAAACATGGTGGTCTGAGCTAGGGACTCACCAATTCTGATGGTGGGGCTCAGAAAAGAGGTAGATAAGCTTGTGGTAAGAAAGTGGGTAACACCTAAAGCGTGCCTTCTAAAGGACTAAAAATCAGTTGCTACATAAAGATTTGTAAAAAGCAATGCACGAGGACAAAATTGAGAGCTATGACTAGGCTCCAAGTTGTATGGAAAAGATTAGTGAACTACAGATTCTCAGGAGTCTACAAGGAGACACAGCATCAAAAAAAATTAAAAGCTAGTATAAGTTTATGTTAGAATATATAGAGTGAGGCTGATAATAATCTCACTTTACTCTGCCTGGTCAGCATATTGTGTTTAGCTCTGGGCACCAAATTTTGTGCGTTCCTTTTTAAATTATTTTAAAGCTTTATTGATGCATTGCTTACATTATAATACTTCTTCTCCTCTCAAATATGGAATCTTCACGAAGAAAGAAAGTTGGGCAAAACTGACCAAGACAACAGCATTTGACAGCTACGCAACATGTCATACCAGTTGTCTTACACCACTATCTCTGCAGAGAGGAGGGAAACTGCCCCATCTGTTCTCCAGAACCAAAATTGTCCATTGCAATTAATCTTGGGTTCAACTGCCTTTTAGTATGATTTTCATTTACATTATTATAGTCACTACATATATTGTTCTCCTGGCTCTTTTTGCTTCACTCTGTATTAGTTCTTACAAGATTGTCCATATTCCTCTGAATTCTTTGTCTTTATTGTTTCTAACAACACAGCACTGTTCCATTGCATCCCTATATCACAATTTTATAGCCATTCTCCAATTGATGGTCACCTACTTTTTAGTTCCAGTTGTTTTTTTCTATCTTAAAAAAACAGGAACCAAGGCTGCTAGGTGACACAGTGAATAGAGCACCCGCCCTGGAGTCAAGGATCTGAGTTCAAATGTGGCCTCAGACACTTATTAGCTACATGGCCCCAGGCAAGTTACTTAATCCCTATTGCCTCTTTTTTAAAAAATGCAGATACCATATTTTTAATAATGATATTGACAAATTGGACTACACCAAGGGTAAGGCGACTAAGATAGTGATGGACCTAAAGATCATATAAGGATTGATTTCATAAAATGGTAATATTTAATCTGGAGAAAATAAAATTTAGGGTAAAAATTCAATTCGATAAGTATTTATTGATTTACTATACTAGATCCTGAGGATACAAAGAAAAAAGAGGAAAGGAAGGAAGGAAGGAAGGAAGAGAAAGAAAGAAGGTAGAAAGAAAGAAAAAGAAAGAAAAGAAGGTAGAAACAAAGAAAAAGGAAGAAAAGAAGGTAGAAAGGGAGGGAAGGAAGGAGGAAGAAAAAGAAAGAAGCAAAGAAAGAGTCCTTGTCCTCAAGGAGCTTATGCTCTACTGGAATGTGATTGTTATCTTCCAGTATTTTAAGGGATATAACCATGGAAGAGGAAATAGACTTGTTCTGCTTGGCCCTAGAAGGCAGACATAAGAACAACAGGTGGAAGTTACAGGGAGGCAGATTTCAAGTCAGTACAAGGAAAACTTTTCGAACAATTATTGTCCAAAGGTAGAATGTACCGCTTCAGGAGCTAGTGAGTTCTTCATCACTGGAGGGTTTCAAATGATAACAGATGATCACTTGTCAGGAGTGTTGTCATAGAGATTCTTGCTCAGGTATTTTTGTACTAGATGACCTCTAAAGTCCCTTTCAATTCTGTGTTTTCGTAAAGTATATCATTATATATAATTACATGTAATCACATTCCAAAGTAAGGTTGTTCTGAATGTTAAGTATTACATCCAGATTAAGGAAGATTCCCTAAAGTGTCTTAATGTTCAGAACACTGGTTTCTCTCGTAATGGAGAAATGGGTAAGATAGGTCTTACAGTTCAGATATTCTTAAGGGGAAGCAACCTAGTAGTAGTTGCTTTTAGATTCAGTAGCCAGATATTAGAAGATGCTCATATTCTCATTTGCAGTTATCAAAAATGTAAACCTATTCTTCTTAAGGACCATCTGCTATAAGGAGAAAAATTAATAGTAGCTTTCCTTGAGGAAAGAAGGAGAACTGATGGTTGTAGGGTCCCATTGTGAACAGATTGATGACATCTGTCCTAGAGAGATACCACCTTTCTCCCTACTTTCTACCACCTTTCACTACTTCAGTGGAGTCTCTTCTAACAATATTGCAGTTTGTATGTGCCATGGTTAGAATTAGCAGGTGACACTAAAAATCTTCCAGGTAGGGGAAATACCACACCAATTCATAAATATCTCTCAAGGTTGAGGGAACTGGGAGAAATGGGACAATAAAGCTGAAATGTGGGCAGGTGCAAAATAATGCATGTGGGAGTAAGTAATCCTAATGATTTAAGGTGCTAGATGTTGAATTGGTCACAAGAAAAAGAGCAAGGTTGGTAACTGTAGACTGTTTCCTAAAGACACAGCACAATGTAACAGGTATTGCTTTGGTTAAAGTTAAAAATTTTTAAAGGAAAGCATTAAAAAGGGTATTAAAAATGAAACAGGAATCTTTCTATCCTTGAAGAAAACTTTGGCAAGTCTACATAGAATGTTTCACATTTCTGTGGGAAAATATGATGCAGGGACACATCTTAACATATGGCTCCTTGGTCAGTCTTGTCTCAGTTAATAGCAAAGCAATGTTCTGTATTCATTATTCAACAGGTCAGAAGACAGTCTCATGGCCCCTCCCCTTTTTCTCCTATGAGACCTGTCTCTCAACATATAGCCACCCAGGCACAATCCTGACCTGGCTACTTGCTAGTTGTCTGACTTTGTGTAAGTCATTTCCTCGGTTTCCTCTTCTATAAATCAAAGGAGTTGATTTCTATTATCTGCAAGGTACCTTTTAGCTCTAAATCCTATACTCATATGAATTGTTGCTGCTCAGCCTGGCCAGAGAATCCATCCCAAATGACAGAGGAAGGGTCACAAATATTAAGTACTGAGGAAGGAAGAGAACAGGAATATTCACCAAGTCCATTGCTCTTTATCTCAGAGTCAGTCTAGACAGTGTGGGAGAGGGGAACATGAGTGAAAATGCCAAGAAAAGATCAGACCACCAGAGTCAACCAAGTAATCAAGTGGGGGTTAAGGAAACACAAAAGGTCAACAGGGCTGGGATAGATTCCCTGGAGCATGTAAACAGCAGAGTTATGTTTTGTTTGCTCAAGGACTGCTTCTCCAGCTCACCTGGCTCATGCAGGACTGATGAGCATCAGCTGGCACCAGTAACAACATGCTCATTTGTTTAAAATACAAGAAATATTTTCTTATACAGCATGAGGATACAAACTATCTGCAAATTTAGGCACAGGCAGTTCAGGATTTTACCATTCTTTCCAGTTCCACTTTCCTAGTTCCCCTCAATGTGATCAGTAATCTACAGCCACAGCATTTTTCTCACAAAACCCTAGATCATTGGGAAAGCAAGATTGTTTCAGTGTGGAACAACAGTCTTCTTACATTACATCTACATGAACTCCATCTCAGTAACTCCCCTGGATTTTGCCATCAGAATATTCTTGAACTCCATCCCCTTCCAGAAGGATCTGAGCTCTTGAAATGTTACCACTTTTAAAGTAGGGATATTCACAGCTATATGATTCCGGAGCCATGTTTGAATCACCATTTGCCATATGACTAAAGGAGACATATGACTAATTTATACCTCAATGAGTAAGAGACACACAGGATTTCAGAGTTCAAAGGGTCCTCAGAGGCCATTTAGTGTAAGTCCCTCCTCTTACAGATGAGGAAACAAAGGTCCAGGGAGGTTAAATGACTTTAAATGTGCCTAAGGTCACCTAGGAAATAAGCAGTAGAGCCAACATTTGGTCTCAGGTCTCTTGAATGCAAATCCAATGTTTATTCCATTTGTATGATGCTACCTCCTACTTTAGTCCAACTTGTACAGGAATAACTTCTATGATACTCCTTTGAAAAGGTCTTGATGACCTCCAGTGATGGGAATATCACTGCTTCCTGACACCCCATTCCACTCTTGGAACGTCTTGTTAGGAATATTTCCCCTTACAGTGAGCTAAAGTGGGCCTTTCTGTAACCTCTACCCCTAGTAGTACTTCTTTCTTCTTGGACAAAGTAGAACAAGTCTATTCATTCTTGTAGGCTAGTAATGTAATATTCTAATTGAGAAATTAGTGGTTTTAAAGACAATAAGTTATACATGAAAGAGCTATGTTCAGTTGGAGAACCATGTTACCATTATTTTACATTTTTTCATCTAATTCCTTCATCTAGCAACATGACCTGGTTTCTCATGCTTTCTGAACTCTACGTGTTTCTAAAAGTACCAGGGTTCTTTATAACTCTGCTTTTCTTTCATCTTCACCAATGACAAAAGCTTAGAGTCTACCTTATTTTTAGGTCTACTGATCTGAGTCAACCATTAACATAAAACATTAGTACATCAATTAACAAGAATTTGTGAAACACAACGTGCCAGGCAGACTGTTTTTGTCCATTAGGCAAGATATATATATATATATATATGCATGTATATGTAGGCACATATATGTGTGTATATACACATGTGTGTATATGTATGTACACATATACATTTATGTATATATTATATGTGCATATACACATGTGCATATGCAAATACATGCATATATACACATATTTGTGTAAATATGTATGCACAAACATACATATTCATGTATTTATGATATATTGTGCTATTTATGCTAGTCCTATCCGTAGTCTCTCTTGAGCTCCAGTAATTCATCATGAACTGCCTAATGGATATTTCTAAGTGGATGTACCATAGACATCTCTAAATCAACATGTCTAAAACAGAACTTGGCTTTTCCCCAAAACCCAGTCCTCTTCCAAATTTTTCATAAATAGAAAGGTATATATATATACATGCATATGTATATATACATATATATGCATGGAGAGAGAGAGGGGAAAGAGGGGGATGGGGGGGGGAAGGAAGGAGGGAGAATGGATCATTTGCGTAGCAATGTACTCTGTAACTCAGTTGCACTTTAATCATTCTACGCAAGTCTGACTGGGATTACTATTGTGACAGTGGGTTCAGGCTACAGGCTCTGCCACACTCCCAACATCAATCTAATTGACTAAACAATCATTAAGCACAGTCATTGATAAAGCTGGAAGAGATTTTAGAGGCCATCTGGTCCAACCCCTTCATTTTACAGATGAGTAAACTGAGTCTCAGGGAGGCTAGGTGACTTGCTCAAAGGCATATAGATAGTAGCAATAGAACCAAGCCTCAAATCCAAGTGCAAAGATTTTGGCTCCCATTTAAAAAGTTGAAAGCTGGGAAGGGCTATGAAACCACTAAGTCTATGATGGATTGAATATGGATTTGTTCACCAAATTCCACAACAGCCCACAAAACAGAGGCAACTATTATAGTTGAAAACAAGTGTTGTTTAGGAGAGAGAAAGGGAAGTTTTACTTTACACTTATAATAGAGCTCTTCTTTTCCCCTTCCTCACCATCTCCCAAACATATTTGGCCACTCTTCTAGTTGACCACAAGGAAACTCTGAGGGTTGATTTCCCACCATGTATGATTCATTCCAAAAGTCTCCTAATTGGGTGTTGACCTAGAGGAGCTGATAACAAAAGATACTACACCTGCTAGAAGAAGAGACTGATTTCTGTGTCATCGCTCATAGAAGCACAACTGAAGGTGCCAAAACATGAGTCTAGTGAGAGGTACAGCCCTTCTCTACTCCAAAAATAATAGGGACTAGGGCAATGGCTTCCCACATTGAGTGTAGAAGTGTAGATTCAACTAACCTAGCTCTTACTAAGGTGCCCATGACAACCTCTGTGTGTTTTCTTTCCTTTAGTAAGTGACCTTGTAAACATCAGAAGATCCTAAAATGCCTGTGAATGACGATGGCAAGGGTAGAATCTAGCAGAGAAATTGTGGTTGCAGCATCAAAATTAGGATATACTTGCAACAAGACTAGTGATGAAAAGAAGTCATCGGATTGAAGACAGAACATGGCTGTTTGATCAAATAATGTTCAATGCAGAAGTGAAATGCGAAATGGCAAATAAGCATCCTGGCAAAAACTGTTTCATGTCCCAATGATGCTTGAATATTAGCATTCCAGCTGACAAGACTGATAGTAATGTTATTGAATTTTGCTCTAGTCATTCTATAACATGTCATGATTCTTTTATGCTTAGCATTCCCTTTTCTGTGTTAAAATAAACAATTTGTTCATATCTGATTAATGTTTGTAGGTTGAGTACAACTTAAAATTTCCTCTTTCCTAAGGAACCCCTTAAATTTTCAATTGATAAGTAATACTGTAATTAATAATTTTCTTCAAGATGCAGAAGGGAGGATGATGAGCCAATGAATGTAAGAATGAGGAGCCTACTTCCTCTAATTAGGGGAGCAGGCTTCCTCAGAGCTGAGCCCAATCAAACTACAATGGCTAAGTAAAGGCTAAAGACTGGTACAGGTTACCAGCCCTGGGGTTTCAGCTGTGCAGATGTCTCTAGCCTCTATACTAGACAACTAAAAAATGAGGATATTTAAGCTGGAAAAGAAAAGACTTGAGCATAACATTACAACTATCATCAAGAATTTGAATGATTGTCAAATGGAAAAGGAATTAGACTTCTTTGCCTCAGAAGGCAGAAGTAAAATCAATGGGGAAAAATCATAGAGGAGAAGATTTAGGCTATATATACAGCACAACTTCTTAACTCTTAGAACTGCCTAAAAGTAGAGTGGGATACTTTCCCAGGGAGTGATGTCCTCAAACAAAGGCAGGAGAACACTTGTTGGATATGTTATGCAAAGGGTTGTTTTTTTGGTATGAGCTGAATTAGACAGCCACTTAGGTCACTTCCAAACCTGAGATTTTGTGGCTTAGATCTGCAGATTATAACTTACTCAAGCCTTCTCGTACTATACAGTTCTGGCCCATGGTGTCTGATAGATCCTCTATACAGGATAGATCCTCTATACGAGATCCTCTATACAAGGACCTACTAAACTCACTGAAGGCCTCTCCATAGGTGTTTTACTGTTTTACTATTTTCATCGGTACCCGTATAGAATTAATATGGCTGTCCATATGTAATTTCTTCTTTCTGACTCCAAGAAGCATAAAATATATGATCAAAGAAATAAGTGCTCTCAAAAGTAGTGGTTATTATACATAATAGGTACTAAATACACGGAACTCATTTCCCTAAGAGGTGGTATAGGCTGAAAATATAAAAATGCTATAAATAGATATACATAAATTCATAGGTGACAGATCCAAACAGATTAGTTATTAAAAGAAATATTAAGATATGTGGAATATATCCCTAATTTTGAATTTTTATGTGGTGGAAGGCAGTCATTTTCTTAGAGAATACTGGACTGGTGTGTCAGTTCTTATGTTCTCATACTCTATGCTTCTAGAAGGATAGGAAATTAGTCATTTACACGTTTATATTCAAACACAGCAAAATACTATGACCAGATAATTATTCTTTAAAAGGCAACATATCTGCTGAGGATCATTCTTTGGATCATAGGATTTAGAGCTGGAAAGAACTTCAGAGGTTACCTAGTCCAACCCCTTCTTTTTACATATAGATAGATAGATAGATAGATAGATAGATAGATAGATAGATAGATAGATAGATAGATAGATATAGATAGATAAAGCATCATTAGGTATGAATCAATGTTCCTGGCACTATGCTAAGTATAAAGGTGTATAAATACAGATAAGCAAAACAGTCCCTGCCCTCATGGCACTTACTATTCAATGGAAGAAGAAACACATGAAAAAAAGTTAGAAAAATGTGGAGTGAGAGAGTTGGCCAGGAAAATGAGGTAGAAGCCTTAGTCCCATCAAGATAAGTCAAAAAACATGCCAGTGAAATCCCAGGCTGTTCCAGGATTGGAGTCCAAGGCTCAGGTGGGGAGAAGACAGGGCTGGAGTACTGAGCTGGGGCCAGCTCTTAAAGGCCTTCGAGAGCCAATTGTTCAATTTTCAGTGTGAACATTTACACCTTGGCTACTTATCAGGGCTTGATTTATGATTATGTTGATTGTCTGGACTTAAGAAAGCTATGGAAAAATGGTAATAATGCAGATTAAACTTTAAAATATGAATTGTGTAAGAGCCAGTTGTAAAACATTTGCCAGCACAACCTTGGAAGGAGGTGGCAGATGATGGCCTAAATGGAAATGGCATAGTAAGACAGAATTGCCTGGGAATGAAAACTTAGACATAAGGAGATAAACTGATTTGCCTAAGCTGACATAGGTAGTAAAATTGCGCAGTTAGGGATTCAAACCCAGGTCCCTCTTTCTATTTTAGCAGACTACTTGCAACCACAAATTCTCACTGATTTATAGAGCTAACAGCTTTAATTAAATACTGCAATAAACCATTAAAGAGACACTGATGATTATATAAGAGGTGGTAATAAGCTGTCCAAAGAAAGTTAATGCTTTCTTTTGTAGATTGACTATAGCAGCATGGGGTAGCAAGTCATTGAGCCTGATACCACTTGCTGGTTCTGTAACTTCACTATATTTGTGACCTGGGGCAAGTCGCTTAATATCTCTTGATCTCAATTTCTTTGAGTGTTAATTGAAGGTGTTGAACTAGCTTCTTTCCAGCTTTAAGTCCAAGATGATAGCAACAGATGCAGTCTATATTTATATAGGGCAATAGACACATTATCTCAGTTGATCCTCACAACCATTCTGGGACTATTTTGCTATTTTATCCCCACTTTACAGATGAAGAAATTGAGGCTTACACTGTCTTGCTTGGAGCACACAGTGGGTTCCAAACTCAGGTCTTTCTGACTTTGAGTACTCTATCCATTGTGTCCTTCTCATATGCCTCTCAACAGAACCATGCAGTGGATTTGTAGTCCTCATACTTCGCTTTGAATCCTACTTCTGGCACTTCTTGTAAGATTGTGAGCAAACCATATCCCCTTTCTGGGCTTCCTCATCTATAATATGAAAGATTGAACTAAATGGCCACTAAGGTCCCTTCTAACTATATAATCTATGAGCCTAACAAGTATTGAAAGGTGATAGATTAAGGTACAAAATGTGGGAATTCATTTTGCCCCACTATGCAGAGTATCTCAAACATCTTATTTCCGATCTAGAAGCACTCATTTTTTTTTTTATTATTCTTTGGCTTCTCTATCATGCTCTCTCCCTTAATTCCCTTTCAGCTTCCTTTTGTGTATTGTCTTCTCTTATTAGATTATAAACTCTTCTAAGAGAGAGATTATGCTTTCTCATATTTGTATCCCTAATTCTTGGCACAGCGTCTGGTACATAGTAGGCACCTAACAAATCTTTATTTACCATTGATTATGCATATTTGTTACAAGAGTTTTATTTTTATTTTTTCTAAGAAGGGAGGAAGAGAAAATAGAATTTTCTTAATTGAAAAAAAATTTTAAGTCAGACTAGTTTTTAGAGAAATCATTTAGATTTTATTCTTTATAAACATAAAGATACAGTCTAACTACTGATACTACTTTAAAACAAATCCCACCAAAACTTCAAAATTCCATATCTAATATCAAAGAGCATGAAAAGTGTTCTAATAAGGTGCCAAATTGCAGTCAGTCTTCAAGAGCTGAAGTCATAACTATTGTTTATGTGGATGCTAATATCTATATTGTCTATGTTCCTGATAAATGTTCACTATATGGTGATTGGATTCTTCAGAGGAAATAGCACCTAAATATCAGATACCTCCTAAGTAGGAGGCATCTAAGGAGGTATATTTGTGAGATGCCTCCTAAATATATCATTGAGCCTCGCCTAAAGTCAGATAGCATTATAATGGATATATAGATGGAAAATAATTATAGAATATGCCAACATGGAGTAATTAAAGTACCTGGAGCCTCAATGTAAGCAAAACTAAGGAATATTAGGTGGCTAAAACATAAACTATGAATTCTTATAAGTCAAGGAGAGTGTCTTATTTACCACTGCAGCTTTATGCCTGCCTAGCACACTGCCTTGCATGTAGAAGACACTCAACCAATCCTTATTGGATGGATGGATGGATGGATGGATGTAGCAAATACAAAGGCCCATCTATTTATTTTGTTGTAGTAGAATTTTGCAAGCACGAATACCAGAAATCACCTCTTTAGGTTGCAGAAACTAAAATTAAAATACAACTGACCCCTAGTCACTCTGTAAGAAATTAGCAAGTGGAAAGCAGCAAGAAAAAAAAGCAAGGTGTCATGCTACACACTCCTTCAATCTCATTCCTTTCCTTCTTCAAGCTTTTACATATTATGTTGTTTTGATAGGTGGTTTTGGAATTCCAGTGAATTTTTCTTCTCTGGGTAGGGGTATGGATCAGGATGTTTGCAGTACAGAGGAATGAAGAAACTGAAAGGGTAATAATTGCTGGATGGCAAAGCAAAAATCACAATACCACTCAGTTCTGTTTTTTCCATGTCTCCTGTAGTATAAACATGACATAATCAGATGTGCTTTTATAGAGAAATTATTACAGGGATATAGCCTAAGAAAGCAGAATAAATCTTCATAAAGAATTAGTTGTAATTAGGCCAACAGAATGGCATAACTATGGGGTCTTAGAAAAAGTTTTATAGCCTCTGTTTTAATGGTAGACAGACATAAGGCAAAGCTCAACAATACAACAATACAGAGCCATATGTAGCAATGAAAAACTTCTTGGTGTAAGGGGGTTGGGATCATTGCCCTCTTGATCTCCACTAAGGGGCTTTCTATTCTGAACATACATACATGGCCCAAATAGATATATCCCTGAGTACCTTCACCTCTAATGAAATGGTTTAGGCTCCCTTTTCTCACACTCTTTGAATCATTTCATATCTTACCCTGATTCCTAAGGAAAATTACTCAAGATTTAGCTTTTACTTCATGTCTAGTGACTCTCAAAAGGCGGGGGAAGAAGGGAGTAGAAAGATACTCAATATACAGTATGAATCAGGTGTGGGACAGGTAATTAAACTCAAAAGAAATGCTAAATTCGAAACACTTATAAACATGTATAATGGGACTTTGGGAAATGTTCGGATCACCTAAAATGGAAGCACCCACGTGGGAGATGCCAGGGACTTGCTTCTTGGAGAATTGATACAGGTATGGACATTCTCTGTTCACCTATCACATAAGTGGAAATAGCCTCTGTCCATTGGCTGCATAGTTAGGACTGCTGGCATCTTTAACACTACACGACTGAGGCCTCATCCTGTAACGAAAGTCTAATTTGTAGGGACATCTTGCAGTGAACTAGATAGGAAAGGGTACCATACCATTCTCCCTTAGGCTCTGTGGTCCTGAAAAACAGACTTGGGATGTGGGCCTTTTTTGTTGTTGTTGTTTGTCCTTTTCAGTTCTAGGTAAAGGAATAGAATCTCCAAGGGAGTTTGGTTCATAGGGACCTTGGAGCCCAGGATTTCAGGCTGGATTTTGCAACCAGACCAGCAAGGAAGCCCTGAAAAGCCAGCATCCAGGATATAAGCCCATAGGGGAATGAGGTGGGGAGATTAGACTTAGAATTTGGTAGAACTAATACGTAGGAATTGAGTTAAACTGTGGATTTACTCCCCCTTCCCTACCCTGGGAGAGGTGGGGTTTGGAGGGAATTATGCCCCTAAGGTGTTGAAGAGAAATATTTATATGTTTGCTTTTGTTATGCCTTTGAAATAAGTATTCCTTTGCAAAAAGTAATCTGACTATTAAGTGGTCAAATGGCAGTGCTTGGACCCCCTAAAATTAAGGGAACACAGTTGGTGGAAGATTAAGTCAATGGCAGAAATGAGACACACTCAACCCCCTTTTCCTCATCCCCCCCCAATCTCCTTGATTTCTCATCGTCACTAGCTTCCACTTGCTCCAATCTAGTTTTTAAGCTAGTATTTTCTTCAGTGGTCTTTTGGACCTCCTTTTCCATTTGGCTAATTCTGCCTTTCAAGGCATTCTTCTCCTCATTGGCTTTTTGGAG
>CM053627.1:96170224-96216263 GCA_028646595.1 Phalanger gymnotis | reverse complement strand
GTTGTAGTCTCTATGACTTTAACTTCTTCTGACTGTATGTTTTTGTCTTCTTTGTCACCAAAGAAGGACTCCAGAGTCTGAGACTGAATCTGGGTGCATTTTCACTGCCTGGCCATGTTCCCAGCCAACTTACTTGACCCTTGAGTTTTTCAGTGGGGTATGACTGCTTGTGGAGTAAAGAGTTCTATGTTCCAAGCTGGGGCTGATGCGCTGCCACACCAGCACTCCTCCTTCCCCAAGAACCCTCAACCCAGACTGGACTTAGATCTTCAACAGGCTCTTCACTCCTGCTCTGATCCAACACTTAATTCCTCCCACCAGGTGGGCCTGGGGCCAGAAGCAACTGCAGCTGTAGTTCTGTAGCTGCCCCACCTCTGCTGCCCTGGGGCAGTGGCCTAACTGAAAACTCCCTGTCCCCAGCAGCTTTTCCCACTAACCTACTCTGTTGTCTTTGGTGTTTGTGGGTTGAGAAGTCTGGTAACTGCTGCAGCTCACTGATTCAGGGCACTAGGGCACACTCCGACTGGCTCGTGGTTCCGTTGGTCCGCGTAGCCCATGCTGGGCTCTGCTCGGCTCAGCTTGCTCCGCTCTGCTCCCAGATTTGTGCAGGATAGACCTTACCCAGAGACTATCCAGGCTGTCCTGGGCTAGAGCCCTGCTTCCCTCTGCTACCCTGTGGGTTCTGCAGTTCTAGAATTGGTTCAAAGCCATTTTTTTATGGGTTTTTGGAGGGACTTGGCAGGGAGCTCATGCTAGTCCCTGCTTTCCAGCCTCCATCTTGCCTCCCCCCTCCCCCCCAGTCTCCTAAAGGTGCTGGAGAACCCTAGGAAAAGGGTGAAATGTAACCCACTTGGTCTTCAGGCAATGGGAGCTAAAGAATCACTCTCATATAGGCATCAACAGAAAGACAACACAGGACTTGGTAGTTATAGTTATACTTCCCAAGAAGTTGATTCCTAGACCTCATTTGAACCTTAAATAGGTTTGGAGACTGCTGAATAAGCATTTTTCCACTCCACCTTGATTCTGCAGTGTCTCCCTCAAAATATACGGCATCTTGGAGGCAAGGTTAGTGGCTTCATCCTCTTCTTGGTGATCATCTCGTCCAAGATCGCTAAAATAGTCACAGGGGACTCTTCTCCTTGCAAACGGTCAGATTGGACCAAAAGACCAAAGAGAGACAAATCTCTCAACATCAAAAAGTGATCTCCCAGCCTGCACTTAATCCGTCTCAGGATCAGTACTCATTCCCCTAAGATCAGAATAAAAAACAGAGGCCATCCCAAAGCCAAGATCAGGCTCATCTAAACGGATGTGGGCTTTGGCTAACCTATGCTCTTGGAGGCTATAGCTACTGGGATAGGGAGAAGGACAACATTTTCTGCCACCACTCATAGGAGAACCACTTGTCTGCAGAAGAGGCCCCAGGGTAGAGTTTAAAGATCCACTAAGTCACTGGCTCTTTCTGTTCAGTGGCTATTAAGATTACTTTGTTATCTGCCGCACTGAAGCCCATATTACCATCAGAGGCAACCAGGGGTTTCATTATCCCCCATGGTCTCAAGCACTGAGCTATTACATTCTGTCTACCTGAAGCAAGAAAGGCATGTACTATGTTCACTTCTCAGTTATACCTGAAAGGAATGTGCTTCTCGCCTATTAAAAGCTATTTGTTTTTCATTAATGAAGGATAAGAGAACCTTTTCTGAAAGGTTTGATTTTAATTATTTAATTTAAATTAATTAGTTAATTTAATTAATTGATTTTATTTATTTAATTTAGAATTTAAATATAGGCCTTCCTTGTACGCAGAAGCAATGAACGCTGTCAAAGGACTAGCCTTCATGTGCAGTTGATGAAGTAAAGCTAGAAGTCAAAATAATGGTTTATTTGTTCACTAGATCAAAGACTCTGATACTGGCCTGATCACGTCAATCCATTTTCTATTAAGAGTATATGTTTCCCAGTTGAAAATGAATGTTGCAAAATTATAAAGAACAAATTTGGGCCCCAAAAAATTTATTTGAGAAGACACTTCTATTCCATCCTTGTCCCTGGTCCTTCACAGAGATGAGAGATCCATGGGTTGGGACATTGCATATACTGCCAGATATTTTTGTATGTATTTATCAGTTTTACTAGGTTTTTTCTCTTCCTCTTTTCTTTAAAAAAAAATCTTGCTATGTGGGCTGTCTGTCTGGAAGGGAAAAGATGGATAGATATAGGGAAAAGTTTAGATGATGTAAAAACAAAAGATATAAATAAAACGTTATTTTAAAAAAAATAATAAAAGCTTCCAAGAAAATGCCTATTTATGAGCAACTTCAATAAAAACCTTTCTTCTCAAGTATATCAGCCAAACTAAAATGAGTAGAGAGTCTGGAAGGATGAGGGAAAGAAATGACTCAGTAGTTATCTTAAATGCTCGGCAGCTTCTGTGAAGAGATGTTAGAACACTTTGTTCATCTCAGTAGTAACTCTAAGGATAGTTAGCAAACTCCACTCCTGAACTAGACACTGACATTTCTAAATCATGAAGACCTAGATGCTTGAAAGATAAAATTCATAAAGAATAGTTTGGAGAGGGTAGTGGAAATAGACATATAGATGATAAATTTCTAAATCTTCATTTCTCTTCTCTTTTTAGCAACCCAGAAACTTCCAAGTCCCACATTGCTGAAGGTGCTGGTATATTTGGGATGGGATAATGGGAGTTAAAAAAGAAGGTGTGGGCAAGGTTTGGGAAGGCTATCTATTCCGTTTCCTTTTTTCCCACTTAAAGAGAATTAAAGGGCGGATGGGGGATATACATGGGTCCCTATTCCTTACATTCTAACTATGACTTCCCTCAAAGAAAATTGTTCAGTTAGATCTGGATAACCATCCCACTTCCCAGCCTAACACATATTAATTCAGTTCAATTCAACATTTATTAAGTATCGTATGCAGAAAAGTGTTTGCAACTGAACTGAACTAGGCTTTGGGGAAAGACAAAATTTAGATAAGATAGCTTCTGCTTTTCATGGAGTTTATCAGTCAGTCAGTTAATGGGTCAGGCACTGTGCTAAGTTCTAGGGATACAAAGAAAGAGAAAGGCAAGAGGTTCCTGCTCGGAATCTAATGGGAGAGGCAACATGCAAACAACCATGTGCAAACAAGTTATGTGAGGGATAAATTGGTGACAATCAACAAAGGAAAGGCACTAGAGTTAAAAGGGGTCAGAGAAAGCTTCCTTTAAAAGATGATATTTTAGCTAGGACTTGAAGGAAGCCAGGGAAGCTAGGAGGTAGAAATGAGAAGGGAGTAAATTCTAGTCTTATGGTCTAGTAGGGTGAATGAGATACACAAATTATTATAGTAAAAACTAATAAATGGTAATGCAACAGAAAGGTATAAGTGAAGTGTTATATGAGGTACAAGGCAGTACGAAGAGCATCATTATGAACAGGGGGATCAGAAAAGGCTCCCTGGAAGAGGTGGTGTTTAAGTTGGATTTTAAAGGATGTATAAGGTAGAAATAGGTGGAAGGATGAGAAAGGGCACACAAGACTTCGTATTTCATCTTCCATCAGCTGCCGTACTTGTTTTTGACTCCACAAAGATCATGCCTCCCCAGAATCACCTGAAATCTAATCATCTTGGAGAGTAATCCAGCTTTAATTCTGAACACCTCAGCATACTTTGCTGCCTCTTCACCCTGACTAGAGGGCTGGAGAGGATAGCTCTTCCCAAAGTCTTCTTTTATAGAGGGCACAGAATTTTCCAACTAAACTCTGCATTTCCCATCAGCTATTTTGCTTGGTTTTGACTTCACAAACATATTCTCTGGCCTCCCCAACTTTTCTGCTTCCTTTTGAGTATTGTCTTCTCTATTAGATTTTAAGGTCCCTGAGGACCTTGAACTTGAGGACCTTGAGGACGTTTGCCTGTTAACCCTATTACTTACGTTCCTGGTCTCTTCAGCTGCTAATGTCTTCCCCTTTCAGATTACCTTCATATGCTCTCTATATATCTTGTATGCACCTAAATATTTGTATGTTATTTCCCTCATTAGAATGTAAAATCTGTGAGATAAAAGACTATTTTTTTTTTTGCTTTAAACACATAGTGCTTAGTACAGTGCATAGAACTTAGAAAATGCTTAATTTTTTTAAAAAGCTAATTGAATTGAATTGAATTAAATTGCAAATGGAGAAATCAAAAGATTTGAGTTTAAGTAAAGTCATTCGCTAAGGTCACCTAGAAATCTGCAGCAAAGGAAGGAAGCCCTGACTTCCTAAAACTGTTCTATAACTTCCCTTATCGAATCTCAAGTCTGTAGTTGAGCCCTGCAGTAGAGGACAAATAGACATTTGTCCTAATATGTCTCCATTTGGAGGGTGGGGGAACTTTTTGGAATATAAGGTCCTCCAATTTGGATGCAGGAGTGTGTTCCTACCAGCATACTCTGAAGTGCCTTGTATATAGTAGGTGCATTAAAATATTAAATTGAATTAAATAAATTCAGTTCAACAACAAACTTGGCAAGCATTTATAAAGCACTGTGCCAGATATTGAGGACAACAAAAATAGTAAAAAGGATTGCCAGGACCCTTCTGCCTCTCAAGCTCATCTTAACATAATTTCTACCCTCAATAAACTTATAGTCTAACAGAAGAGACAAGATAGTATACAACTAAGTTCAAGGTAGAATGTGATAAACGCAAAAGAAAGGCTCAAATAAAATGCTATAGAAAATATGAAGAAGGAATCGTTTATGATTGGTGATCTATCCAATTTTGAGTAGGATAGCTGAATGTGTTAGTATCACATTTTGAGGTGATGATGACAACGACAATGGAAAAGAAGGAATGTCACTGAGACCATGAAGGTAGAGTCACCAGGACTCTATCGTCATAGGAGTATCATAGGGTTGACTTAGAGTTACTGTGGTCCTTGGTAGTCACATAGTCCAACTTCCTCTTTTTACGAATGACAAAATCCAGGCCTTGAGAAGGGAAGTGCTTTCCCAAGGTCATAACTCTATATTCAAACCCAGGTCCTCTTCAAGTTCAGTGCATTTGACCATACACCATACTGTTACTTAGTAATCTTTCTTGCTAATTTTTGTAGAGAACCATTTTCATATAAATATATTTCATCTTCTTCAGGAAGAGGGTCTTGCAGAGTTCTCAAATGTGGTCTGTTTAACAATTTAATTATCATTTAAAATTACTTAATCAAGCAATTCTCTTCAAATTAATGTAATAGTTTTTCCAGAGATCATTTGAGAAGTTTACATTTTCATCATTTTTCCATTTACCAGTAGATGAAGCAAAATATAAAATCTTCATTTTTAAAGAAATCCCAATTTTCTTTATTCTCAAGATCACCAATCTGGGGCACTGAGATATGATTTGCCCAGAGTCATAAGGTCACTATATGTCAGAGGCAGGACTCCCACTTAGTCTACCTGACTCTGGTCTCTGCCCTCTGCCACATGCTGCCTCTCATAGTGGAAATATACATCAAAATTTCAACTCTAAAAGAAGATTCTGGAAAAAAAATTAAATGCACAAATGGTCTTTAAAGTATGTTCAGGACCTAAATTGGGTGACATTACATAGGATTTCAGACCAGTGCTTAGCACAGTGCCTGGCAAATAATAGGCACTTAATAAATGCTGGTTGATTTAACTTACTGATTTTTTTAAGTATCTTTTAAAGAGGAATAGGGAAGAGAAAACCTCACAACTTTAGAGACAGTATCAAATATTAAAATTCTCACTGGATCTAGATTAATTAGACTGTAATTACAAGGAAGAAAATTAATCTTGTCTTCCAGAACTGTCAGAACTTCCAGAACAGTTTTTGAAGGAAGAACCTGTTGTGGACCTGGACATTTTTGATAAGGGTACAGTACTACAATACTGTTTTGGAATTTTGTCAGACCGCTACAATTTCAAATAAATACCCCAAATTGTAAGAAATTTTTGAATGATAGTCCATTTATTGAAAGAAACTAAACAGATGTTCCCCTTTTGGGGGAAATAGGAACGACTTGAATTATGCCCCACTCCCACCTCACAACAACATTTAAATGTTTCTGGCTCTGCTCCTAGGACTTCTAGGAATGGACAATTAAAGTAAAATAAAAAACCCAACAACATAAACAACATTAAGATTAATTTTTTAAAGGCTTGAAAACACTAACTATCCAACCCTTTTTGAAATTCTTAAAAGTTGTTACTTTGGGGTAGATCCAAGGTCAGAAAACTAGGTCCTCTCACTTATAATTTTCTAGACTGCCAAAAAAAAAATACTCATTTGCTGTGACATGCCCCTGTTATGCCTTGTTCTTTCACAGCCAGTAGAGCTTCATACTCCCCCTTGCTGATCGGAGCGAGTTGAATCCTCTGTCCCACCACTTAATGGAAACGTCTTGCATCTCAAGCAACCACAAGGCTTCGTTTCCCATCCCCCTCCATGGTTGGTCCCACACAGAAACCAAAGTTGGAAGAAGGGAACAGCAGCAGTTTCAGCATCTCTTGTTCCTTCCTTTCCACTGTGCTCCCTCCTCCTTTTTCCCCTCACCACATACCCCTCCCCCTCTTCTCAGTGCCTAAGGCAAGAGCATAGAGAAGTAGAGTTCACCAGAAGTAGCAACAGCAGCATCTCCCCTATTACTAGGACTTCCTATCTCCCTTCCCCCTCCTTCCTTGCTTGGCCATCCGTACCAGAGATGGGGTGTGTGTGTGTGTGTCACTTACAAAGACACAGAGAGGAAGAGAGCGAACTCAAGAGCGCATCTCTGGTACTCAGCTCTCTAACCTTCCACCCAGTTGCTCCAACACTTCCTTCTTAGGAACAAGACAAGCTCCTCTGTGGCGTGGGGAAATGGACATGGAAAGGGGGTTAGAGGAAGGTCTCTTTTTTTCTTCAGTTTAAATCAAACCGTGGCTGTGGTCTGCTTGTATTATCTCCCCTTAGTTGTAGGGGTTTGGGGTTGTCCTGGAATCACTTTCTCACTTCAGATTAGGCTGAGGTGTGTATGTGTTTGTTTATGAGAGAGGAAGAAAGAGAAAAACACAGAGAGACAGAAGCATAGAGGCAAAAAAAGAGAGAGGGAGAGAAAGACAGAGAGGAAAGGGGAGAGAGAGGAAATAAAGGGAGAGAGGCAAGAGAAATGGTTGCGAGAAAGGGGGAGGAAAAATGGGGAGGGAGAGGAGGAAGAGAAAGAGGGAAAGTGGGGAGAGAAAGATTGACGGAGAGAAAGAAAGAGAATGAAAGTGGGAAAGTGAGTGGAGGGAAAGAGGGGGAAAGTAGGTGGGAGAGAACGAGAGGAAGAGAGAGAGCGAGAGACAATGAGAGAGAGAGAATGAGAGTGACAGAGAGGGGGGAGAAAAGAACGAGTGAGGAAGAGAGAGAGGACGAGAGCGGGAGACAGAGAGAGAGGGATAGTGGTGGAAGAGATTGAAAGAGAGAGAGTGACAGAGAGGAGGAGGAGAGAGAGAGAAACAGAGAAAAAGAGAGAGAAACAGAGAAAAAGAGAGAGAAACAGAGAGAGAGAGAGAGATGGAGAGAGAGAGAGAGAGAGAGGGAGAGAGTGAGAGAGAGAGGGAGACAGAGAGAGAGAAGATGAGAAGGTGGCAGAGTAAGAGCATCCCTCCTCCGTCGGGTCAGCCCCCGCCTTCTCGGCTGGCGGGAGGGAGGGGAAAGGACTGGAGGGGTGTGTGTGGATGTGTGTGTGAGGGAGGGGGGGGGTCGGGGAGCCGAAATCTCGCGGTGTTTGCAGGCTGCTCGGGCCGCCATATTGTGTGACAGTATTTTGGTTTGGACTCTGCTGGCGAAGAGAACGAGAGCTAGCGAGAGCGCTGGGGGGGTGGGGGGAGGGCTGGAGCGTGAGCGGGGGGGGGTGGGGGAAGAGGGAGGGAGGCCGAGCAAGTCCGAGCTGAGCGGAGAGGATCGGGGAGCGGCGCCGCCACCCACCCACCCCATCGCCTTCGACCTGCTGTTGCTGCTGCTGCCGCCGGCGGGGCGACCCAGCCCGACCCCCTCTCCTCGTCTACCCTCCCCCCTCGGCCACGAGAAGCGGCGGCGGCGGCAGCAGATCGGAGGGGGCTGAGCAGGGAGGGAGCGCTGAGGTGTCCCCCCTGCCGGGTGGAATAGGAGGCGGCGGCGGCGCTGGCGGCGGCCGCGGCGGAGGCGGCTGCGGAGACTGAGACGGAGACGGAGACGGAGACGGCTGCCCTGGTGGGAGAGGCGGCGGCGGCAGCAGCGGCCGCGGCGACGACGGCGAAGGGTGAGCGGAGCGCGCTGCCGGGCCTTTGCGGGGCTCCCCCGGATTCCTCCCCCCTTCTCCCCTCAGCTGCCCGCACCTCCCTCGGGCCCCGGCTGGCAGGAGCTTCCCCGGGCTCTGCAGGCCCGTGCGCCTGGGGCGCCTGCTGCTTCCTCTCGCGTTCCCCTTCCACACCCCCTCTCCCTTCTCCCCGCTCCCACCCCCCACCCCCCGCTGTGGCAAGGTGGAGAGGGTCTTCCCGAGCCCGAGGACCTCCTGCGGGGGGCGGGGGGGGCGGGGAGCGTCGAGCCCGCCCGGGGGGTTCCTTGGAGCCCAGCACCGGGGAGAGCCCCAAGGTGGGGGAGGGCTCCTGTTGCTGCTGCTGCTCCTGCTGCTGCCCCATTGCCCTCGATCCGCCCCTTAGCCGTGTGTGAAAGTGTCTCTGTGTGTGCTAGTGATTGAAATGGGGGTGGGGTGGGGGGGTGGGGAAAGAAAACTTATCTGGGGGCGCTGCTCTGGGGAAGGAAGACTTTTGGCTGGGGGAAGGGGACCGGGGTACTTGAGAGGAGTGGGAGATACCGGTCCTTGCTTCCTCTCCATCCGTTTTAATGACGCCCATTTTAAAGGGGTCTCTGTGCCTTCCCGGAGGAGTTTTTGGGTTTATTTTTTAATCATTCCTCTTTCTCTGCCTCTGTCTCGTCAGCTATAGATCCTGGCTAAGGTGGATGGGACGTGTGTTTGTTTGGTGGGGGGCTGGGGTGGAGAGGGAGTAGCTTATTATGTTCCTGCAGGTGACAGGTGCGTGGTTTTGTTGTCTATGCTCTGGGGTTCATCCGACCGATTGTATACCAAAGTGTCAGAGACAGTGTGAGTTTGTGTATTTATGTGTTTGGTCCTGTTCAATTCCATATATAGCATATTTGAGATGTTAGGGTTTCCATTCTTCAAGTCAACTTAATTGTTGTGGAGAAATTCTTCAAATGTTTCTGATAAGAGAGGTTTGTAGTAGAGGGAGTTTGCAGCTTCCCCGGTCCTACCGCCCCCCTGCCTTCGCCCCCGTACTCTTGAGGTCTCGGTTCTAATTAGAAGATTTTCTGTACTTTTTATTCGTCGAAAAGAATTTGGTCACGAACAGGTAATGACCGTAACAATACCATAAGTAATCTCATTTTGCATCCATTTTGTCTCTTTTTAAAGAAATACTATCACGGCCAGATTCATTCATTTTTCATAAAGGAAACTCATTTTAACAAATTCATATAAAAGAAAATATTGATCAGTCTTAGGCAATTTCAAACTTGACATGCAGCAGACTGGAATAAGGCTTTTGTGTTGTATTCTCACTAATTACCATTGTTAAATATGTGTTTTACACTGTCAAGGAATTGTCAACATAGAAAATTGAAAACATTTTACATTTGTGAAGTAAGATTTTCCTTGTAAACTTGCATTTTAAAAATTCAGTTCTAAGTAGCACTTGAGATGTCGGTTTCTATAAACCACTTGTTAGTTTTGAACTCATTTTCATTTTATAAGCTTTTGGCTGAGCATTTGATAACTAAACATAATGGAGCAGTGTCAGGTAGATGAACTGCAGACTGAATTAGCTATAAATTTAGTCTTGCAGGATCATAGAAAAGTTCTTTTTAAACTTGTACAGACAGAATGTGTTGAATGTTGATGCTATCAGTGTATTAACAGGAAATAGAGCAAAAATTCCAGTGATTCAGAACTCGATTGAGGTATTTCTTTTCATCTAATCAGTTTTTACAGGTTGTGCTATATATAAGTTTAGAATACTTAAGGATCAAAATGAGACTTGGGTATGTTGATCACATTAGTAATACAGTCTCTGTGTATTTATTTCATTTTTTCCCCTCAAGTGTTTAGAATAATTTAAGGTTAAAAAGCATCTTCCGAAAGATACTTTGAACAACTACCAGAGCAGCCACGAATGGTATTTTGAAACTCTTGTGAATCAGCTTGTTGTAGTTCCTGCGCTGACTTGACAAATGGTCCGATTTTTGTCTGACACTGGGTTTTCAAAAGACTGAATATCAATTATAATTATTGGCATTCCATTGAAATGATACTTATATTTGATCCTCACTTGGAGGAAACTAGCCCACATTACTGTCAGTCGTATCTTAAGTTTTTGTAGGGTTTTTCTATAGTGATTATATGTGGTGAAATGAAGAAAATTTTAAACTGTACGTCAAACTGAGTAGGCAGATTCAATTATCAGTGGAAAACAGATGTTCACTGATGTTTCTAGTATTTCTTACCTAATTATGTTGATGTAAGGTATTCTTTTGTAGTGGCATATCATAGTTAGCATAGTCTTTATGAATTATCAAAAATGCTTTCTCTGGCCTTCAGGGAGAGTTGAGAAAAAGCAAAATTACTTTTTTCCTAAGAGGAGTGTTTAGGGTGGGAAGACATCTATTTATTATACATGGCCTCTTACTGACAAAATACTCTATTTGCAGGATGTGGTATCCTTTATTGGGGGGAAAAAAGTGTCCAGGTTATGTTTGAAGTAATAAAGAGAAAGTATAGCATTTTTAATTATGAATTAAAGTGTTTGCCAAAGAGTTTTATTTCTTTGATGTCCAAGAACATAATTTAGGAAAACAAAGCCTGGTAATTTAGAGTAGAGATTTTGCTTTGTTACAGAAGTCTGAAGGAAATTTTCCGTGATTGTATGTTTTAAAAACTGTCCAGAGAGTTGATATGTGTGAATTGGGCATATTCAACCAGTATTGTGGATCTTTTTCATTCCAGTACATCTCTACCAGCCCCTGGTTACCATGACTCCCTAAACCACTCTCTTTATCTTCTCCTTGCCCCTCAATGCAGATTTCTGAGGAGAGTAGAACAAAATACTTTTACTTTGTTTCACTTTTCTAAAATGAACAGATTATCATCAGAATTGTTATTCATCTAAGGTTTGGGACTGTCTAAAATAGATGGGTTGTAAGATAAGAGTAATTATAGCAGTTAAAGGGGAGACCCTTCCCCCCTCCGGATTTGTAATATTGAAAGGGACACACAAAGGAAACTGGTTCTAGAGCGCTTTTTATGGTTTCTCAATTTACCTGTGGGACATAGTTACAGAACAATTCATTGATAAGGATTCAGAAAGATGCTGGAGTTGTGTAATATGTGTGTTTTCAATACAAATATCTTTGTTTTGATTTGCCACTGTGGGTTATATTTGCAAAGTATTTTTGCATTCATTTTTACATTTATGGTGATATTACTTCAAGGATATTTACTCAGTAATAAGTAGCTAAAATGAAAATTTAAGTACTCTGGAATCTTTCTGGTATTGATTACATTTCTTATGGTGATGATGAGCACGATAATAGCTGGCATTTATATAGGACATTAAGTGCTATATTTAGTGTTATTTGATTCAGTATCTGATTTGATCTTCAATATAGCCCTTATGAGGTTGATGTCATAGCTATTATTATTTTCCATTTTACAGATGAGGAAAGGGCACATTAAGTTAAGTGACTTAGCCAGGGTACAACAAACCCTAAGATTTCTAATCAGTTTTTTTTTTTAATTTTAAGGTCCTTCCCCTAAAACAGCAAGTACAGTAATATCCCCAATTAATTTCAACCTCCAGCATGAAAGTACTATCAGAAACCCCTTGCTCTAGGGCCCGTGTTATTTGCATTGGACCTCTAGCACTCAGAAGCCTTATTGATTTTTATTTAATAGTTCTTCACAAGCTTGGTTATCTGATTCCTCAGCCAGATAATTGCAGATTAGAAGCAATGACCTAGAAAGGAGGTGGAAGGCCTGTGAATCAGGTATAGTGACAGCAGAAGTGATGGCTGATAGCCTGACAGCCAAGGAAGAAATAGAAAACTATAAAGCAAACCCAGAATGGTATTATCATATAGGATAATAATGGCTATTCCAACTAGTGACCGTGAGTCAACCACAAAATATTATATGATCTTCTATTTCAGAATACAGGAAACGAAGTAATATTTTTTAGAAATTTAGAAATATTTTCATGAAAAAATGGCTAGAATAAAGTTTTAACACTTTATTTTTTAACACTTTGTTAGCATTTCAGATTTTTCTGAAAATTCACTCATGTTGAACGTCTTATTCCCTGATGATGCTAAATAAGTATTTTTTAAGCAGCTTTGTTATACTTAATTTAAACTTTAATATGAAAAAATTACAGTGGTCAGGGATAGAGTATATCTAACACCATCAGAGTATGCTATCATAATTAATCAAATATTGTAGTCTTCAGAAAGTTACAAAAGATACTGAACATGGGTTACTAATATTCAAAGAACTAAAACTATTTTACATAATCCAGTTTTTCCTGGTTTTAAGAATCACTTGACAATCTTTATGAATATGATTGTGATTGTGAATCTTTTTACAGTGAAAGCTACACAATATGAATTTCTACTTGACAAATTGGAGCAAGCAGTTTTCACTGTAACTTGATTTTTGGAGTTTAGTAACCTCTCTGGAGATTCTTTTATAACTCTAGTATGATAGAAGGTCTAATATTAATAATAAGTTTAATTTTCAATTAAAGAGAGTATTCTTCAGGTCATATAACTTAAGGAAAAAGGGTGCATTAGAATAATTCTAATTATAACAGTAGTTATTCTGAGGAGTTCCCACCTATTACATAATTTATGTCAGCCTTTTTATTAGACTGTTTAGGAATAAGTAACATTCTCATGGTAAGAGTGGAGTAAAAATTGAGTGGCTGTCTTTCACACAGCAATTTTTGGGTGAACTCTTTAATACATTGAACCTAGGTCACTTGGTAGATAAATATTTATTAAGCACTAACTGTTTTTCATGAGTTCAGTTCAGTGGTTTTTCTACCCCTTGATTCAGAGCATTTAGAAAAGAGTAGAAAACCCTTTTGTAATTTTAAGCTCTCAAGAATGTCTTGCGTTTTAAAGCCAGGTTAAGATGTCATGCTATGTGTTATCATTTTGAAATCTATTTGTGTCTATTTGTGCCTGTTTTATGTCTGTCTATGTTTTACACAGCTATGATGAATATATATATTCATGAAGCCATGGAAAGCTTTATTAGTGCATTTCCCCCCCTAAAGCATTTTTGCTTTGAAAAATATCCTAGGTGAAGATGAGGAGGTCAATCCCTTGAGCTTGAATTAGTGTGCAGTAAATCACTCTGAGGTGGTGATTAACAAGTTGTCATAGCCTTTAGAAGTAAAAATAGCCCCAAAATAAAACAATAATGCATGATTTTGGGTCATAATTCTCAAACATGGACTGTATATTTTGCAGCACATTTCTGTGTCTGATAGGAACTTCATTTGAACTAGATGTTTGTTCTGGCATTATTGAATAAGTATACTTAATTAGTGCTCCATCTGTGTCAGTATTATAGCATATACTTATATTGCTTCGATTTCTAAGGAACATTAGCATATTTTGGGAGGGGAAAATTTTTCAAAGAAAAGAGAATTCCTCTTCATCCTTTAAAAAAATAAACAACTTTTTCAAAATGTTTATTTATACCTTAGTAAAGTCAGCTTTTTCTTATTCTTTGATTAGTTTCTGTGGTCTTTGTAATCAATAAAGACTAGTCTTCTTGAAGACTATTCAGCTTTTATTAGGCCTTAGCTATTTACTCAGAATATACTTTTCAACATTCATTTGATGTTTTAAGTTTCCCTGTGAGAAATTTTTGTACTTTAAGTACCATGATTTTCATGTTATAAGATAATTTTTAAGCATAGTTTGTAAATAAAAACTATTAACATTTTTAATGTTTTTGTTCTGAGGACTTGAACCGCTTATATTATGAAATATGCATAACTTAAGTGAACTCAGGAAGTCCAGTTTAACTACAGACAGGTACAAAAAGGGTAAAAGGGAGTCTTAAGAATTTGTAGTATTTTAATTGCCTTGTTAAAGAAACTAACATTCTTGTTTTCAATTAAAGACGGAAAAACAAAACAGACTCTTAAGGCAGCACTCCAGAATAGTGGTATAGAAGTTAAATAATGAAGCAGAATTTGGGAGGATCCTACAGTATCTGTGGGAAATAGTAGAAGTATAGGACATAGTACAGAAGAGTGATTCTCGATGGGGGGAAAAAAACATACATTTTTCTGGTTATTATAGACTTTGTCAGTAGTACTTAAATGAAATGGGTAATAATAAAGGAATAATCTCTTGATAGAGAATCCTATTTATTCTATATGGATGGCAGTAATGAAATCATTGTCTTAGACATATTTGAGAATAATAGGCACTTAATAAAATTTATATTCAGGGAAGTGTATGTTTGGGTAAAAAAGATGGCCTAGTTACAGGTGGAGAGCCATGGATAACATATGGACAACTCATGTGCTTTGTTGGTTTCCATGCTATATCAAGAGATCTAGAGAAAGGCATCTAGTATTATGGGTCGACCCTCCTCCAGGGACCGATTTTTAGGAGAATATGAACAGGAGTCAAGATGGTTGGGCATTCAAGAATGAATCGCCATCAGCTTAACTTGGGAAGGAGTAGCCATGGCAATGAAATTGAAGTACAATTAGAATGCTATGTTTTGTTTTCTATTGAGGTAAGCTGTAATACCCTTTGGGTTATACAGTTGCTACTGAAACAATAAGCCAGCATTTATTAATTGCCTACCTTTTGCTGAGCACCGTGTGATTTTTAAAAAAACAAAGTATCAGGACATGTGTTGACTACTATTATTCGTAATTATAGATATCTAGTTATGGCCTAATGTCCCTTTTCTCCTGCCTGCCCTTAAAGATGTCTGTTAAATGTACCTCCTAAATTTGATGTATATTTTATTTTTCAAGATTGTGCTTAAGTTTGGGGTTATACTTGTATGTGTAGTTGCTCCTGATAGAGAATTTAATTTTTTTTCTTAATAGTTTAAACTTTAGTTGTTTCCTGTTAAGAAATTGGCTGTATTACTCTGGTAGATTTAAACTTTATTTTTATTTTGACATTTGGTTTCAGGTTAATTCCTTCTGACCCACAAAATCTTGATGTCAAAGTAACCTCAAATGGTGTTAGCAGAATTGATGGAGCAATAATTATCCAAACATTTATTAAGTGCCTACTATGTGCCAGGCATTGTGCTAATCGTTGAAACTGGCCAGTGGAGTATTCCAAACTATATAGCTTGTGTTTCAGCAATACAGGGCCAATGGCAAAAAAGTGGAATGTTTTTCTACTTCCCATCAATGAGTAGAGAAATGCTTGCCAATGTAAATGGGATCCTGAAATCAGCAACTCAACTTTGTAGAGTATCATACTCAAACTAAAAAAAAGGTTTTATTTAGTCAGAAAAGTTGTTAAAAGCAGTAATGTTGGTGTGGAATTTTTTTAGAGAAAAATATATTGAAATGCATATTACCTATTATTTATTCTTTGGCAGGACAAGAAGTTAATTTACCATTGTCTTTGCTGTTCCTTTTTTATTTAGCACAAAATCACTTTAAATGACTAGTTGCATGTTGTTTTAGGTGCTCTAGCCCCTGTGCCCTGTTAGTTCAGGTTTGGTTTTGGGATGAAATGAAGCACTTGTGAGTCATTGAACAAAGGAGGGGGAATGGAAGGGAATAAGCATTTACATAGGGCTCTTGCCAGGCACTGTGCTGAGTGTACTGCATTTGGTCTTCACAACAACCCTGCAAAGTAGGTGCTATTATTATCCTCATTTTACAGTTGAGGAAACTGAGGCAAGCAGAAGTTAAGTGATTTGTCCAGTGTCACACAGCTAAGTAAGTTTGTGAGGCAGAAGGTTTACTTTGTTCAACACACAGCAAGGATACTGTAGCATTTAGCTTCTTTGAATAGTGGGAGAAGGCCTTAGGCCTTATCTTCCTTTCCATCTGGATTTGGAAACTTGTCTGGTCAGTATGTTATCAGAGTATGGTGACTCACATGGTTTTAGGCAACCACCAAGTCTGAGAGTCACTGACTACATGTGGCTGGGATCTGAGACCTTTTATTCTCTGTGGCCTAGAAGCTTCAGCCAGTCAGGTTGCCTGGGAGGAGGAAGTCAGGGAACATAGGGACACTGGGTTAAGAAAATGCTGGTCCTATCACATGTGTTCATAGTGTAAAATTGTTCTGTCATGTTCAGCAAGCATTTATTAGGCACCTACTTTATGCTAACCACTGTTAGGTACTGGGAAAATATAAAGAACAAATGGAAATAGATCCTACCCTCAAAGAGTTTTTACGTTCAACTGGGGGATATGCAGATTGCTATGTAAAAACAAAGTAATTTGGGGAAGGATAAAGCATTAATTAAGAAAGTCTTTGTGGAGGAGGAGTGCATATCAGGCATGGGTTACATACAGCTTGGGTAAAGGCAGGGAAATTAGTTCAATGGATCCATTTGACTAGAGAATATGTTGAGGATATACAGATGAGGTTGGAACAGTTGGAACTAGATTGTGGAGGGCTTTAAATCCCAGGATGAAGAGTTTTGTATTTTTTCCTAGAAGTAAGAGAGCTGAATATTTTGAGTAGTGGAATGGCATAGTTAAGCCTATCCCTTAGGAAGATGGTTTTGGCAGCTGGGTAGAGTTGGATTAGACAAGGGAGAGTCTAGACAAAAGGGAGATCAATTAGTCTTCTGTTGTAGTCCAAGGAAGAAGTAATGAGAGCCTTAAATAAGGTAGTGCTTGTGTTAGTGGAGAGAAGGGAGAAAATTGAGAGAGGTTGTGAAAGTAAAATAGATACAAGATTTGGCAGCTGGATATAAGGATGAGGAACAGAGAGGAGTTGAGCATAACTCCAAGGTTGGGAACCTGGGTGACTAGAAAGATGGTAGTGCTTTCCATAGAAATGCTTAGCTGGGGTTGCTTATCTCTTCACTGACTTCCTTCTCTGCCCTAGCAGTCAGATTGAAAAGATCTCTTACCTTGAACATATCCCATCTTTTGATCTCTGTCTCATTAGGAGGCCAGTATCAGAAGGGCTGCGTGGTGTGGAAGATTAGACTACTTTTGCTATGCCCACAAGGTAATAATGAGAGTTGGAAGTTGCCGAAAGGTAGATTTGCCCACAGCAGAAGGAAAAACTACAATAATCATAGCTGTCTAAAAGTGAAATGGGCTGTATAACAAGTTAGCGAGTTCTTCACCATTGGAGGGCTCTAAGTGGAGGTTAGATGATCACTTATTGAGATGTTGAAGGTGCTTTCTAAGTAGTTTAGGATCCTAGCAAAGTGCCAGGTAGTTGTACTTGCTAACTTTCCAGGGAGTTGAATATATAATTTTCCTCCAAGAAGGAGGAACCGCCCAAAACTAGCAAACCCAGGACATCAAGTATGGCTGATGAGGTTGGGGAGGAGAAAGCAGGGTTGAACAAAGAGATCTAGGGGCCTTTAGGTGACCAATGGCAATCTTTATTCCCTCATATCTTTCATTTATATCATCCCTTTTTTAAAAAAAAGTTATGTTATTTATAGTTTCTGCATATTAATTTTAATTTCTTTTTAACCCATTTCTAGTGAGTACCTCTTTGTAAAGCATTGGAGCATAGATCTAGGGCTGGATTGAACCTCAGAGGCGTCTAGTCTAACCCCTCCTCATTTTATACATAGGGAAAATGAAACCCTAAAGAGATGGAGTGACCTTGCTGAGGTCACATTAGTGGTGTGAATTAGTGGTGTGAATGAAGTGGTGTGGTGTGGATTAGAAGTAGAATTTGAACCCAAGTCCTCTGACTACTATTTGTGTGACAAATCATTTAACCTTCTTAGGCTTTAATTATGTCATTTGTAAAAAGAAAAAGAAAAAAGGAAAGTGAGGAGAGAGGTTGGACTACATGTGTAATATCAAAATCAAATAGAAATGGATCTCTACTGGCCACATATTGACAGAGAAAACCACAAATTAACATTATCTTTGTTTTACTGTATTTTTATTTTGTGAAACATTTCCAAATTATATTTTAATCTGATTCCTCAGCACTGGACTACATGATATCTAAGATTCCTTCCAGCCTCTAATATGTGATACCAGATTTTTCCAAGAGTATAAAATGAATCCTTATTCTAGTTTATACATATGTTTGGATACAGTAAAGGAGGAATTGAACCAGTAGTTGTGATTTTACTTCCAAATTAGGGGTCTTGTCCAAGAGGGGAGTATTTATTAAGTGCCTCCTGTGTGCCAGGTGTTGTGCTGAGTGTTTTACAAAAATTATCTTATTTGATCCTGTCTGATTACCGATTTGATTTGTTTTGGTGAAAACAACAGAATTGATAGAAAGCTTTGGGTGGGTGGGTGGGTGTGGGTGTGGGTATCCTCGAGTGTGTGTGCTCATGTGAGACTGATTTACTATAACTGTCTAGAGTACAGACTGAAATAAAATATTAGCTTCATTTTTTAAAATCAATATTAACATGAAATTTTGTTTATTGTTTCTATTTTTCTTGCCCATTCCTTTGTAGAAGTCTAGATTGGTAGTTTTAAATTAACCAGTAACCTACAGTTTGGTGAATTTTTGCATGGAAAGCGTTAAAAAATATTGGAGGGGGTCAAACTTTGATTATGTCTCAAATGTAAAGTTAAATATAATAGCATAAAACTTTTACTGCTTTACATATAGAAATGAACATTATGCTTTTCTAATTTGAATTTTGTTCAATTTTTCTTTTATAATGTCCCTTCAGTTTCCCTATTTTACTTGTTAAAAGTTAGTATCCAGTATTAGCTTCATTCCTGCTTACTGATATAATTAGTGAGCTTCCCTTTGGTTTTGCAAGAAGGATTTTGTTCTTTGTTGAATATAGTTAATGCTTTATATTTTGCCTACCTAGTTACTAGTGGATTTGGATGACGGTGATGATAGTATTTTGTTTATTGTGGTTTGGGGTTTGTTTTTGTTTTGGCCTGTACCTATGATTTCATTGGTGTAGTGAACTACTAATAAGGAAGTTCTCCTTTACCAAAGTAGATCTGCAAGTGAATGAAGTTGCCTGAAGGCATTGAGAGGTTAACTTGACATTACCTAGGGCACATATATATCAGAAGCTGGATTTGAGACAAGATCTTTTAGATTTTGAGGCCAGCTTTCTATTCAGATAGTATATAGTAATGTTAATAATACCTTGTGTTGATACTTGATAATTAAGTGTGCTAGACATACTTCGTGCTAAGAACTAATATTAGTCAGATCATACATTAAAAAAATTAATGATTATCTTAAGTTTAAATCACCTAATAGTGTGGATTAAAACAGTTTCTGCACTTAAAAAGATGTGGCTTTGAGACCAAAAAAAATGCAGTTTGGTACTGTAAAAATTGGTGTGGATACCATCAGTGTAGATAGTGTAAAAGATTGGGGAAGCCGTTTTGTTTCCACAGGGTTAAAAGCATTTCTCTTCCTCTCCCCTTCCCCCCAGCTTTAGCAGAAATCTGAGCTCTGATGTAGCAGAAACCAGGCCTCAGGTTGGTCGGGTGAAAGGTCAGAGGCTTGAACACATGCTTAAACAAGCCATTTGAGGAGAACATGAGGTGGGCAGTCAGGAAGTTTCATCTAGCCAATGAAGAGCCTGGTGGGAGATTCGAAGGGAGTGTCTATAAAAGGATTGGCATCCTTTGTACTCTCTGGTACTCTGCTCAGGGATGTACCCATTTATTCAGACTGAATAAATGTAAAATATAATTAAAGCACCCCCAACGTCTACTGCTTGGGTGGTGTCCTTTTCTCATGAGAAATAACAAATGCCTTTTCTGATTTCGGGTTTAGACTCTGAACTCTTTATTGTGCCTTTGCACACAATAGGAAACTATCTGAGAAGTGCAATTTATAGAATCAGGGGTGAGGAAACTGCAGCCTTGAGGCCACATGTGGCCCTCTAGGTCCTCAAGTGAGACCCTTTAACTGAATCCAAACTTCAGGACAAATCCCCTTAACTAAAGAATTTGTTCTGTAAACGTTGGACTCGGTCAAAAGGCCAAACCCAAGGACCTAGAAGGCCACATGTGGCCTCGAGGCCGAAGGTTCCTCACCCCTGATGTAGATAAATCACTGTGGGGGGAATGTGATAGGAAATTAGTAGTATAGAAGAAGGATTTTTGAGTAATAAGGAGAAGCCAGTTGAAATTATGATAGGCTTTTTAAAATAAATAAAATCTTAAATAAAAACTCAGCGTTAGCTAGGTGGAAGAGCTTAGTATAGGAAGCAGCATAAAGTTATAGAAAGTTATAGAAAGAATGCTAGTCTTAGATTAAGGTGAGTGAAGGATGGGTTCAAATAGTGCCTCTGACACTACCTTCTGTGTTACCCTTGGCAAGCTGCTTAATCTCTGTTTCTTCATCTATTAAATGGGGATAATAAATAGCCTCTAGTACCTGACAGTGTAGTTATAAGAATCAAATATAACCTATAAATTACTTTGCAAAGCTTTAAAAGCATGCTGTAACTGTCAGCTTATTGTTGTTATTGTTGTTAAATGAGGTAACAAATGAGTAAAAATTGCCTTTCTTCTAAACTCGTGTGAACTTCCCATAGCCTCTGGATTTTTCTTTTTTAAAATAGTTGTAATCTGTGTGTATACAGTCCTAGTTACGTTCATCCAACTTTGCACCTTTTCTATAGGTCTTTACATATTTTAATGCATGCTCCATATTTATGATTTTGTGGTGCTATAATATTCCATTTTACTAAAATACCATTATATACTTGGCCATTATCAAATTATTAGACATATAAGTTAGTGGTGATTTTTTGCTATTTCAAGAAGAGCAGCTATGAATGTTTTTGTACAGAATCTCTTTTTCCTAGTTTAGGATATCTTAGGGACAAAATTCCAGATAATCACTTTTGTGTCTTTTAATATATAATCAAATTACTTTACAAAATGCCTATGGTAGTCTTATTCATTCACAATGTTAGAGCTCCTATTTTCCTAAAGTCCCACCAATGCTAAATTCCAAAATTTTTTGCTATTTTTTCTTTCCTTGAATTCAAGCACATCATTTTGCCTCTCTAAGCATAAGTTTCTTCATATGTAAAATGAGGGAGAAGGACTAAATAACTTCTGGGTTTCTCTTTCCAATTCTAAAAGCTATTATTCCTCTATGATTCTCTCATCTTAAAAAGCCTTTTCCTGACCCAGCTATCTCCATATTTCTCTCTTCCCTTTTCTTAACCAAACTTCTAGAAAGAAAAGTCTGATGATAATCATTCACTTTATAGATAGTATCTCAGGATTTACAATGCTATTTCCTTACAACAACAGTGAAATCATATCATTCCGTGTTTCCCTCTGCCTTAAGAACCTTAATCCCATTCTTTGTCCTCACCTTCTATCCCTTAGTTTCCCAAGTATGAGCAGTACTTTCTTCCTTCTCTATCTCAACTTCCTGATTTATCAGTTCAACTTTATGCTCAAATATCTTGCCTTCTTTTTCTATTTTTTATCACAGCATGCCAAACCCATCCTTGGATTATTTCTGCCATTACCTACCTTGTTAACTATTTTTGTGCTGCTGAATAGAGCAAGAGAAAGTCATGAAACTGTGTTGACTGAACCAACTATACATTTATGTTACATAAACTCAGCTGGGTCCTCACTGCAGTAGAGCCTTCTCTTCATACTCCCTTAAATCATTTCCATTTCTCATTAACCACTGGATCAATTCCAAATCTTTAAATCCTTCCTTAAGCCTCCCATGACACCCCCTCCCCTCCCTACATCCTTTCAGCTGAGGACCTCACTTTAGGCTTCACTGAAAAAATTTAGTTTTCTTAAAGGAAAGCTTTTGCTTCCCTTCTCATCTCATGTCAGGCATCTTTGCACATTATGTCCTCCTTTATTCCGGTAGCCCTTTTCCTTGCTGAGGCAAACTCCTCTATATGTATCTTTGATCCCATCCAATCCTGTCTTCTCCAGCAGATTGCTTCCTCAGTTATCCCACTTTTCCACAAATCTTTAATCTCTCCCTAGCGATAGTTTTTTTTTTTTGCTGCGTAAAAAACCTCACTTTGAATAAGCACTTCCTGCTAGCTAACATCCTATCTCTTTTCCTCTTTATAGCTAAACTCCTTGAGAAAGCCATCTATAATTGGTGCCTCCACCTCCTTGATTCTACGCCCTGTGAGTTTTTTAGGGCAGCAAGATGATGCAGTGGATGCTGGACCTGGAGTTAAGAATTCCTGAGTTCAGATCTAGCTTCAGTTACTTATTAGCTGTGTGACCCTGAGCAAGTCACTTAACTTCTGATTGCCTCAGTTTCCTCAAGTGTAAAATGAGGATAATGGCAAGATTGTTGAGAGGATCAAGTGAGATGATACTTGTAAAGTGCTTACCACAGTGCCTAGCCCATAGTAGGTGCTACATAAATGCTTATGCCCTTTCTTTTCCCTAATTCTGGCTTTGAACCTGATCATTCAATGGAAACTGCTCTTCAAAATCATGAGTGATCTTTTAATTGTCAATCTAATTTCTAATTTCCCCAGGATCATGCTTCTTGACCACTCTAAAAACACTGTTGATTATCTTCTTCTGGATGTTCTCTTTTCTCCAGGTTTTCAAGACACCACTCCTTCTGGTTCTCCTCCTGTCTGTCTCACCACTTCCTTAAATCCTCCCAGACTCTGACTTGGGCATTCTGTACTATCTTTTACTATTCACTCCATGGGCTAATTTTCATTTCTATGAAGATGATTCTCCAATTGATGTATACAGTCATTTCTGCTTTAACATGCATTCCGAAAATGCAGATTTGTTGAAATTTCTATATTAGGGAACATTTTGAGCATAACTTGAATTTCTGGTTCCAAGTTTGCTTCTGCACAGTTTCTTCCAAGAGAAACGGCAAAAGTGCAGAGAACTGCAATACTTTGCTATAACTTACAAGCTGGAACCCTTTTGATGCCCACCTCCATAAGCAAACTTCAAAGTAAATTTTTCAAAGTAAAGTGCCATATTTATTATATATGTTCTTCTGTTGTAGTAGGAGCTGCGAACAGAAAAGGACTGTTTTGCATTATTCCCACCCCATTCAGGCACAGTAGTCTCTAGTCTTGAGGCCCAGAGTCATGGCCTGCCCATCTTGTTCATGCAGCCCAGGAGCTCAAGATCTCAGCCACCATTTATTGTAGTATTTATGTATTTCTTAACCATTTAACATGTACAAAACTGCTACTATTTTTATTAGGGTCTGTCTTTTTTTTAATATGTTACTAGTGAAGTTTTTGAGCATTTTGCCCCAAACTTGTTTTCCCTGTAGGCCTTGTGTTTTTTCTTTGCACAATTTTTCATAGCATGGGGTTTTGGAGGAATGCTTATGTCAAAATATAGAACTGACTTTATCTAGCCCTATCTCTCCTGAGCTCAGGTATCAAATCATCATTTGTTATTTGGCCATCTCAAACTGACTATCTCCTTGGACTTTCAAATGCAGACTTGTCAAAAACAAAACTTATCGTCTCCACCCTCCCTCCCGACCCTCCACCTCACCCCCAGTCAGTCAGTCAACAAACATTTATTAAGTGCTTGCCGTGTTCTAGGCACCAGGCTAACCCCTGTGAATACAAATAAACAGAAAAAACACCCTTGCCCTTAAGGAGCTTACAGTCTGATGGGAAAGACAACACATGAAAGGAAGCTGAAAGGGGAGGGGAAGGGAGGCCTAAAGGTACTCAGTGGAGGGCATGGTAGGGAAAGTCCAGAATGCAACCTGAAGAGGAATGACCTGGGCAGCCTCTTTAAATTGAGGTTCTAGCAGGACCCATCCAATCAAAGGGAAAGGCTTAAAGATAGCAGGCACTTCCAATTTATGAGTTCCAGGGCTGGAGTGAGCTTCCAAGATGTAGAGGTTTCTGGGGTGTGGAAGAGAAAAGTTCAGAGTGTAGCCTGGAGAGGAATAAACCTCACCCCTCACCCTCCAGGCCCTTCCCTCTTCTGAACTTTCCTGTAACTGTCACGGGAGCCACCATGCTCTCAGGCACAAAGCCTTGATGTCGGCCTCAGCTCCTCCTAATCTGTTGACAAGTCTTGTCATTCCTACCTTCACAATATCTCTCATATATATCCCTTTCCCTCCACTCACATAGCTACCAATCTGGGTGTGTTCTTTTATCACCTCATTCCTAGATTATTGCAGTAGCTTTCTGGATGGTCTCCCTCTCTCAAGTCTTTACCCACTCAATCCAGTATTCAGTTTGAGATGTCCAAATGACAATTGATGATTTCAGGCTAAAGCTCAGGAAAGGTAGGGCTAGATAAAGTCACTCCACTTAGGTTCCAAAGTGATCTTCCCAAAGTATAGATAGGACTGTGTCAGAGCAAGGTCTCGCCTTACTCAGTAAACTCCAGTAGCTGCCTATTGCCTCCAGAATAAAATACAAGATCCTCTGCTTGACTTTTAAAGTTCTTCACAACCTTGTCCTTTCCTGTGTTTCCAGTCTAAGTTCTTAACACTTTATTCCTCTTCATGTACTTTATAACCTAACAGTACTTTACTTTTTGCCCCTTGCACATGCCATTCCATCTTCTAACTCAGTGCCTTTACAGTGACTGTCATCTCTGCCTTTAATGCTCTCCTTTCTCCCTTCCACTTACTGGGCTTCCCTAGCTTCCTTCGAGACCCAGCTCAAATCCCTTCTCTATCAGAAAGTACTTTCCATCTGTATATATATCTCGTCTCTATTGTTATTTGAATGTTGTCTCTACTCGCTCTTCAACCTCTTGCAGTCTGGCTTCTGTTTGGAGGTGACCAAGAATCTTTTGTTTACTAAATCCATTGACTTTTTCTTGTGTTAGTCCTTATCCTCCATGACTTTGACCACTTTGTATAATATTTGACACCCTAAAACACCTATTCCTGAACTGCCAACACAGCATCTTTACTTCGATCTCCCACTTGCATCTGAAATTGCTTGTTTCCAAAACTGAGAGGTAGTGTGGAGATCTGATCACCCAGTTCTGTTCATATTTAGGTGAGTAACCTTAGATAAGTTACTTCAATAATCATGGAGAGGTCTGATGTGTAAAAAGACTCTTTAGGCTCCTACTGTGTGCCAGATGATGTTCTAAAGAAGCACTGGGGATGCAAACAAGGGTGAAAGACAATTTCTGCTTTCCAGGAATTCACAGTCTAATTGGGGAAACAGTATGTAAACAACTACCTACAAACAAGCTAAATTGAAGATAATCAACAGAGGGAAGGCACTAGAAATAAGGGGGATCAAGAAGAGCTTTCTGTAGAAAGTGAGATTTTAGCTGGGACTTGAAAGAGGAGCCAGAGAAAGCGGGAGGCAGTGATAAGGAGGAAGAGAATTCCAGGCATGGATGAGAGCTACAGAAAATTCCCAGAGTCAGGAGATGGAATGCCTTGTTTGAAGAATAGCAAGGAGGCCAGAGGCATTGGATTGCAGAGTACATGATAGGGTTAAGGTGTGTAAAACTGCAAAAATAGAAAGGGGCCAGATCATGAAAGGCTTAGAATACTGATCAGAGGACTTTATATTTGATCCTGAAGGTAATGGGGA
This sequence comes from Phalanger gymnotis, assembly GCA_028646595.1. Taxonomy (NCBI): domain Eukaryota; kingdom Metazoa; phylum Chordata; class Mammalia; order Diprotodontia; family Phalangeridae; genus Phalanger; species Phalanger gymnotis. Next base: position 96,190,493 of record CM053627.1, on the reverse strand, counting down.
ACCACTAGAGTTTAATGAGTAGGGGGTTGACATGATCAGACCTATGCTTTGGCATCTGAGTGTAAGATGAAATGGAGTGGGGAGAAACTTGTAGCTGAGAGACCAACCAGCAGTCTGTTGCAGTAGTCCAAGAATGAGGTGATAAGGACCTACACCAGGGTGGTAGCAGTGTCAGGGTTGAAAAGGGAGACTATACAAGAGATGTAAAATCAACAAGCCTTGGCAACAGATGAAAGAGAATGAGGAGTTGAGGCTGACACCTGTTTTGTGAGCCTGGGTGACTGGGAGATTGTACCCTCCATAGTAATAGACAAGATAGGAAAAGGGGAGGATTGAGGGAAAATAATTCGTTCATTTTTGGATATGTTGAATTTAAGATGTCTATGGGACATCCATATTGAGATGTCCAAAAGCCAGTTGGAAATGTGAGACTGGAGATATTTGAATCCTTAGAAGTTAATGAGACCACCAAGTGAAATAGCACAAAGGGAGAAGGGTGGCCCAGAAAGACAGGGCCTTGTAGGACACATACTGTTAGCCAGCATGACTTGGATGAAGATCATGCGAAGGAGACTGAGGAGTGGTTGAATAGGTTAGAGGAAAACCTGGAAGGAGCTATGTTAAAAAGCCTAAAGAGAAGAAAAAGACTGGAAAGATAAGAGGGGTTTGCTAGTGACAATTTTAAATGCCAAACAGGAGTATGAGTGAGGGTTATAATGATTTCAGAAAGATGTGATATGAGAAGTGAAGAAGAGGGAGCTCCCAGTGAATGCTTTTGATTTTTTTTTCCTGTCAGTTAAGATGAGAGGTTCTGTGGGAAGCTTGAGAAAAGTGGTTAGGCATAGTCAACTTTAAAGTTTAGGATAAAGAATCAATTAGGGAGGAGTAGAAGGACTGTCTTGCTACAATGAGGACCCAGTGGAGACCAGTTAACATAAGGCATCATCACCTGGTAATTATAGGAAGAAATTCAGTGAAGATTTAACGTTTTAAATCTTTAAATCTGTGGCACATAAATTTATCATTAATGTTTTAAAGACAGCAAGCATTCTAACAAACTAGGGATTTGTATTTCACAGTGCTTTAGCTGATGTATGGAACTAGTCAAGATAGAGGCCTTTCTTCTCTGTTCAACAGCACATGAACCAGGTGTAAAGGAAGGAGGCTGTAGGAAGTAGTCTAGGGTAGAATCCCTAGTTTTCTTCAAAGCCAGGTTCAGCTCCCTCCTCCATGAAGCTTTCCTGAGACTCTGTATTCTCCCTCTTCCCCCTACTTGTTTTTGTTTTGTTCATCTTATATAATAGTACCTAGCATTTATATAGTGCTTTAAGGTTTATGATGCACTTTACCAATTTTGTCTCATTTTATTCTTACAGTAGTTCTCAGAGGTAGGAACAATCATTATCCCTATTTTACAGATGAGGAGACAGGTTAAGTGATTTGCTCTGTGTCTCATGGCTAGTAAATGTCTGAGGTGGTATTTGAACTCTAGTTTTTCTGCCTCTAGGTCCAGCACTCTATTCACTGCATGACCTAGCTACTTTTAACTTGACGCATATTGTTTCCTGCCCAATAGAATGTAAGGGACAATTTAATTTTTGTCCTTATATTCCACTTACCAAAAGGGCATAGCATAGTGGGTAGAGCCAGCCTCAGAAATGGGAAAACTTGGCTTCAGATCTTGAATCTGAGTTACACAGGCTCTGTAGCCCTAGGCAAGTCACTAAACTTCTGATTGCCCTAGACTGCTAACTCTCTTTAAGACTTTAAATTGCTGAGAAGATGCTGACATGCATTGCTCACCTGGGAGTTTCTCATACCAGTGAAAATCACAGATCCTGTCCCTAGCCCCATTTTTGTATTCCCAGTGCCTGGCACATAGCAGATGTTTGATAAGTGCTTTTTGAAAGATTGAATAGGTAGTGGCCATCTAGAAAGGAGTATAAATTATATAGGTTTTTTTCAGGTGTGCTTTTACACATGGTATAAGGTATTAATGCTGTCATTGTTAACTTTGAGTATGAATGATGCTATGCACACGTAGCTAATAGGTTTGCTTACGTTAAATTTGAGAACTCATCAGATTTCCAAACTTATTTTGGTGATTCACTTGTTTTAAGAACTAGCAAATATTAATCATTTTCAGAAGCAAAACTAATTATATTTAGTCTTAGCTTTTCTTGTAATTAGTTTTTTTATGCCGTATAGTAAATTATATTTTGGGGATGAAGGCAGAATAGATTACATAGGAGTTTTAATTGAAGAATCACTTCACTTTGTAAAAATAATGCTTATATTACCTTTACAACAGTTATTTTAAGAAATAGCTAATATTAGTCATTTTCACAAGCAAAACAATTTAGTCTTAGCATCTATTGTAATCTGTTTTATGTAGTAAATATATTTTAAGGATGAAGGCAGAACAGATTGCATAGGATTTTTAGTTGAAGAATCTCTTCATCTTTTAAAAAGAATGCTTATATTACCTTTACAAAGGTCATCCTTCTGATAACTACCCAATCCAGTGTAATAGTAGCCCTTATTTCTTAGCCTATGCCAGTGGAGCTTACTTTCTGGCAAGGCCCAGCTAAACCAGAAAGGCTTTGAGTAAAGACTAATGGAATGACTCGTGTCGGTCTATCCAAACATTGGCCTATCTACAGAGAGACTCATTACCTGGTTTGCTGTAGATTAATAAATCCCGACCCTTATCACCACCTCCCACCCCCTAGCATCTCTCAAAGACCACTTACTAAGTTAAAAGAAGATGGAAGGAGTATCCACACCAATGAAATTACAGGTCATGAAGTATTAAAAGATAACTTTCATGGTAGAATCCTATTTTGTCTCTTTGTGGTTTAGTAGGATGTTTGGGCATTTCTTTTTGGTATTCCTTATACCAGCATTTTCTGATTACAGAATTTTTCATCAGAGATAAGGCATAATCGCTTGATAATTATAGGAAAATTCTGTGAAGATGCAACATTTTATCTGTTCTTTTTAAATCTATTGCACACAAATTTATAGTTAATGTCTTAAAAATGACAAATATTCTAACAAACTTGGAATTTGTATTTCACGATGCTTTAGCTGATATATGTGAGCATAGCAGTTGTATAGGCTGTTAGAGAAAGAGAGCTAGCTAAATGTAGTAGGTTATATTAAATTTAAATCCACCTTTTAAAAAGGTACACTCTTGATTAAAGAAGCAGATGATGAATATTAGTTGAATTATTCTTAACATTTTTATTAAAAGATTACACTATCTTAGTTTCTAGGAAATGGAAAAATCATCAAAAGTAAAAATGGAGGCTTTTTAAAACAAAGTCATACGTCCACCCCCAATGACTTGCTATCCTTGCATATAAAGATTTACTAACTCATATTAAACATGACATGCTCTTTGAGGTATTTTTTCTGCAGTAGTGATTGGTGGGGCCCCCATCTTCACTTTGACATGATTGGTTCTTGTGACCACATTTGCAAAATGATTGACTAGAGATTACAATGTTTGGCTTAACTGTCTAGAGAGAAAATTAACCTTGTGACCAAGTCCTCTATAGCAACGTGCTCTAGCCCAGAAACAGAACCCGGACTCAGTTCTTTCATCACACATCCTTAAGAAAGAACAAGCTGTCTATATAGTAGCATTTCTTTCAGATACCTTGGAACTTATTTTCCTGACCCCTTTTGCTTGACTTTACTGTACTTCTGATAATCCTTATAATTCAACATCCTTGATAAATAGGAAAAGAGCCAAATTTGTATATGAAATTATCCAATTTTCAAATTAGTTGAAGAGGTGATTTTATAAATTTTTTGTTGTTGGGATGGGGAGGGGCATGAGATGTAGTTAGGTAGAGGGGGTAAACTGACCGACCCTTAAAGAATGTCTGAGACATTAAGAGATTTTGATTTACCAGTGATTATACAACCACTACTGCCTCTGTTAGAAGCATCCTTTTGGTACAGTTTTTATAATTATACTTTATTTGTGACATATGATTTTACTGGTATAGGAAACTCCTATCACCAATGTAGATCTGAGACTTTTGGAATTTGTAGTCTTTGTTTCCTGGGGCATTGAGAAGTTGTAGCTTGTGGAAGGTCACACAGCCACTATTTGTCAGAGAGAGGGCTTGAATCTAGGTTTTCCTGAATCCCAGGGGGCAGGACCCCTTGCATCTGTTATGGCTACTTGCATTGTGGTCATTTTAATATTTATCAGTAATATTTTTTTACTCTTAAGAATATTGATTCATTTCCAGGTGAAAATAGGGATTATAAAGATTTGGAAAGAAAAGAGTTTATAGTTTGTTTTATGTAGCTAAAATGTCTATTTTACATGATGTAAATAGGTGCTAGTTTGCACTGCAAAAACTCCTAGAGAATGCAAAGGAGTGCAGAATGATACATTTTAGGTTTTTAAAAAATACTTCCTGAGATAGCTCATTCCACTCTTCATCTCTGTCATTGTTAAGAAATTTCTGCATTGATTGCAAAGATTAGTGTTCTCTAAAATAATACACACTGGGGCTTAAAATAAGAGTTGTAAGAGATCTTAGGTATTGGTCAGTCTCATCCCTTGTTTCACAGATGAGGAAACCAGTGCTTAGATAATTAAAATGACCGAAAGTTACACACATCTTAGAGATGGGAACAGATGAGACTTTGTCTCCTAATTCTAAGACCGTCATTCTGTCTATTACAAAGTAAATCAAAAAGCCTCCCTCCTCCTTTCTCTTTAGTTCCCCTCCCCTTGCAAAAAAGTAAAATTGTTCTTTCTTTTTGTAGAAAATGTCAAATTTTATTGTTTAATGAAATATTTTATTAATGTTGTATAAATGTTCAGTTATCATTCTGAAATATTATACAAAAAGGAACATTGTTAGATTAACATATTTGTTACTTGGATGGAAATTTATCGTTTCTGTTATAGGATCTTTAATGGAACAGCAAGGAGGTATTAGTATAGACTGTTGGACAGAACATAGAAATAGCAGTACACAGTACTGGGTACCTAGCGAAGATATTCAATAAATTCCCAATCAGAACCATCCAAAGTAGAATGCTCTGAATCCCATTTGTTAAAAAAAAAACACAACACTATACCTATACCTTTCCATTCATTGCGATGCAATTTAAAGTTTATGCTGGAAACCTGAACAATAATATGCTTCTCTGAAGAATATGTCTCAGTAGATTTAGCAACAGCCTAATGTACCATAGATACTCTGTGCTTTTATAAATGCTTTACTGATTGGTTTTGACTATAATAAATACCTAAATGCTCTGTGATGACTTTTGGAACTCAGGGGATAGGTTTCTTATACTCACTATCTGGAGCCATTAGGGATTTTTTTTTTTTTGGCCTACACTATTGTGAAATGTTACATATGTCTGCCAAAATGATGGGAAAGTGAGTATTTTAGATGTTATTTAGATCTGAATGCTTGATCTTTATGTGGACATTCGTGAGGCAAAGATTGTAATTGTGTTATAAGAAGCGTGCTCTCTTGAATAGTAAGAAACAAACAGATATTAGGAGAAGATAGCCCCAGTAGATGTAAACTGGCAAGAACATGTATCAAGGAAGGGCATTGATAGTATTTCATGGCTTACTAAAACCAAAGTGCCATTATTGAAAATATTCCTGGTTTTTCACTGTCTTTGAGTATTCCAAGTAACCACTGGTCTGTATTATTAAAATTTGTTTAAACTACTTTTTTTTAAAAAAAAAATTTATTTAAAGTTTTGAGTTCCAAATTCTATCCCTCCCTTCCTCCCTGCCCTTCCCTCTCCCTGAGATGGTAAGCAAGCAGATATAGGTTATACATGTGTAACATGTAACACATATTAGTTATTTTGTACAAGAAGACTAGGATGAAAGAAAAAAATGAAAGAAAGTGAAAAGTAGCATTCTTCAGTCTGTATTCAAACTATCAGTTTTTTCTGTGGAGGTGGATAGTATGCTTCATCATTATTCCTGCTTACCTTTTGAAATAAGTTTTCATGACCCCAGAGTGTGACTTTTATACTTAAATGCCTTTACAGACATTCTTTGCTGCTTTAAAATATTTCATTCACTCATAAAAAAGAATGATCTACTTGAGGGTTTAATTAGTGTATTTTGCACATTTGCACTGATTCATTGTGTAAATGAGTGGGTATTAATTGCCTACAAAGTGCCAGGTAGTGTGAGGTTACATATACAAAAGTGAGACAGCTTTTTGCCTTCAAGGAGCTTACATTTTATCAGAGGATACAGCATGTATATATCTAAATATGTACAAAGAAAATTGGAGGGCAGGGGACTAGCTGTTGGGGGGAATCAGGAAAAGTATCATGAAGAAGGTGAAATTTGAGTGGAGGTTTTAAGGAAACTAGGGATTCTAAGAGACATAGATGTATAGGAAATGTTCTCCAGATAGGGACATGAAATGCAAAGACACAGGAAATGGGGACTGTGAGGAACAACAAAATTTTGTTGAAATATAGAGTTTATTAAGTGGAGTAATATGTAATAGGACTGGAGGGTAAGTTGGAGTCAGGTGTAAAGGGCTTTATATATAAGGCTTGGAAGAGCTTCTGTGGACAGTGGGTTAGTGAATTGATAAGGGAGGTATATAGTAGGATTGCCTAGCAGCAGTGAGGGCCCAGTTGAAGTTGCATACCATAAATTTGTAGTGAACAGTCAGAACAGTTGTGTGATTTTTCTCTACCTTCATTCAGCAGCATGTTTGTAGGAAGCAAAGGCAACAAATAGTGGGAGTGGTCCAGAGCTAAGACTTTAGCTGGGCATGGATGAAGGGGTTAGGAATTCAAGAGAAGAGGACAAGGTAGAGTTGAATTAGTTCACCCAGGAGACAAGATGGGGAGAAGAGGAGAAAGTAACTAATGCAGGGGAGGGGGCCCGAGAGAAAACTTCTGGGGAAGGAGGGGTCAAGGGATTAGAGGTCCAAGGGAGGATGAAGTGTAGGGTTATGTAAGGGGAGCCAATAGATTAAGGTTGGATTAGAGGATTTCAGTAGAGGTGGTACATTTGTGGTTGATGATAAGCTCCCAGCATAGCCTTTCCTCAAGGAAATGGAAGACTAAGGGTGCTAGCCCACCTCACCTGAGGTCTTCTCACCTAAAGAGACTAGCTATAAGGCAGCAGCAGAAAGTGGTAGATTCTCTGTTCGGGTGGTAGATGCCCTATCTGACCCATAGCAGGCTTTCCTCAGGGAACATGCTGTGCCCAGCAGGAAATAGAAGGCTCAAGGGCACTAGTGCACCCGTAATCTGAGGTCTGTTGTCTCTAGGGTAAAATATAAACTCCTCAGTTTGGCATCTAAACCTGTCACAGTGTGCTTCCATTTTATTTTTCTAGGCTTATTTCAAATCCCCTTCACATGCTACATACATTTCATTCAAACTGGCCTATTTGCTGTTCCCCAAACTTTGCATTATATCGCTTGTTTCCTTGTCTTTGAACATTCAGGCTCTACCCCTATTCTGGAATGAACTCTCTCATCACCTCTGCTTCCTTTAATCTCTAGTTTTCTTTAAAGTTCTTTTCCATGTGTTATCTTCCACAGGAAGCCTTTCCTAATTCCCACTGGTTGTTAGTATTTGTTCTCTATCCTCAAATTATCAATGATGGGCTTGTTTCTCATTTTGTCTTTGTATCTACTATGCTTTGCACATAGCATTTGTGATTTTAATTTTCTGTCATCTTAGCCAGTCTGATGGGCATGAGGTGGTACCTCAGAGTTGTTAGAGCATTTTTTCATAAGGTTATTGGTAGCTTTGATTTCATCCTCTGAAAATTAAGTGGTTTTTGACCATTTATCAATTAGAGAATGGTTCTTATTTTTATGAATATGGCTCAGTTGCCTATATATTTGAGAATTGAGGCCTTTGTCAGAGAAACTTCCTGTAAAATCCTCCCCCCTGCCATTTCTTTCTTTTCTTCTAATTTTGGCTGCATAATTTTGTTTGTGCAAAAACTTTTTAATTTAACGTAATTAAAATTATCCAGTTTACCTCCTCTGAACCTCTGTCTTGTTTGGTCATGAACTCTGACAAGCAATTTTTTTCACGTACCCCTAATTATGATACTACTCTTTATTTCTAAAATATGTACACATTTTGAGCTTGTTGTGATATACAGTATGAGATATGGGTCTATGCCTAGTTTCTGCTAGACTATTTTCCAGCAGTTTTCATCAGAAAGTAAATTCTTGCCCTAATAGCTAGGCTTTGGATTTATCAAACACTAGGTTACTTGTGCTTATTTGCTTCTATAAATTGTGAACTTAAATTATTCCACTGATTGACCACTCTTATTTCTTATCCAGTACCAGATTGTTTTGATGATTATTGCTTTGCAATATGCTGTGAGACTGGCACTTCTAGGATCCCTGCTGTAACATTTTTTTCATTGATTTCCTTGATATCCTTTACCTTATTATCCTCCAGATGGATTTTGTTCTGTTTTTTTTTTTCTAGCTGTATAAAGTTATTCTTTGGTAGTTTGATTAGTATGGCACTGAATTAGTAGATTAATTTAGGTAGTATTACCATTTTTATTATATTGAATTGCCCCCCACGAGCAATTAATATTTGTTCATTTATTTAGATATGTGTTTGTGTGAAGAGTGTTCTGCAGCCATGTTCATAGAGTTCCTATATGTATCTTGGCAGGTAGACTCTTAATGTCTGCAATTATTTTTAATGAAATTTTTGTTTCTGTCTCTTCCTGCTGGGTTTTGTTGACAATATATAGAAATGCAGATGATTTGTGTTGAGAATTTTATATATTTTACATCCTGCAATTTTGCTAAGATTCTTCATTGTTTCTATTAGTTTTTTTAGTTGACTCTCTTTAATAGAGTTATGGAGAATGAGTGAAGGCGCAGCCAGTACTGGAAACAGTGGCCAAGGAGGCTGTGTCATCAGGGGGAAGCCAGGTTCCAATAAGAACTAGTAGATGGAAGGAGTGGGAGAGGAAAAGATTTAAGATGAAAGGAGTTTCATTGTCTGTGAAACAAGTATTCCAGAAGTCATGGTAGAAGGGCTGACTAGACTTAGGATGGAGCTTTGGAGTAGTAGGGTTCAGGGGGATAGAATGAGGAATCTGGTGTTAAATAAACCATGATATCTTCTGCAGAAAGTGATAGTTTTGTTTTCTCTCTGTGTATTCCTTCAATTTTTTTCTTGTATTATTTTTCTCGCTAGCAGTTCCAGTATAATAAAGGTGATAATGGACATCCTTGCTTTATCCCTCCTCTTATTAAGGCTTCTAATTTATCCCCATTACTAATAATTGCTTTTGCTTTTAGATACTTAATTGAATAATAGTTCCACTTATTTCTTTATTTTCTAGTTTGTTTTTTTTAAAAAATAGGAACAGTTGTTACAGTTTGCCAAAGCCTTTTCTGCATCTATTGATAGTAATCATATGAGTTTGTTTTTGTTAATGATGTGGTCAATTATGCTTATAGTTTTCCTAATAGTGAACCTGCCCTGTATTCCTGTTATAAATTCAGCTTTATAGTTATAGGTTATACTATATGATCTTTGTGATAAATTATTGCAATCTCCTTGCTAGTATTTAAAATTTTTGCATTGGCGTTCATTAAGGAGGCTCATCTATGTGTTTTTGCTCTCCCTGGTTTAGGTTTCAAAACCATATTTATGTCACAAAAAGAAATTGGTAGGGCTCCTCTTTTGCCTATTTTTTTCAAAGAGTTTATATAATATTAGAATCATTTTTTAAATGTTTGGTAGAATTCTTTTGTAAATCCACCTGGTTTGGGGTTGTTTGTTTTTCCCCTATGATTAGGGCTATTTAAGTATTCTATTTGCTTTTTTGTTAATCTGGGCATTTCGTATTTTCGTAAGTATTCCTCTATTTCACTTAGATCATTACTTTCATTGTCACATTAGTTGGGCAGAAAAGCTCCTAATAATTCCTTTAATTTCTGCTTCATTGGTTCTGCATTTACTCTTTAATTTTTGATACTGGCAATTTGGTTTTCTATTTTGATAATTGGAGATGTTTTTATTCATGGTTTTTCTAGTTGTTATTTTTGCTTGCATGCCATATTCATTGATCTGCTCTTTCCCTCCATTATTCATGTAGTCTTTTAGAGATATAAATTTTCCCCTAAGTATTTCTTTGGTTGCATCCCACTTAAACAGCGCATCTTTTTTATGAGGAGAATATGAATGAGGAAAAATTCACCTTTCACCAAGCTCTTTTATTGATGATTGTGAGCATTTCATTTGAATAGCAGTTAAGTTTTGCTATTGTGCTTTATATTTTTGTTATTTTTCCAAATTTTTCACTTTTTTTCCCCTTAATCTACTATTGAAACTAACAGACCTCTTCCTCCCTTCTTTGCATTTTTAATAAATATGACACTTTCCCATTCTAAGTCTCCATTTTAGGAAGTGCAAGTATGAGAACAAGAAGTTAATAAAGGAAAAAACCTGTCTTTGAAGATTTCGAGATCAGCAGGCTATTCTTGAGTTCAGAAATAAAGTACTAAATGCAGTATTGCTTAATTTAATCTTGTCTGTTTTCTTAAGAAATAGAGATACTAAACTAAAGGCTGTAGGAGCATGATAGGAATCTTTGCAGATAGGAATCTTTGATGCCGTTGACTATATATTATGGTCATGGGTCGATGTGATTAATAGTAGAGATTCCCCATTACCATTTACTCATTGACATCAATTCTGACTTGTAGATATTCTGTGGACTTCATCTTTTGCCTTAGAGGTGATTTTGTTCTGCCTTACCTCTGTGCAGGTGATAAAAGGCAGCAAATCTTAGGGCTGGTTCTCCATTCTACCTATAGGCTTCCCAATTTTTCTCAAACTCCATATTATGTAAAAAATGGTAGTGTAAGTACTGCTACACAAATTCAAATGAATCTGGGATCTCATTGATTCCAGATTTACCTCCAGCAATACAGGTTGCAACCCATCCATTCCTTTCCATCCTATGTAATTCTTATCCTTTTTTCTCCATATTTCACCAGAGAGGGTCCATCCAACCTGCTAGATGACTCTTCACTTTCTCCCAACATCACAAGGATACCAGTGGAGCATTTTAACCTCCTTTGCTCTAACCACTGATTAGCTTTTCTCTCTGTAATACAATTCTTTGATGACATCCTTTACTCTTGTTCTTATTTGGAAGTTCCTCTTTGGTAACATGTTGCAGGCTGCTCATACTTATCATGTGTCTCCATTGCCCTTGCTTGATGTTCATCTTTAGTTCTTTAGAGGTAGTAGTGATTCAGATCTCATTGCCATACTGCAATACCAATACAATGTGTTGAAAACATGGGCCTTTGCTGTTATTGAAAGCTTGGGGGAAAAGTCTTGGTTTTGGTTTTTGCATTTTCCCAAAATCATTCTTCTCCTTTTTAACTCTGGGCCCAGCTTATCATCAATTTGTATTTTCTGTCCCAGATATACATGATGTTGGACAATTTCTATTTAGTATCTGTTCTGATGAATGTTGAAATCTGGGCAATAGATGTTTTTCATCTATTTGATATTATGTGAATGGACAGGCCAAAATCCTTTGAAGGGTTACAGACCTCTTCCAAGAAGCGCTGCCATGTTCTGAGTTTGGTACAATCAACATAAATAGTACTATCTATAAATAAGAGCATCAGGAGGATCTCTTCCATCATAGAGATAAATACTTTTGGAGAGTCTCCTTTTCTTATTTATGCGTTGCCTGATATTTCTTAGCAGAGTCTGATCATTGAACCAGGGTTCAATGTTTTATCATTTGTTAGATCTATTATATTTTCTAAGAACTCTTGGGTGATCTTGATAAAATCTTGATGAGAGATAACTAAAAAAAAAGGATCACTGCTTCCAAAAAACTAATGAACGAACATCAAGGAAGAGCAGTGGAAAGGCACATGTTAATTATGAGCGTGCTACAACAATATTACCAAAGAGGAGCTTCCAGAGAAGAATAGGAGTAAAGGATGTTGTCATAGAATTTTATTACAGATAGAAAATGAGCTAAGTGGCTAGAGCAAGGGAAGCCCGGTTGCTCCACTATAAAAAGGAATTTTATCCTACCAAAGCAAATGTGTTTTCTTACTAAACAATCAGTAAGTACAATAGAATTTCACATTTTCTACATCTTTCAGTCAATCGTGAGATGATAGCTATGTAGTCCATTTTTGAACATTATTTGCAAAAGCCTTCTTGTTCCCAGTCAGTGCCACTTCAAGAATGACCATCATAAACATTGTGTATAGTTGGGGGAGTAGGCAAATTTTTCAATAGTTATTGATGTTTTCTTGGTCTGCTTTTTTTCTAACCAATAAGGTCCAAGGTTCCCCTCCCCGGTCTTTGGTATTGAGGCTAGATAGCAGAGTAGATAGAATGTTATACTTTGGTCTGGAAGTTTCAATTCTGCTTCAGATACTTACTAGCTGTGTAACCCTGTGCAATTCAGTTAATTTCTCTCAACCTCGGTTTTGACATCTCTAAAATATCATTAGATAGCACCTACCTCACAGGGTTGTTTTGAACATCAAATGAAGTAATATATAAAGCATGTTGCAGAGATCAAGGTGCTTATAAATGTTAGCTATTATTATTATCATCATTATAATTACTATCATCCACTCCTTTAGATAGCTTAAATTGATTCCTTAAAAACTTTTTCACAAGTGTCTCATCTGTGTGCGTGTGTGCTTTATCTAGTCTGGCTTCTCTCTTTATTCTCCTTAGTGCCATTTCTATTTCCTCTATAAACACTCCAGGGACTGTGGTTATGGGGTCCAAGTGTGATGGTTCTACTAGTTTTTTTGGAGAAAAGTTTGTCAATATAATTTTCGTAAATCTCTTCCATTTTTTTTTTTCTGTTCAGAATCTTCTTTCCATTTTCATTCTTGAATACCTTTGGTATAACTTTGCTTAGTTGCCTTGCCAAGGTTTTTATTTTTTGGTTTTGTTGTTGTTGGTTGGACTTTTACACTGGCTTTAACTTCCACTACTTCTCTCTTCTTTCTGAGATGATACTGCTGCCATTCACATTTGTCCATTTTTAAAAAATGTATTTCAATTTCTCTCATTTGTTCCCCTTTCCCTCATTTTCTTCCCCATCTTTCCTCTTCTTCCCTCCCATTTTTATCTTTCTTTTTCTTCCTCCTTGCTCTCCATGCATTCATCTGTTTCTTTTTTTGTCTGTCACTGTTTACCTTTCTTTTTAAAAAATTATTTTTGTTTCATTAAATATTTCCCAATTACATATAAAAAAATTTAACGATCGTTTTTAAGATTTTGAGTTCCATATTCTGTCCCTACTTTCTGTTCCTCATTCCTCCTTGAGAAGGGAAGCAATTTGATACTGCTTATACATGTGAAGTCATACAGAACATTTCTATATCAGCTGTGTTATAAAAGAAAATACAAACAAAAGAAAACAGTAAAAGTATAGAAAATTTTTAAAAGTATACTTCATTCTGCATTAAGAGTTACTCAGTTCTCTCTCTGGCGGTGGATAGTATTTCTCATCACAGATCCTTTGAAATTGTCTTGGAACAGAGTAACTAAGTCTTTCATAGTAGATCATCCTTACAATATTGCTGTTACTTTATACAGTGTTTTCCTGGTTCTGCTCACTTAACCTTGCATGAATGAGTTCATATAAATCTTTACAGGTTTTTCTGAAAACGTCTTGCTTGTTGATTCTTATAGCACAATAATATTCCATCACAATCTTATACCACATCTTGTTCAGCCATTCTCCAATCAGTGGGCATCCCCTCAATTTCCAATTCTTTGCCACCACAAAAGAGCTGCAGTAGATATTTTTGTGCAACTAGGTCCCTTTTTTTTTTTTTTTAAATCTCTTTGGAATACAGACCTAGTGGTAGTATTGCTGAGTCAAAGAATTGGCACAGTTTTCTTAGCCCTTTGTGTATAGTTCTCCTTAACAGTTTGTCCATCTTTTTCTTTTAAAGATTTTACAGGTTAGATTACACTCTATCTCAATGTTGCCCTCTGACAGCCATTACTCTGTTTGACAAGTAAGTAAATTGTTTGCTGATAAGGCACTTTCTGGGTTCATTTGATTTTGTAGCAATTAATTTATAGCTGTTTAGTAGATGGAATTACTACATAGTCAATGTTGATATCATTTCTGTTGTCCATTTCCCATTTTAAAATTTTCAATAGCTTGTTTAGGTAATATATCTTTTTTCCTCCTTCTTCTTTCTTATCGTTTATTATAAATTCTCTGCTTAACTCTGGTCTGATGGTACCCAGACAGTGGATTCAGGGATGAGATAACTCCTGTGTCCATAATAAATCCAATTTCCTTCCTTATGATGTTGTTTAGTACTCGACATGGTTAGCATCTAACCATCCTTTTTTTAAGTTAAGATTTTTTATTTTTAGTTTACAACACTCAGTTCCACATGACTTTGAGTTCCAGATTTTCTTCCCCACTCCCCCCCCCCCAGACGGCATGGAATCTGATAGATCTTCTACATATAACTTCATATTAAACTTATTTACACAGTAGTCAAATTGTAAAGAAGAATTATGACCAATGGAATGTATCTTGAGAAAGAAGAAAAAAGAAAAAGGAGAGCAAATAGTTTGCCTCAATCTGCATTCAGACTCTGTAGTTCTTTTCTCTGGATGTAGACAGCTCTCTCCATCATGAGTAAACTTATTTACACAGTAGTCAAATTGTAAAGAAGAATTATGACCAATGGAATGTATCTTGAGAAAGAAGAAAAAAGAAAAAGGAGAGCAAATAGTTTGCCTCAATCTGCATTCAGACTCTGTAGTTCTTTTCTCTGGATGTAGACAGCTCTCTCCATCATGAGTCCTTTGGAGTTGTCTTTGAGCCTTGTATTGCTGAGAAGAGTGAAGTCTATCAAGGTCTAACCATTCTTTTGAAGAAAATGTTCATGATATAGAGGCATGAAATTTCTATACCATCTTAAAAGGTCAAATCACTCTGCTTCTAAATACTTGATGCTAATTGTGGCATAGTAATAGGAGTATTTGGCTTCTCTTGTTTCTTTCCTGAACCATACTTTCCCTTATATTTCTCCCCCTCTTTACCTTTTCCTATCTGAATTAAAGTCAATAAGAATCAGTGTCTGTTGATTTGATTTGAAGGATATTCTTCATAGAATATTCCTACTGCTTTGTCCTTGGCAGCTTGGTGCCTAAGCTGCTATTATTTTCATGGTAATCTTTTTTTTTTTTTTTTTTACAAATACTTATTAATACTGCAGCATGTGATGACAGAATGTCCCATGAAACAGTATTTCTTGTAGTTTTAGGGTGTAAAGTAAAACCCACTCCCCCAACTCCTTTCTTTGCTTCTCCAAGGAGCGCCTGTGAGCCATCCATCCATTTTACTGACTTCTACTAGTTTAATTTGTAGCAAGAATATCGATTGATATGAATTAGCTCTTTCAATAGCATATCCACTTGTCAGTCATTAGACAGGCACATTTAGAGTACCAACAGACAAATTAAAATTTAATGGTCTTAAAATTATCTTATTCCTAGCATCCTCTGCACCACTGTCAACTTTACTGAAGAATTGGAAATGGGCCTTACAGGGCTGAGGGCCATTTTTATTTTTCTCAAGTTTCATGAGTTGCCATATCCAGGATACCCCATAAACTCCATAAACTTGTGTACTCACCAAACAGATATCTGAACATTCCTAAAATAATTAATGTATCTTTGCTTCTTACATATTCATTTCTAATACTAATAGCAGCATAGTACCCTTAAAGAACAGAGGACTTGGAGTCAGAAAACCTTTATTCAGACCTCTGCTGCAACTCTTATTAGTATTCTAATATTGGGCAAGTCACTAAACTGTGCTACAGTTATCAAGTACTTGATTTTTCAGCCTCACTCTAGAAGCCCACTTACCTTTGGGAAAGATAGGTAAAGATCTGTGTATTCTCCGGTTCTCACAGAACCTAGTATGTGTCTCTGTATTAAGTGGGCATATAGTATAAGCTGTTGATTTACTAATTAATTGGTCAGAAAAGACTATCTTTGGGCCCCTAATTCATTTTGCATGGCAGAAAGATCAGGCATCCCTTTAGCTCTCCTGCTTTTTATACCATACAAGAGATAAAAGCATTAAGGGATTTTATTTCTTGGTAGTAAGATCCCTGTTCTTCCCTGTTTTTCTAGTATCATCCTTTTCTTCTGCTTTCATCATAGTACAAGAGAAAAGATTCTATGAAGGCAGCAATAACTTTTGTATATTACAGCTCCTTCAAAGGTTTGTAAACAATTAGGGTATATATTTTGGATATACTTCTATCTAATGCCCTCAGCTCCATTAAAATAAAACTTTTAGGAATTTGCACTAAATTTATTTTTTAATGTTAATAATGTAGTACATTTTCATGTGGTGAGTAACATCAGTATTTAGTTTCTAGATATTTTTAAAAATCCATAGTGTTAAAACTAATTGCCTCTTCAAATGATGTCATCTGAGATTAGTTAAAACTGTCTTTCCTTCCTATTCAGCTTTAAATAGAGAAAAAAACCTGGCCATTAATTGAAATTACATTGTTTACATCTAGTTCTTTTCACTGAATCCTAGACATAATTAAGTGGTCCACATTATTCTAACTTGATTTCTCAAATAGTTATTTATAAATTAGTTTTTTAAGTGGAACATATTAATTATAGACATTACTTTTTTTCATTGTCTGTGTAAAAGTCTGATGGGTCTTTGAAGCTTCTTGAAAGCTTGGGAAATTCCTAGTAGGTAGGTGGGTTAGTAACTGGAACTTTACATCAACATTACCACTTTATTCCTGTTACTTTTACATGCTATGTTTCACTTACTAAAATTCCTATACAAGAAGGAAGGCAGTTCCTTTGGAGTTGGCATTTTTATTAATTAATATGGGAAAGAGTAAGTTGTAAGTCATTTTGCCCCTCTGGACCTTATTTTCTGTATCTGTAAAGTGGAGGGGAGGGTGTTTTGAATTAGATAATTTTTAAGCTCTGACATTTTATGCAAAGAAGGAAAGGAACAGAGGAAAGAGCCCCTTGTGAATCTAGCTTCCCCTAAGATTGACTTGCTTTTGCCTGAGGTACTTATGTATTACTACACAAAAGAAGCATGAATACTCGAAAACATAAAATTAAAATTCAGATCCATGTATTTTCCCAGTGAACCATAACTTTCTACCATGTTCCTTCTCTTTCTTGTATTTATCTCATTTTCTCCATCTCAAATGACACTTTTTATTAATAAGAAAAGCTTATATAGCTCAAGCAATTTATCTTGACCTATTTGCAACTGTAATGTCTTAACTCACTCTTGATCCAAAGGCTATTACAGCATAGGCATTCAAGAATGCACTTGTGATTTCATTTTTTACTGGAGTTCTCAGCAAAGAACTTTCAATATCAATGTAGATTGACACTTTTTCTACAACTGTCATTCTTGTATTGTTGCCTAGAACACAGAAAGGTTAAGTAGGTCACAGTTAGTGGTCACAGAGCTAGCAAATGTAAGAGGTGAGATTTGAACCCAGGTCTTCCTGGCACTGAAGCTACCTATAATATCTATTATGCACCAGTGTCTGTTATAGTATATAAATAGTTTAACTGTCTAGAGGCAACTGAAAAATAGCTGCTTATGAATAATACATTCAATAACAGGGTTGCAGTTAGTATTACTGAGTATCTTTTTTTATATAAGATGGCATTCTAGAATCTATAAGGAAATCAGTTCCAAACAATAGAAGGACTTTTCCCTCTAAAAGGTTACAGTATGAAAATAAAATAGATGAACTATAAAATGATGGTAAAGTTAAATATTTAAGAATTTCCTTGTTCAGAAACTATAACTCTTTACTGATTTGATAAATCATATTGACATTTCAATTTTCCAATAAGAAAAACTTCCCAGAACCTCTTTGTCTTAATATTTGAATCTCCAAAAGAAAATTACTGTCCAAGTTAGAGCCAAGCATCTGGGCAAAGACCAGGGTGAAGGCTGCACCCATTGGCTTGGATTCATGTGCCCATTGCTCATCCAAAACCACATTAGCTTCATACATTGAATTTTGTTTGGATATATTTTGGATTTCCAAATAAGATAGATCAAGTGGCAAAGTTTTCTGTAGTTCTTTGCAAAGAGTAGATTTAAATATGTTTACAATGTATACATGCAATGTGTGAATGTCTTTATAAACTTGTTTACCATTTTTGGGTAGAGAGCTTCTTGGGTGAACTGGAAAGAATAGTTAAAGAAGAGGGAATGAAGTTCAAAAGCTTCTTCCTTATTTCATACTTGTTTTTCCTGATAGACAAGCCTTAAGCTAAAAAGCCTATCAATCTGTTCTAGTAACTAGTTACAAAGTTTGATTTGTCACTTATACATATATATATGTTTTATATAGCATTTTTTAATTTAATTTTAATTTTAGCATTTACACTTAGAAAGCATTTTTGCCTAAGTTAAAATTTTAAACTATTTTGAAGAAACTTGTGGCAATGAATACATTTGGAGTGACTATAAGGGAAGCATTTTTTTGATTCTTTGTGGCTTGTGACACATGCACTGCTACTTGGTAATGCCAAGGAAGGTGTAATTTGATCTTTGAACCATATTTGGTAAATACTAATTTTGTGGGACATGCTGTTCTATCAGTAAGAGGAAAATTGTTGCCAAAACATAAGGTTACATTCCTCTCTTCACAACCCCCACCCCCCCCACCCCCAGACTCTACTTTGTATATATACTGAATTTAGATTAATCAAAATCACATTAGCTTTCAGATCCAGTATCTTTCCCTAATGTTTATAGAACAACTAGAAAAATGTATCATACATTGACATGGAAAGATAGGAATTAGACATCTTTTTGTAAATTTCAGATGTAGGAGAAGGGAATAAGTATTTGTATAATGCCCACTGTATGCCGGATACTGTGCTGAATGCTTTACAAATATTATCTCATTTGTTTCTCACAACAGCTCTGTGAGATAAGTGCTATTATTATTCCCATTTCACAGTTGAGAAAATTGAGGCAAAAAGAGGTTAAGTGACTTGCCCATGGTCATACAGCTAGTATCTGAGGACAGTTTTGAACACAGGTCTTCCTGTCTCTAGGCCCAGCACTCTGTCCACTGCACTACCAACTGCCTTTGATGGTACCTAAAGGCTAATGATATATGTATTCTGTGTAACTATAGTCAGTCAACAAGCACTTAATAAATGCTTCTTAATTTAATAAGTGCTTAATAAGCATTTATGTGTCAGGTACTGTGCTAAATGCTGGAATTGAAATATGTTATTCTTAAGTTTTTCTCAAATCACAATGTCATTGTGTTAATGGATTCTTAGAACATGATTAGATATAATTATTTAAGTCTAGCTGCTGCTTTGTTGCTATTAAGATAAGGATCTCTTTAAAGGTTATCCATATGTTTGGAGTAGGAGAATACCATACCAATTTTATTAGCTTGATTGCAGGGCCGAAAAGTATATATTTCTGCTAAAAATTTCATTCCAGTAAACTTTTTAGTTGTTTCTTCAATCAGGCCCCTTAAAAAATGTCTTCTACTTTTCCTTTATTCCTTATAAACTGATGAGTTTACTACCTTAAGATAGCCTTACACATCATAAATATAATGCATAAATCTTTATCTTTATTTTCCATCCTTTGTCATATGAAGATATGATAGCTATCAATAAGACTTAACTGCTTGTCATCTCTGAAGTAACAGATTCAGTTTTGTGGCTTATTAAATCATTGTGTGTGCATTTTTTTTCCTTTGAAGAAACTCATGAATTAGGGATACCAACCAAGTAAGGAATTGGAACTTTTAAGTCCTGTTTGATAGTGCATAGAATGTAACTTTAGTATCCTTTTGTAGGGATGGGAGAGCTGGACCTGGGGTGACTCCCAGTGTGGAAACTCCCAGTACCCTTGCAAATGTGATGCTACCAAAGTAAATGATTTGCCCCTGTGATCACTTAACTCTAGAACTACCCTGGGCTTCATCTTACCTAGAACCAGGACTTGATTTTACTTCCCTAGCACCAGCGCCAAACTGTGCACTTACACATGTAGTCTCTCTCCACGCTAGCATCTCCCCTATTTATGTGCTGTAGTTGCCCTTTAAAATATAAGCTCCTTGGAGTCAAGGGCTGTCTTGTTGCTTGTATTGGAATTATTTAATATTCTCTTCTCTTTTCTCTTCTCTCTGTCTCTCTCCCTCCG
>CM053627.1:96155757-96170124 GCA_028646595.1 Phalanger gymnotis | reverse complement strand
CTCTCTGTTGACTATTTCAGTTTATCTGGTATATATCTTGTTTGTACGTAGTTTGCATGTTGTCTCCTCCATTAGAGTGAGCTGCTTGAGAGCAGGGACTTTTTCCTTTCTTTGTATTCCCAGTGCTCAGCACAGTGCGTGGTACATAATAAGCACACATTTAATGACTAATAGATCTGGACCAAAAAAATTTTTGTTTTGGCATAACAAATGCTTTCGTATAAGCATGCACACAAAGCCCCCCTTCAAAGCATATTCCATTAAAATAGTTCAGGTAAAAGTGTTATCTGAATTGTTGGGCTGATAGTACATATCACTCTCTACTTTGATATTCAGCAGAAAGGAATGTGTGCTCTAACTTTATCAATCTGTTTTCCAGGTTTTTGGGTAGCTTAGGCTGTGATTTTTCCCCCCAAGTATTTAGTGTTTATTCCATCAACGTCCTCAAATTGTGTTGCATCTTGCATGGTTCTCCATTTGGTCTAGCCAACTTTTCTTCTTGCCTCTGTTTAGTTCCATTTTTGTTTCTTCATACAGTGCTCTGGGAACCAATCTTAGCATCCAAATGTTGTTGCTCCACTGTCACTGATGGAAAAAGTAATTTGTAGTGGAAACCATGACACCTCTTTTTCATTTTTTTGTCTGTCATCTTCAAGTTTCATATTTGTATGACCTTGAGAAGATTTGGCTTAACTGAATCTTGTTCTCTCTTTTTTTTTCCCCTCTAGCATTTTTCACTTTTTTTTTCAGGTGATACTATTCACAGTCTTCTACCATCCTCTTTTCTTTTAAGTCTTTTTCAATGTCTGACCCTTTATCCATTTTTTGGATACCATATTTTCTTTATCACATTGCCTTCCTTATCTTCTGATTGTTGTTATTGAATTACTTTAATGTAAGGCTTCTGCTGAATTCTTGTTTAAAATAAAGGAGTTTGTTCCAAAAGGTTTAAGAGCCACTATACTACATATATGCTGTTTATTTTAATGCTTTGCTCTGTTGACTGAGACTATACTACTGTTTCATTGCCTAGTAAACACACAAATAAGTTTCTGAGAACAATTCTGGCCTTTAACAACCTTGAGAGTTCCAGGAACATACTCAAGACATAGATCACTTAGGACTGGTGAATGAATTCTCTTAGCTAAGAACTATATAGAGAACTTCTAGGATTTTCTTAATACACTTATGCCAGTTAAGATAGAAAATCTGCCACCCCAGATTGGCTATAGAAGTCTAGAAATCTTATAGTAGAATGTGGTTCTTTAAAGTTTTGGTTTGTACCTATTCCCCATTCTTTCCTCTTTCACCACCACCTCATGTCCATGCTGTCCATCTCTCGTCCTTTCATCTCACTTCTTCATACAGTTAACCATGTTATTTGCTGTGTAATTAGAATTTCATTGCTAGCCAAACGTGTGGCCATTTAGGTAACCATATTTGCTATTTTGATTGTCAGTTTGGATTTAAGTTGAATAAAGTAGAGTGGAGTGTTGAAAAGATCATTTCAAGTTGAGTGTCAGACTGAGCATGGGGAGGGGAAATACTATTGGCAGAATCATTTTTGTAATCATTTTGAGTCAGAAGTATTGCTAGGTGAAATATAAGGGCAAAATTATAGAGGCATATTGCATGTGTTTTTGCTTGTTCCTCAAAAGTATGGCTCTTAGGATTATTGGTTATGGGTAAGAACTAATCTAATAAGGCAATTAGTGACAGTCACTCTTCTAATCCTTTAAAGCTTATCAGATGAGGAATAGAAAGACTGCTTTGTAAATATTATAGTTTGTGATAATTATTCTAAATTAGGGGACCCCAACTAGTTAATTGGGGTGGAGTGGAGCGGCCATGACTGCCTGCTCACATGTCATCACATCCAAATACAGCCTTTAGGTATTAAATGCTGTCTGAATGGTTGCTGTTTACATGGAAGGGGCAGGGGTGTTTCTGAAGGTTACTGAGATTGAAATACTGAAGGCTACTTACATTGGACTCCCTATCAGTTTCTTACCCACACTCCAAAGTGATTGTTAGTAAAGTTTCAGATGTTTTTGTTCCTCCTCACAAAAAAAGAATAGGTGTTCCTGGAGGTAAAAGTAGACTGATGATTGAGAACCAGAGCTACCCTACAGGTGAGCCTTTTAGTGGGCCCAACCAAAGTTATCTCAAGGGTAAACTGATAGGGCTACATACAAATATTATTCTAACCCTAAATTCTCTCTTTCTTTCTCTGAATAAATAAACTCATTTGTCCAAACATATGTGCGTGCGTGCGCGCGCGCGCGCGTGCGCGCGCACACACACACACACACATGCTTAGAATTAAAACTAAAAATTTCAGTCCTGGCTCAGCTACTTAGTAGTCAAGTGACTATGCCAAATTATTTAAGGTCACTGAACCTCGATTTCCTCATTTGTAAATTAGAGATAACATTTGCACTGTCTGCCTCACAGGATTAGTGTGGAAAAACCTTGTGAATTATAAAATGCTATATAAATATGTGATACTGTTATTATTGCCTATGTTTTATTAGTTTTTTATCCTTATTTTTAAAAATGATGAACTTTCACACTAAAAAAAGCATTTTCATATACACAACAAAATACAAAGATAATTCTATATGAAGCCATGAATCTCCATTTCATACTGCATGCATGCATACATACATCTGGTTGTTTGTCAGTTGTGTATGACTCTTCATGACCCTGGGGTTTTCTTGGCAGAGATACTGGAGTGGTTTCCCATTTCCTTCTTCAGCTCATTTTATAGATGAGGAAACCGAGACAGTTAAGTGACTTGCCCAGGGTTGTAATACAGAGCTAGTAAGTGTCTGAGACTAGATTGGAACTCCAGTTCCAGCACTGTATCCACTGCAGCAGTCATACACATATATTTTGTGTGTGTGTGTGCATAATAAGTTGTACAATGTTAGTTTCAAAATTGTTCTCCTAGTTGTGCTTCCTTCTGAACTTCTTTCTGTTCTTTTCTGTGTATTTTTTAAAAAATGTTTCACTGCTCCGCCGCTGCCGTCCCCCCCCCCCCCCACACACACACACAGCCTTTTGGCATTGCTATTGCTAACCTACTCATCCCTGCCCTTGATTTAAAAAACAAAAGAAATGGGGGAAAAGCATTTTAACAAATAAACATAATTGAACAAAATAAAGCCATACAGTAACAATGTCCAAAAAATGTTATATCTTTTGGCATACCTCATATACATCATCTCTAGTGTTGGGAGGTGGTTAACACTCTTCATGAGTCCCCTGGAGACTTGGTTAGTCATTATATTGCTAAGTTCTTAAGACTTTAAAAATTATTTGTCTTTACAATGCTGTTGTCCTTTAAAAATTGTTCTCCTAGTTATCTTTTTTAGGCTGTGCTCTCCCCCAACTAAGGTTCTAGTTCTTTTTTTTGCCCCTTTTTAATTCTACCCTTTATTTGTTTAAAAGTATCCTCACTTGAATAGAATTTAGCAAAATTGTTGCATGTAAATTAAATATTTTGTAAATTTTAAGGTATCTTAGAATAATGTTTTTATGGATTTTGAGCTGCAAGGGAACTACAAGTGAATAATCTTGGATCATACGAGGTATAGGAGACTTCCCAGACCTCTTTGACCACATATTACTAGGACTGCACAGTATATATGGCACATAATGCAGATCATTGACAGATCTTTAATGGGGTTAACACTGTCACTAAATTTGTGATTTACATTGAAACATGGTTTACTGCTTGGCTGGCAACCCAAGAGGAGAGGTAACTGGAAGAAATTGTCCTTTTTTCTCTGACACTTGTTCCTCTTTACTGTCAACAAGCTCACTGGTCTTTTCCAAATTCACAGAATTAGTGGTTAAAAGCCAAGGCCTGGTTTCCTGGGGAAAACAGTGAGATTACTACTGAAATATTAAACTTAGGAGAACACACACACACTCATACACACGCACTGTTTCTGTCTCCCTCTTCCTCTCTCTCTCCCTCTCTCCTACCCCTTTTTCCTCCCTCCTCCCCTTTCACAGGGAAAGTTATTGGGAAGGAAATAGCATAGCAGAGTAGAAAGAGCTGTGGAGTCAAAAGATCAGAGTTCAAATCTCTGCTCTGCCTTTCCTACCTAGATGACTTTGGTCATTAGTTTCTGGTATGTAAAATGAAGCAGTTGAACTGGATGGCCTCTAAGATCCTTTCTAGTTCAAAAACTATGATCCTGTGATTTGACTGGATATCAAAACAGCTTTCTATGGGGCTATTTCATTTCCTTAGTCTTAATGTATTTTTCAAGTCACATTACCTGTGATGTGGCCAATTTATGAAACTTGTAGTACAGTAAGTATGTAAACCATTTTTCTCTACTATAGTTCGCAAAGGGATTTTCTTGCCATTCTTTCACATCATTTCTGCAGCTTCTTAAAGCCCTCATTTATATCTTGTTACCTGATGGATATTAGCTGCTGTAGTATTTTGTAATTTCTCTGTTATTCTAGGCTATTTTCAATAACAACACCTTATATTTATGTAGCACTTTTATATGATACTCTTATTATCTCATTTGATTCCCACAACTCTTTAATAAGGTAAGTGCTAGTGTAGTAAGAGGCAAAATGATAGGGTATTCAGAGACTTGGGTTTGAATCCTGGTTCCAACACTTTTGGAGCTGAGAGACCATGAATTTAACCTCTCTGATCCTCACTTTTACCGCCTTACTCACTTGGCAGGGTTGTTTAGAAGAAATGCTTTATAAACATTGAAGCACTATAAATGAGGGAGCTGTTTTTCAATAACAGATAAGGAAACTGAGGGTTAGGTAGCTAAGTGACTTGCCTAAGATCATATAAATAGTTGGGGGTGAGACTCCAACCTAGGTATCTTTTTTTTTTTCTTGGAAGCAATTGGGATTAAGTGATTTGCCCAGGCTCACATAGTTAGTATGTATCTGAGGGCAGATTTTAATTCAGGTCTTCCTTACTCCAGGACCAATGCTCTATTTGCTGCCACCTACCTGCCTCTCTCCACATTATCTCTTAGGTCATCCAGGTCTAGTATAAAATATTTAGAAAGAAGCATGAATGGTAGTGAATTTTCTAAAGAAAGTAATCTAGGGTATAGGAAAAGAAATAAGGTTTTGACATTGTTCTTTTACACTGAATAACTAACATGCCTTAAATTGTACTATGTTCACTACTATTCATTATGGAATATGAGGGAATGTATATAAATATATATATGTATATATGTATGAATGACACTTTAACAACCTTTAATTGGTCTTTGTGCTAGGTGCTATTTTAATGTAATACAGAGGTGATCAATGACTTAGTCATTGTCTAGTCTTTCTGAAATTTGGGGATTCTGTGAATAAGAGAAAATTAGATATATACTAATTTTTTCTCACTTTTTTATAGGTTTATGGTCTATAACATGATATAACAGAAAATTTTAAATGTGAAAATACCATGCTAACAAATAAAGAAGTATATTTCTACTACTAGTTTTATAGTATTGTATTTTCTGTTTTACCAGTAAGGTCTTTCTGGGGAGAAAAACTGCTGCAAAGCATTGTTTCACATCTATAGTTAGTACTCTTAGATAAATAGATTGTTCCAAAATTTCAGTTCCTTTAGTCATTTTAGTTTTTAAAAAACATAGTAAATTTAGCACTCTAAAGGGTATCGCTAATGACTTAAGAAATATAGTAGGTTTTAGACTGAGATCATTACTAAAATAAAAACTATTAAAAATATTTTTTATCATCCTTTTTCTAGTAGAATTTTTTTCTTCCCTGTTAAATATGAAACATAAAAGTCATTCAGCCACAACTTACTATGGCAAGGCTTGTAACTATGTCATTTTCGCAATATTAGAAAGACTGCTACACACAAAAGATTATGCAGTGACATTACACAAGACAGAATTGAAAGGCCGATAAATTTTGAGCTTTCACTTCTCCTTATCTATTCTAAATTACCATTTTATGGTGTAGATAGATACTCTTAATTCTAAGATTTGTGATACAACCTTCAAAAATGAAATTTTAAAATACCAAGTTTTTCTTTTATACATTATCAAGTTTTTAAAATTTTATTCTTCTAGAAACATATCTTCTAAGATTTGTAAGAGTCATTTATATATCACATTATCATGTTACCAATCAATTCAATGTGTGGGTCTCATTTTAAAATTGTTGGCGTTAACTGGTCATTGTAGTGGGTCACATTTAAGGTCTTCTTGCATTGTGCTACATCTGACTTTACCTTATTTATTAGCAAAATCTGTGTGTGGATTTCTTCATTTTCTTCCATACCAACTATATCCTTATATCAAACACACAGACTTCCCACATAGAGCAGCTGACCTTCAAGAGTGAGTTTGGTACCTTGCTTTTGGAGGAAAAAGGACTGAGGTAAGAAGACTATGAACATCCTGAAGTAGTCAAAGAAAGGTTTGAGGCAACATGGAAATCAGTCTTTTGAAGACCCTTATAACTCACCAGTCCTCAAGACTAAAAAACATTATTAGCCAGTGCTGCTGGAATTTAATGATCTTAAGCATTGAAATATTTCCCTAATATTTTTTTATTTGCTATTTTTCAGATAATAAAAGTATACATTCTCTCCTTCAGATTTCCTCTTCTCTATTTAAAAAAGAAAACTTTTATAACAAATAACCATCACTGAGCAAAACATTCCCAGTTAGCCAAGTTCAAAAATATGTACGTGACCCATTCTAGAATCCTCACTTCTCTCTTCTGAGGTGAGTAGTGTGCTTCATCATTAGTTTTCTGGAATCATGGTAGGTTACTGAACTGAATAGTGTTCTTAAGTTTAAGGTCCCTCACATTTTCAAGAAATAGGATTGTAGAGCTAGAGCTGGAAGGGATCTAGAAAGTCATCCGGACTGTGCCCATTATTTGCAGATGAGGAAACAAAGTCCAAAGAAGATAGGACTTTCTCAACATTACACAGGCAGCATATGAACTCTGGGCCTTTGCTCCAGAACTACTGCTCTTTTCAGTGTACTGGGTTCTCCAAATTTAAGTAATCTGTCTAAATGAAGTAGTTCATGCCTGTTTGCTTTGTCAAATGTGCTGTGAATGTTAGTTGGTTTCATTTCAGATGTTTTAAAATTTGGGTGGAGGGAAAGTTGGCTTTTACAATTACTTTCATTTTCTATTCCCCTCTTCTTTTGCTTCCTATGCAAAAATTATTGAAAACCTATTTACTGTATTATTTTCTTCCTTTAGAAGACCATGTTTGTGTCTAATGAACCACAGCATAAGTACCTTCTTTTACATGTAAGAACTCAAGTATAATAGGGAAAAAATATTGAAATAAGAATTCAAAACATACACAAGGCAAACAGTTACATAATGTTATATTTTGATAATGTGATCATTCAGTCTTAGATTTTTCTTGATCTCTTATAAATGGTAGCATTCACCACAAAACCACCATACATTATTGCTGAGTTTGGCTGACTTGCACATTCTTTTTTAGAAGAAGGCTACTTGCAACTGCTCATAGTATGTAGCTAATTCATTTTCATTGTAAGAAATTATCTAGTAGGAATTGAGCATTTATTAACTTTTGTTATTGTAAGAAATGTGGTATGCAGAAAATGCTAATTTTTTCAATAGGTAAAAGGCAGAAACATGATTTTAAAATTCTACTTTTACTTTCTCAGTGGGGGTGGGGTGGCATGGGGAGGGAGGGAGAGAATTTGGAACTCAAAAGTTTTTAAAATGAATGTTAAAGATTGTTTTTACATGTAACTGGGGAAAAATAAAATTCTAAAAATAAGTTAAATCTGGCACTAAGGTCTAGACAAGGACTGTGTTAGTGAAATAAAAGGAAAAAATAGTCTTGATTATTTTAATATTTAAAATTTTTTGTTAAGTTTCATCAACTATAGAGACTGTAGTAAGAGCATGAGATCAGCTGAAAATTTATGAAGAAAATAGACATAATACTGTGGAAAACAAGAGATTGTAGAGAAAACAGAAATAGACGAGAAAAGACAGTATAAAAGACAAGTTCTGTGATGATAATACTTTCTCTTTACTATTGTTACTGTAATAGTAACCATATTGCTGTGAGTTGATCTGGGAATAAGTTCTTGTTCTTGAGAAATATTTTCTATTTGAAACAACATTTGGTCATATTTTTAGAATTGTAGAAAATTAGTAACCTGAGAAATCTACAGGTTTTTGGGATTTATCGACCAAGGGAAAGTGTTTTGGGGGAATTTAAGTTTCAGGAATTTGTCGACCTTGTTGTTGTTGTCATAGGATAGGTATTAAGGAAGAATTGTTGCCACCTCTCCTTCATGACCTTTAATTCCCCAAATATGGCCAGTGAGGAGGAAGACTACTACTATGCTGATCCTAAATTAAGCCTGATAGACCTATCACCTATACAGCTGTACACTACCTGATACATCTACCATTTATGTACAGATGAATTGACCTTATGTGATTTTCTTAAAGAAACCAGAGCTAAGTTTCAACGTGCCAAGTAGACATTGCCATCTGAAAAACTCCTTTTCTCTACTTTACCAGTGTGTTCGCATATGGTAAGTTTTAATGCACAGTATCTAGTTTGAAGTATGAAAAAAATTTTCATTTTTATTTTGTTTTCAAGGCATTTCTGTAGTCTGTCAGTTTCTTAGTTGAAGGCAACTGTGATTCTGTGATATTGATAAACAAAAATTTTGGTATTTTACAGGATATTACTTCACTCAGTTTATCAAAAAGTTTCCTATAAGTTTGATTTCTGTATATATTTCATACTACATTTACATTTATTCTCAAAATACAAGAGATATTCCACAAATATGGCTAAGTGCTATTTACCCAATAGTTCAATATGAAGAGATTTGAAAAACTTTCTAAAGAAGAAATTCAGTCTATCAACAGCCCCATGAAAAATGTTCCAGATTGCTAATAATAGATAATGTAAATTAAAACAACTTGAAAGTTTCGCCTCACACTCATTACATTGGCAAAGATGACAAAATAATGGAAATAATCACAGACCATGGGAAATCAGGTGCACTAACAATTTTGGTCCAACCATAATAAAAAAAAACAATTTGCAAGAAAAGTTACAAATCATTTCTATCAAAATATTTGTAGTACACCTTTTGTGGTAGCAAAAACTTAGAAACAGTGGGCAGTGGCTGAACAAATTGTAGTATATGAATCTAATGTGATAATATCGTGCCGTGAGAAACAATTAATAGAAGAGAATTCTCTTTCTTTTAAGACTGGATCTCCCTGTTTCCCTAGATCTGGAAGGGCAAGAGCCACTAATGGCCCTGAACTTGGTGTAGACAGCAGAGTTCTACTTAGCCTGTTAAGCAGGGATTAAAGGTTGGTAGCATAAGAAATTCTCGAAAGGCATATGAATTAAGCCTAGTGAAATGACAGAACCAATAGAACAGTATGGTTTTGATGATTATCCAAGTTTGTTGACATAATATGGTTGATCGAGTTTTTAACATATTTAAAAAACACTTCATTTAAGGTAGAGTCCATTCAGGATCACCAAAAATATTTTTTGTTACTGTTTAGTCAATTAGTCATATCTGACTTGTGACCCTTTTGGGGATTTTCTTGGCAGATACTGGAATGGTTTGACATTTCTTTTTCAGCACAATTTACTGATGAGGAAGCTGAGGCATACGTAGTTAAGTGACTTTCCCAGCATCACACAGCTAGTAAGTGTCTGAGAACGGATTTGATTTCAGGTCCTCCTGACTCCAGGACGAGCACTCTACCTACTGTGCCACTTAGCTGCCTCATCAAGAGTTTTTGTATTTTTTGTTTTTATTTTTAATTACTTCGCCACAGGTATAGTCAAGTCAACAAGCATTTATTAAGCAGCTACTCTCTGCCAAGTACTGTGCTAAGTACTGGAGATCTGAAGAAAGACAAATACAGTCTTTGCTCTAAAGGAACTCATAATCTAACGGAGAAGACAACATGAAAATATCTATATACAAACAAGATATACATATATACATGTTTTATGTATACATGTATATACATACCTATGTGTGTATATATGATGAAAAAAAATCAACAGAAGGAAAACAAAAGCATTAAGAGGGGTCAGAAAAACCCTCTCTTAGAAGGTGGAGTTTCATCTTAGAGTTGAAGGAAGCCCGGAGATGAAGATGAAGAAAGAGAATTCCAAGCGTGGAGGACAGCCGTAGAAAATGTATAGAGTTGGAAAATGGGGAGTGTCTTGTGAGGAATCTCAAAGAGGTTAGTGTCACTATATGGTAGAATATTTGGAAGAGAGTTAAATGCAAGAAAACTGGAGATTTAGGAAGGGGTCAAGTTATGGAAGACTTTAAAAGCCAAACAGAAAATCTTATATTTGATCCTAGAGGTAATTGAGAGCCATTGAAGTTTATTGAATAGAACAGGTAATAAAGTTAGGCCTGTACTTTCGCTGAACATTTTGATTATTGAATGAAGGATGGACTGGAATGGGGAGAGACTTGTAGCAGGGAGACCAGCTAGCAGACTATTGCAGTAGTCAGTTTTTTAGATGATTTGGGCCTCCACCACTGATAGAAGTGTCAGAGGAGAGAAAGTGGGAGGTGGGACAGTATGTGAGAAACGTTACAGAGGTAAAATCAGCAGACCTTTGCAGCACGTTGGATATGTGTGGTGAAAAAAGAGTGAGGAATTGAGGATAATACCAAAAGTGTGAGCCCAAGTGACTAGGCTTCCTCAGCAGTAATAGAGAAGTTTGGAAGAGGGAAAGATTTGGAGTAGGGGGAAAGATAACGAATTCAGTTTTAGGTATGTTGAATTTAAGATGTCTGGAATACCCAGTTCAAGATGTCTAATAAACAATTGGATATGTGAGACTGGAGATCAGGAGAGAAGTTAGGACTTGATAAATAGATCTGAGAATCACATGCATAGAGATGTTAATTGAGTCCATGAGAGAGGAAACAAGGCCCCATGGCAGAGCCTTGCTGTATACCTGCTTTTAAAAAACACATTATCAAGATGAAATTCCAGCAAAGGCAATTTAGAAGGAGCAGTTAGTCAGCAGTAGCAGGGGAGGAGGAGAACCAGGAGAGAACATTGTCATTAAAACTTAGCTAAAATAGAGTATCAAAAAGAGTGATAGTGTCAAAGACTGCAGAGATCAAGAAGGATAAGGATTGAAAATAGACCCTTTGATTTGGCTATTAAGAGATCATTATGAAATTTAGATCATTATGCCACCCTACTGGACCTTGCTTAAAATGTTACATGTACAGTACTTAGGTAAAATTTTTATTAATCATTTTTGAGTCCTTAACTTTCCTGGCTTTATTGAAAGTATTGAAAATACAAAGTTTCAGGAATCAGTTTAGTTTGCCTCTTTGCAGCTATTTACAAAAACAATAAACTATATTACCCTATACTTTCATTTAGCTGATTTTATCACTACATGACTATGACTATAACAATGTAAATGAAAATAATAATAAAAAGCACACATATTATGATGAATTTTAGTGAAAAATTTCAGCCCTCGAAAACAGGTGGTGAATGCATACCTCTCTCCTTTTAGAATGTGAAATGTGTTCTTTTTCAAAAGTAGTCTCTGTTGGTTGGTTTTGCTTGACTGTGTTGTTGTTTTACCAAGAGAGAGTTCATTTGTGAGGTAGGATATAACAGGAAATAAGATAGGATGAGTAAAGATGGCATTGATAAATTCCTTGACAAGAAGAACCAGACAGAGAATCTGCCAAAAGGGAGGGTATATCACAACAGATAAAGGGTTGGAGCTATTACTTACAGGTATTTTACAGCCTCTTGAGACACAGGTAAGGTGGAGCTTAGCTTATTTTTCAGAGGTAGGAAGGGAGGTCATATCAGATGCTCACCTTTGGTGTAGCCTTCAACCCTAAACTCTTATATTAAATTCAGTTTCTTTTGCTCTTTTCTAAAGCTTTTCGTTAAAAGACTGTCCTCCTGGGAAGGGAAAAAGCTTTATGAAGAGAAAATTATGCAAGACCAATTTAATTTCTTTTTGTGACTTTTGGTAGGCCACAAAGAGATAGGGAAAGTGATAGCTGTAATCTGTCCTGATTTCAGTCCCTTGGCCAACAGATTTTTGAGCACTTGCTGTTCATCAGCAAACATTTATTAAACACTTACTATGAGGAAAGCACCCTACTGGGTACTGTACAAAAATGAAATAGTCCCTGTCCTCAAGATGTTTATATGTTCAGGAGGATAATGGGTTAGGTGCTATGGACAAATAATTTACAAACTATTGTGTTATTAATAGTGTAGTATAGAAGTATGCCTCCATCAGTAGTGTCTAGCCTTAGACTCTCCCTAGTGGTAGTCAACTCACCAAGCATTTATTAAGTGTTTGTTATGTGCCAGGAATTGTGCTAAGCCCTGGAAATACTAATATAAGCCAGAAAAAAAGGCAGACCTTGCTCTCAAGTAACTTACATTCAGTGGGGGAAGACAACACATATAAAAGGAAACTAAAAGGGACTGGGAGGGGAGAAGGGGGGAGTAGAAGATAAAGTCTGGAGTATAACCTGAAGAGGCAAGAGATACGACTAACTGCTTAGGCCTAACATCACCTGTAAAAATAGGTTCTAGGAAGAGCCATCCAAATAGGGGGCAAAGGCTGCAGGGGCAAAAGATACTTCCAGTGTGGGAATTCTAGAGCCAGAGTGAGCTTCCAGGATGAAGAGGTTTCTGGGACATGGTAGAGAAAGTAGATAAGTTGAACAGTGTGGTTTCACAGGGTAGGGTAGGCCTGTTAAAAATAAAATGGGGAAAGTAAGCCCAGGCAAACAGTAGGTTGAGGAGAGACAAGAAGAGGAAAATCCCTGACTGCGGCAGCTAAAAGTTCCTATGACCATTGTACTAACTACTTGGGGGAGCTATTCTGGCTTAAATGGACAAAAATGACCTGTGAGACATAGTCTTTGTTCTCACCTCTATTTCAAAGAAGTTTTTATTCATAATCTAGGCTTCCATGTATTGACCATGTTACTATCAATTAGGTGCGCCTTTCACTGAGAGCTATACCTAAAATATGGTGGGTTGGTCTCAGAGTGCTTTTTTTTAAAAACCAAATAAAAAAAAAGTTATTGACATATTTTGTGTTAATATCACCCAAATATCCCCCTACATGAAAATAGTCCTCCTTTCCTTCCACATTCTATTGAGGATTTGTGATTTGTGGAGAGGGACAGAGAGAAAGAGAGAAATTACTTACTGGGGAAGGCACTTGTAGTTGGGGGAATCGGGAAAAGCTTCATGTAGGAGTCATGTGAGTTGCCTTGAACACACTTGATGGCCATGCGATACATTATGGAAAAACTATGAGATCATGAGAGACCTGGTCTTAAGAAAACAACCTGAGGCCCTAGTGCCCTGAATCAGTGAGCTGCAGCAGTTACCAGACTTCTTAACCGACAGACACCAAAGACAGCAGAGAAGAACTACAGAGCCCACAAAGTGGCGGGGAAGGAGGGCTTTAGCCCAGGACAGCACGGATGATCTCCGGGTAAGGTCTATCCTGCACAGAGCTGGGAGTGGAGCAGAGCAGAGGCCAGCGTGGGTGGCGCAGACCAGCCAGACTAGAAGCTGGGCAGAGCATGCCCTAGCTCCTTGAATCATTGAGCTGCAGCAGTTACCAGACTTCTCAACCCACAAACACCAAAGACAACATAGAAGGTTAGTGGGAAAAGCTGCTGGGGACAGGGAGCAGCAGAGGTGGTGCAGCTACAGAACAACAGCTGCAGTTGCTTCTGGCCCCAGGCCCACCTGGTGGGAGTAATTAAGTGGCTGATCAGAGCAGGAGTGAAAAGCCTGCTAAAGATCTAAGTCCACTCCCAGTTGGGGGTTTTTGGGGAAGGAGGAGTGCTGGTGTGACAGCGTATCTTCCCAAGCTTGGAACATAGAACTCTTTACTCTACAAGCAGTCATACCCCGCTGAAAAACTCAAGGGTCAAGTAAGTTGGCTGGGAACATGGCCAGGCAGTGAAAATGCACCCAGATTCAGTCTCAGACTTTGGAATCTTCTTTGGTGACAAAGAAGACCAAAACATACAGCCAGAAGAAGTCAGCAAAGTCAAAGAGCCCACAACAAAAGCCTCCAAGAAAAACATGAACTGGTCTCAGGCCATGGAAGAGCTCAAAAAGGATTTGGAAAAGCAAGTTAGAGAAGTAGAGGAAAAATTGGGAAGAGAAATGAGAAGGATGTGAAAAAACCATGAAAAACAAGTCAATGACTTGCTAAAGGAGACCCAAAAAAATACTGAAAAATATACTGAAGAAAACAATACCTTAAAAAATAGACTAACTCAAATGGCAAAAGAGCTCCAA
>CM053627.1:96118712-96155257 GCA_028646595.1 Phalanger gymnotis | reverse complement strand
CAGCCAAATGGAAAAGGAGGTCAACAAAAGACCACTGAAGAAAATACTAGCTTAAAAATTAGATTGGAGCAAGTGGAAGCTAGTGACTTGATGAGAAATCAAGATATTATAAGACAGAACCAAAGGAATGAAAAAATGGAAGACAATGTGAAATATCTCATTGGAAAAACCACTGACCTGGAAAATAAATCCAGGAGAGAGAATTTAAAAATTATTGGACTACCTGAAAGCCATGATCATAAAAAGAGCCTAGATATCAACTTTCAAGAAATTATCAAGGAGAACTGCCCTGATATCCTAGAGACAGAGGGTAAAGTAGAAACTGAAAGAATCCACAGATCACCTCCTCAAAAAGATCCCAAAAAGAAAACTCCTAGGAATATTGTTGCCAAATTCCAGAGTTCCCAGATCAAGGAGAAAATACCACAAGCAGCCAGAAAGAAACAATTTGAGTATTGTGGAAAAACAATCAGGGTAACACAGGATCTAGCAGCCTCTACATTAAGGGATTGAAGGGCTTGGAGTATGATATTCCAGAGGTCAATGGAGGTAGGATTAAAACCAAGAATCATCTACCCAGCGAAACTGAGTATCATGCTCCAGGGCAAAATATGGATTTTCAGTAAAATAGAGGACTTTCAAGCTTTCTCAGTGAAAAGACCAGAGCTGAATATTAAATTTGACTTTCAAACACAAGAATCAAGAGAAGCATGAAAAGGTAAACAAGAAAGAGGGACTTTATATGTACGTGTTTTTGATTACCTCCTCCCCCTATCTTCCCTCCCTTCTATTGTCCCCCCTTTTTTAATCTTCTTCCTCCTCCTTTCCTGTGGGGTAAGATACCCAAACACTTTCAAAAAGGGACAGGGTCAAGGGAGAAAATTCAATAAAGGGGGTAGGTTAGGAAGGAGCAAAACACAGTTAGTCTTTCACAACGTGAGTATTGTAGAAGGGTTTTACATAATGATACACATGTGGCCTATGTTGAATTGCTTACCTTCTTAGGGAGGGTGGAAAGTTTTAAAAACAGATGTTCAAAAACAAACAAAAAATTGGTTTTGGGATGCAACTAGGAAATAAGATACACAGGCAATGGGGCATAGAAATTTATCTTGCCCTACAAGAGAAGAAGGAAAAGGGAGTAGGGTGATAGAAGGGAGGGCTGACTGGGGAACAGGGCAACCAGAATATACGCCATCTTGGAGTGGGAGGGAGGGTAGAAATGGGGAGAAAATTCATAATTCAAACTGTTGTGAAAATCAATGCTGAAAACTATATTAAATAAATTAAATTTTTTTAAAAAAGGAAAAAAAAAGATTTCTCACCCCAGGTGTGTGACTTCATCATATACCATGTCCTCCCCCACCAAATTTTTCAATTTCTTTTTAAGTTCTGTCTCCCCCATTAGATTGTGAACTCCTTATGCTTTTCTTTGTATCCCTAGTGCCTAGCAGCACATAGTAGGTACTTAATAAACGTTTATGTACCGACACTCTATGTACTAGTATTTCACATTAGTCAAGGTGTAAAGAAGAATTAGTACTGATGAAGGGATCCATCAGAAAAAAGAAACAAAAAAAAGAGCAAATAATATGCTTCCATCTATATTCAGATTCCAAAGTTCTTTCTCTGGGTGTGGATATCATTTTCCATCATGAGTCTTTTGGAGATGCCTTAGATCCTTGCATTGCTGAGAATAGCTGAGTCTGTCAAAGTCAGTCATCACACAATGTGAGTGTTACTGTGTACAGTGTTCTCCTGGTTCTGCTCATTTCACTCAGCATCAGTTCATACAAGTCTTCAGACTTTTTTAAAAGTGGTTAGGCAGAGCATAAATTGAAGAGGGCAAACTATAAACTGTCCAGTTCTTAGGCATAAATATCATTGGATTGTTGGTTTTAAGTGAATTTTTCTAGCCATTCTTTTTTCCATCATACATACAAATCCTACTATCATAATTGGTCACAATCAACAAATGTTTATTGTTCACTTATTTATGGTATCATGGGAAGGGTTTTTTGGAGGATGCAGGGAGGGCTTTTCCCATGTAAGAGACATTAGGGTAGAAAGGATATTTGCAATCGTTTATTATGACTACTATGTTTGAGAGACTCAGAGAGATACTTTGATGGATCTGGTTACTCCCTCAGCTGGTAAAGATTGCAACATTTTACTATATTCTCATCCTAGTTGGTAATTTTGCCCATTTCCTCCCATAATCCATAATCCTCCATCAAAAATCTGACCAACTCCCTGGAAACTTTTATGGGTCTTTTTACATATTGCAGGGACCACTATACTTTATGGGGCTTTTATCCTTGGGTATAATGCCTGTAAATCATAATACTAAGTAGTTATTGATAAATAACCTAAGGAGAAGGTAGCAAAGGAAAACAAAGAATCATGAATATTGATCTTCAAGCAAAAAGTTTTGTGGGTTTTATAAATTTGTGAAATTTTAAATAAATTTTATAAAATTGTACTCAATTTTAGCAAAAATAGTGTCATTAAAATGAAATATCAATTATTTTAACATTATTTCAGTGTTAAATGTTTACTTTTATTATTATCCTTAATTGGGATTTTGTGAAGCCTTTATAGAAGCAACGACCAGTGTCCTATGATAGTTAACAAGCATTTTTCCCTCTTCTCTCCTTACTATAGAGTATTTTCATTCTATTCCAGTGCAAAACATTTGCTCTTAAAACAAACCCTAAAGATAAACATTTTGAAATTCAGAATGAGTCTTGTGTAAGACTTCAAGAATAGTTTCAAATCGGAAATTTATGGACTATGGAGAAGTTATCACAAGTAGTCACATCTTCAATAGGAAAATTAGCATATTTGGTTGCCTAAACCTGGGCAATGTAACAGAATATATGTATTTTTTCCCAAAAGAGGTGTTCACAGCATATTTTCTCGTATTTCAATTAACAATTAAGTCATATGATGATGAAACTGAATTTGACCTAGTATTTGGCTCTTCGTCTTTAAATGTTAAGTAGTACAGATTACAGTTAAGCAGTCAGCAATCATATAAGCGCCGTTTTTCCAGCCACTATGTGCAGTGCTGGGGATACATGGAAAGGCAAAAACAAGAGCCCTGTCCTCAAAGAGCTCACATACTAATGAGGTATACAACATGTAAATAACTATATATGTGCAAGATACATACAGAATAAATAAAATGTAATCTCACAGAGCAGGCATTGGGAGGTTTGGGGAGACCAGGAAAGGACTACAGAAAGTGAGCTGAGTCTTAAAGCCAGAAGAAAAATTTTTAGAAGAGAACATTCCAACCATAGAGGACAGCCAGTGAGACAGAGTCATGTGTGAGGAACAGCAAGTTAGGCCAGGTTAACTGTCATAGAGTACATAAAGCATGAGAGAGACTGGAAAGCAAAGCAGAATCCGGTTTTTAAAAAGGATTGTAAATGCCAGCTAGGATTTTCTGTTGGATCTTGGAGGTAATGGGGAGTCCCTGAAGTTTATGAAAAGTTTGACTTTGGCTATCAAAAAGTCATAGAAGCATAGAGATAGAGGAACTTGAAAGGTTGTCACATCCAGCCAACTCCTTTTACAGATGAGAAAAGGTTCAGTGACTTAACTCAGTCACATCACCATGAAGTGTCTAAGTCAGGATTGGAACTCAGATCTTCTTCACTCCAAGTCTATCATATCACTTTATCCACTGCATCACCTAACTGCAGAGGAGGGTTGGTAAACTATCTGCTTCAGAAAAATAGAGCAATTTGAAGTTTCCCAGTTGATCAGCACTGGTATTGGGTCATGAGTGGCCATTGCACCTCAATCACGGAGAAGAGAGCAAATGACCAATGTTAGCATTTGAAGTTTTTCCAGCATCAAGGATTTTCCCATTGCTGTTGCTACCAACTAGTAAAAAGCTGGCTGTCCAAACTTCCCCTTTTTTGGAGCCTTCCATTGTCCATTTGATAAAGTAATTAATAATAAAAGCCTGCTTCAGGCAGGGCAGCACAACATTGTTACCTCCTCAACTGACGAATTAGCCTCCAAAGGAGGATATGCAATGTGTACTCAAAATGTTTAGACACTAATTGCAAATTTTACATGGTTTGGAACCTACAGTGGCAGAAAGAAATCTTGACCTATCTCTGAAAAGGTCAGTAGTAATCCCAAGTAATGTTTTCATCCATTGTAGTCTAGAATATGTTCCTTTACTTAGTTTGGAATGGATCGTGTCTAGCAAGGATGAAAAAGAAAAAGCTCTCTAGCTAAGATTTCAACCAGAAATGATCTTTGATACTAATATGACATGGTTTTTCTAAGTGTACATGAAATACAATAGTGCTTTCTTCATTTAAAGTCACCCAGTTCTGAAAAGAGTAATTTTGGAGCAGGCATTGAGTGTGGTGTTGAAGGGGGGAGTGTGATCTATATTTGAAGATATCAGAATTCTGTCCAAAATGGAAGTGACGTATGTAAGTGACATTGAATCCTCAAGGCTATTTCTGTGAAATTAAATTTTGGTGGGTTGTCAAGCTGGAAAGGTTTCAAGTATCACCCTAATAACAGACCATGTGTCTGCATCATGAAAACCAGTGTAGCTAATGGTGGAAAAGCTTTTCATCAGAAAGTTGACCACCAAGTGATGAATTATTTCATCTCCAGTGATCCATGAAATGGACAAAAATGCAGTGACCCTGGCAGTGTAGTGTACCAAAAGGAATACTGTATGAATTTGGAGACAGAAAACTTTGGTTCAAATCTTGGCTCCGTTATTTAATAAATGTGAAAATTTGGTAAAATCACTTTATACTTTCTGGACCAGTTTCCTTATCTGCAAAATTAGGTTGTTGAAGTATGGGGTCTCTGACCCTTCTGCTTCTAAATCAGTAATAGTCCTGTGTACTTCCCCTTCCCCCTCTGCAGTGATGTTGTATAATAGTGGAAAGGTGGGCCAAAGGTATTAAGAATGACACAGTTCTTAGGCTGTCTGCAAACATTAATTTAATGCTTAAAACTGGTAACTTATCATCTTTGTCCACATACTTAGGAATGGACACACTACTAACATATTCCTAACTGACATTGTTGCTGTAAATGAAAAAGAACACATAAAAAGATGCAATTAAAGGGAGAGTTCAGGTTCTCTTCAGGTAGTAAAGAAATTTAATTCAATAAGCATTCATTAAATGCCATTCGCATTTATATAAAAGTATAAAAGGAAAAGGAAAAACTCTCTTCCCTCAAGGAGTTGACATTGTGTTGGGTTACATTTTTACCTTTATATGAGTAACCATGAGTTACATTCTTTCTTAACTTTACAAAGTTAAGTACAAGATAATCTAGAGAGGGAGGGAATTTTTCTAAGGTATGGTGCATGGACTGAGCCTCAAGGAAAGCTAAAGAGTATATTTCAAGCATTGAGGACATTACCTGCGCAGAAGCGTAGAGGTAGGAAATTGATTATTGAATTTGGGAAACAGCAAATACACCACTTTCCCTGAATGTAAAGTGGGTGAATGTGAAGTAAGGCTGGAAAAATAGGCTGGAGCCAGACTGGGCAAGTCTGTAGCAAACTGAGTTTTATTTCATCCTAGAGACCACAAGGAGCCACTGAAGATTCTGAGCAGAGGAGTGACATAGTCAGAACTGTGCTTTAGAAGGATGACTGTCCTCTGTGTGGAGGATGGATTGCAGAACAGTGAAGGAAGAAAAAATACAGACTACTGAAGAGGTTGTTTTAAGGTGAAAAGAAAGGGCCTTTATATTCTCAAAAATTTAGGAGTTGAGGTCTTTGTTTGAAAGGGAGGCAGTGAGGGAGTGTTAAAGGAAACTTGGGGAAAGAAGAAAAGATTTCGAACAGTTGCTACTGTTGGCAGAGTTGGTTTCATTGTGCTCCAAAAGGCAATAAGAAATTTCGTAGCTTAGTTGGTCATTTTCAGTTCTCATGGTGATTATAAGCAAATATAAGACCCTGAAGATAATTCCAGATTGTGTTCCAGCATCCGTTGTGGAAGGTGAAGTAGAGAAATTCTATGAAGAGTTCAATAAGCTCTTCCCAACTAAATCATCATATCCCTTAGTACTTGGTAAATAGGCACAGGAGAGAACTATGGAAACTATGTTAGGAAATAGGGTTTTTAAATGTTTCAAAAAATATAAATGATAGCAGCTTATGGACTATTTTAGACCCTTCACTAGTATGTTTCTTCAAGAAGAGATTCAAAAGGCACCAGATGTAGAAAACAAAAGATATCCACTATCCCCAAAACATCTGTCAACTTCAAAGAGAACATCTTTCAGAAGAATTTCTAAAGATAATGAAGAGAAACATTTTTGATGAAGAGGAAAAAATAGAAACTATCTGAAAGAACAGGTGTTGATGTCCAGGGAACTTCTCAACAAAATTAGATTTTGTGTATACCAAGGTAGAAGCAAGCATGGGTAAGGGGGCGGCAGGAATGGCACAGTACTTTGAGAGTAATGCCAGGATACTGAAACAATGAATTGAGGCTAGTGAGGAAATCTGAGAATAAAAATGGTAGATTTTAAAAACTATATTGGAGGAAAGAAGATCAAAGAAGAGATAACACCAATGCTTAGAGTGGATGGAACAATGAAAAGTGACAATGGAGGGAGGGCAATTGCCCAGTTTTCAGTTTTGTTTCTCCTATCTTTGCCAATGAGAACAACCTTTAGATTGGAAAGAATAAAACAACAGCGACTAATAGGGAGTTGAGACACAAGATAAAGGTAATAGAGGACACCAATACCTTTAATGATCTAGATACTATTAATGAATTCTCATATCCTGCCCTACTGAAAGAACTTATTATTAATCCCTTGTTCTCAGGTCTAAACTACATCTGCTGTTTTGTGTTAAATTCTAAAACTAATCAACGAGTACTTATGTACCAGGCACTATACAAGGTAGTAGGGA
Source organism: Phalanger gymnotis (assembly GCA_028646595.1). NCBI lineage: Eukaryota > Metazoa > Chordata > Mammalia > Diprotodontia > Phalangeridae > Phalanger > Phalanger gymnotis. The sequence goes on along the minus strand of CM053627.1, from coordinate 96,148,332 downwards.
TACAAGTACAAAGGGCTTCTGTTTTTTCATTTGTAAAATGAGGGGTTTGGACCTCCAATTTATAGGGAACTGAATCAAATTTCTAAAAATAAAAGTGCCATTTCCCAGTTGGTAATGGTCAAAAGATTTGAACAGATAGTTTTCAGGGGGAAAATCAAAGCTATCTATAATCATGAAAAAATACTCTATCACTATTTTTTAATAAATTAATTTATTTTCAGTTTTCAGCATTCACTTCCATAAGATTCTGAATTTCAGATTTTCTCCCTGTCTCTCCCCTCCTCCCATCTCATGACAGTGTGCATTTTGATTACCCCTTCCTCCAATCTGTCCTCCCTTCTATTACCACCTACCCCCTTTCCTTATCCCCTTTCCCTTCTATTTTCCTGTAGGGCAAGATAGATTTCTATACCCCAGTGCCTGTATATCTTATTTCCAAGTTGCATGTAAAAACAATTTTTAACATTTATTTTTAAAACCTTGAGTTCCACATTCTCTCCCTTCTTCCCTCCCCACCCACCCTCATTGAAAAAGCAAGGAATTCTATATAGGTTATACATGTGTATTCATGCAAAACACTTTCATAACAGTCTTGTTGTGAAAGACTAACTATATTGCGCTCTATCATCTTCCACTTTCCATTTATTCTGTTTTCTCCTTTGACCTGTCCTTTGACAAAAGTGTTTGCTTCTGATTGCCCCTTCCCCTAATCTGCCATCCCTTCTGTTATCTCCCCTCTCTTATCCCCTCCCCCCCTTTCCTGTAGGGTAAGACAGATTTCCATACCTAGTTGAGTGTGTAATGCTATTGCCCCCTTAAGCCAAAATCCAACCCTCTCACCTCCCCCTTCTCCATTGTAAAAACTCTTTCTTGCCTCTTTCATTTGATGTGATTTACTACATTCTACCTCTCCCTTTCTCTTTTTCCCAGTACATTCCTCCCAACACAGTTTTTAATTTTTAGGTATCATCCCTTCATAGTCCGCTCACCCTGTGCCCTCTATCTACACACACGCACACACGTACACACACACATATATATACAGCCATACACATATACATACACATAAATATATATGTGTATATATTCCCTCTAACTACCCTAATACAAAGAAAGGTCTCTTGAGTTGCAGATATCATCTTTCCGTGTAGGAATGTAAACAGTTCAACTTTAATAATCCCCTTATGGTTTCTCTTTCCTGTTTACCTTTTCATGTTTCTCTTGATTCTTGTATTTGAAAGTCAAGTTTTCTATTTAGCTCTGGTCTTATCAACAAGAATGCTTGGAAGTTCTCTATTTCATTGAAATTCCATTTTTTTCTCCTGAAATGTTATTCTCAGTTTTTCTGGGTAGATGATTCTTGGTTTTAATCCAATGTCTTTTGACTTCTGGAATATCATATTCCAAGCCCTTCGATCCCTTAGTGTGGAAGCTGCTGAATCTTGTGTTATCCTGATTGTGTTTCCACAATACGCAAATTGTTTCTTTCTGGCCAGTTGTAACATTTTCTCCTTGACCTGCGAACTCTGGAATTTGGCTACAATATTCCTAGGAGTTTTCCTTTTGAGATCTCTTTCAGGAGCTGATCAGTGGATTCTTTCCATTTCTGTTTTACCCTCTGGTTCTAGAATATCAGGGCTATCTAGGTTGGTTTGTTTGTTTGTTTGTTTTTTTAATCATGGTTTTCAGGTAGTCCAATAATTTTTAAATTATCTCTCCTGGATCTGTTTTCCAGGTCATTTGTTTTTCCAATGAGCAGTTTCATGTTGTCTTCTATTTTTTCCTTCTTTTGGTTTTATTTTATAATTTTTTGATTTCTCATAAAGTCATTAGCTTCCATTTGCTCCATTCTAGTTTTTAAGGAATTATTTTCTTCAGTAAGCTTTTGGACCTCCTTTCCCATTTGGTCAATTCTGCTTTTTGTTTGTTTGTTTGTTTGTTTGTTTTTGTTTTTTGGTAAGGCAATTGGAGTTAAGTGACTTGCCCAAGGTCACACAGCTAGTACATGTGTCAAGTGTCTGAGGTCAAATTTGAACTCAGGTCCTCCTGACTCCAGGGCCAGTGCTCTACTCACTGCGCCACCTATCTGTCCCAATTCTGCTTTTCAAAGCATTCTTCTCATTGGCTTTTTGGACCTCTTTTGCCATTTGGATTAGTCTGTTTTTTAAAGTGATGTCTTCTTCAGCATTTTGGGGGGTCTGCTTTAGCGAGTTTTTGACTCATTTTTATGATTTTCATGCATCACTCATTTCTCTTTCCAATTTTTCCTGCACTTCTCTTACTTGATTTTCAAAATCCTTTTTGAGCTCTTCCATGGCCTGAGACCATTTCATATTTTTCTTGGAGGCTTTGGATTTAGGAGCCTTGACCTTGTTGTCTTCCTCGGGCTGTATACCTTGATCTTCCTTGTCAGTAAGTGTGTAAGAAAACATCTTTTCACCAAGAAAGTAACCTTCTATAGTTTTATTCTTTTTCTTCTATTTGCTCAATTTTCCCAGCCAATTATTTGACTTTTGAGCTCTTTGTTAAGTGGAGAATGTACTGCCCCAAGTGTCAGGGGTTTTGTGTATCTGTTTGCAGGGATATCTGTAGGGACCTGTAAATTCTCAGTTCCTCCAAAGTGGTATGACCAAAAGAGAGGTGTTTACTCCTCTCCTGGCCTGTGCTCAGGTCCATGAGCAAACCACAAGCACTCTTTTCTGCCATAGAACTGCAAAGAGGGTTCCTTCTCCACAGCCACCACCAGCTCCACCACGCCAGTCCTCACCACAGAACCGCCACCCAGGACTATGACTCAGATCAGCCACTCAGTTCTCTCACCATCTGTAGACTGAGAGCTCCAGAAGCAGCTGCTGCTGCAGCAGCAGTATCTGCCACCACCCTGGGGCTGGGGCTATGGCTGGACCATGCTCGTCTCTCACCCAGGTGAGAGAGCTTTCTCACTGACCTTTGAAGCTGTCTTTGGCATTTGTGGGTTAAGAAGTCTGGAAACTACTGCAGCTGCCAGTGATTCAGTGACCTAAAGCCTGCTCCAGTCCAGGCTGTGCTTCACTCCAAGCATGGTGTGATAGACCCTTTCTGTTAGCCTTCCAGATTGTCTTGGGCTGGAAATCTGCTTCACTTTGTCATTTTGTGACTTCTGCTGGTCTAGAATTTATTTAGAGTCATTTTTTACAGGTATTTGAGGGGTTTGGGAGGAGAGCTCAATCAGGTCCCTCCTTCTCCTCTGCCATCTTGGTTCTGCCCCTCTCTATATCACTATTGATTAGAGAAAAGTAACTTAAAATAACTCTGAGATACCACCTTACTTACACCTATCAGAAATGAGAAATGCTGGAGGGGATGAGGGAAAATAGGCACATTAATGAATTGTTGGTGGAATAGTGAACTAATACAACCATTCTGGAGAATAATTTGGAATTGTGCTCAAAGGGCTATAAAACTGTGTATGCCTTTTGATCCAGCAATACTACTGGTAGGTCTGTACCCTAGCGAGATCAAAGGAAAAGGACCTGTATGTGCTAAAGTATTCATAGCAGCTCTTTTTTGTGGTGGCAAAGAATTGGAAGTTGAAAGAATGCTTATTAGTTGGGGAATGGCTGAATAAGTTGTGGCCTATGATTGTGATGGAGTACTATTGTGCTGTAAGAAATTATGAAGTGGGTAGTTTTAGGGGGGAAAAAAGCCATGGCAAGATTTATATGAACTGATACAAAGTGAAAGGAGAAGAACCAGGAGATTATTTTGTACAGTTTTGGCAGTATTATAATGATGATCAACTATGAAAGACTTAGCTACTCTGATCAATCAGTAATCCAAGGCAATTGCAAAAAATGTGTGATGAAAATGCTATCTCCAGAGAGAGAACTGATGAATATGAGTGCAAATTGAAGTACAATTTTTGCACTTTCCTTCTTTCTTTCTATTCAGCAATATGGCTAAGATGGAAATGTGTTACATGATTTCACATATGTAATTGAGATCATATTGTTTGCCTTCTCAGTGAGTATGGGAGAGATGAAAGGGAGGGAGGGAATATGGAACTCAAAGTTTAGAAAGAAAAGAACATTAAAAATAATAAATTTTAAAACTTTAAAAAAAATACTCTCCCCCCCCCAAAAAAAAAAACAAAATCCTTCCTGCCTATTAATGGAGAGAGAAAACTCTTATTTTGACTAATAATACAACTGGTAGTATCCAGACCTTTTGTAAAAATTGAATTCAAATAAAGGAAATGGTTCTTGATCCAATACAGTCTTTTTAAAAATGAGATTGTGAACTCGTGGTATAGTATACTCTCCTTGAGGACAAGAATTGTTTCACATTTGTCTTTATATATACAGTGCTGAGGCCATAGGTACCAGAGTGGTAGGAAGATTATGGATTTTATGCCAGCCTGATAAATTTAGAGAGTAATGATATCTCAGAATTTAGAAACTACTTTTATAAGAGTAATTAAAATAGAAAGATAATAGATGATAGGTCTTTTCTACTCCTAGTTGATTTCCTAATGCTAGCATCTTCTTCCTCCCCAAAATCTAAATGACATATCTCCCCAGTGTTCCTTTTATGCTACTTGATTCAGTTGTAAAAATTTTTAGTTAATGTTCTGGTAGGCATTTATTAAATTCACGTTGAGTGTAAGTGAATTATATGGCAGAAGCTGTTTATACAGTTGTGACTAATTTCAGTGCTTGATAAGAATGGTGGTTCATATTTTAAATATGACAAAACCAAAACTTTTGTGATAATAAACATACTTTATACTTAAAAACAAAAATTGTATCTTTTTCTAAAAAATAAAATATTTTAGAGTGCACTAAATAAAAAAGAAACAACAGAGACCACCAAAAGGAAATAGGATAATAGAACTTTTAAGTAACCTAGTGATCACCACAGTTAGATGCTGGATTTGCTTCTTTAGTTTTCTGACACCTAAAGTAAAAAAGAAAACAGAGTTATAATTTTCGTTTTCTGACAAGCATACAATCAATTTACAGAGACAGACTTTTTTTCAGGAAATAAGTTCAGAGAATTAAGTGGAAATGCTAAGAGCGAAATAATTTGATGTCCTTTGAAAGGCATGGGAGAATAACTTGGACAGCAGTTTCTTATTTTGAATGCCTGTTGGTTCAACTTATTTAGAACACATGAGCACCCAGGAATTCCTTATTAATAGCGAATATGTACCATTAGAGTACAAAGGAGTACAAAATTCCATTCAGGCTAATAAACTACTTTGGAAAAGGACAGCATTTTAAGCTAAAAGTAACTTCATATTTATAATTTAAACATCTACCCTTTAGTACTAAAACATTGGCTCCAGAACTACAATTTATTCCAAAACTAGGAATTCGTTAAAAAAAATTTTTTTTCTTTCTTTTCTCTACAGAAAATGCTTGGACAGAAGAGATGAATACTATTTTCACTAAGGCCTAGAACTGCCTATTGAACAACAGCCCTGATTAGGCAGTACACGAATGGCCCAAGGAAGCCACCAAATTGATTTTCAGGTTTTACATGACCTGCGACAAAAATTTCCTGAGGTACCTGAAGTTGTTGTGTCCAGGTGCATGTTACAGGTCAGTGTTCATTTATTTCTGTAGATATAGATATAATTTTTATGTCGATATTAAGCAGTGAAAGATATCATCACATTATCCTATTATTTCATAATTCAGATTCATAGTGTTTGGACATGTTCCTATTCTGAATCTGTCTCCCATTAATTGACCATAGACAAGTCACTTATATTTTATTTGTAAATTTTCTCAGCTTTTAAAATGACTTTAGACTAAGAGATTTTTAAGGTTCCTTCTACCTCCAAAAATCAATGATCATTATTAAACAATGGGAAAAAAATCTACTTCCATTTTTCTCATTTCCCAACCATAAACTCATTAACTTTAATCGTTAATTGCATGCAATGTCCTGGATAGATAAGGCTGTCATCAGATAAATCTTTTCCTGGGAAAAAGTATGTCAGTTATGTAGCAAGACCAGCACCTCACTGGCACAGTGGAAGGCACAGACCTGGCCCAGTATCCTCTGCCACAACCCTTAGTGACTAAGACACTCTCTCTTTTAGCTCTAGGCATTTTCTCTGGTTCTCTCTCATGCTTAGAATGCTCTCCTTCCTCAAATCTGCCTATTGACTTCCTTTGGCTTCATCTAAGTCCTAACTAAAATCTCCTCTTTTACAGGAAGCTTTTCCCAACCCTTCTTAATTGTAGTGCCCCACTTCTATTAATGGTTTCCTATTTATCCTGTATATACCTTGTTTATGTGTGTTTGTTTTCATGCCATTTCCCTCATTAGATTGTAAATTCCTTGAAAGTGGGAAGGACTGTCTTTTACCTCTTTTTGTATCACCGGGGCTTAGCACAATGAATAGTACATTCATAGTAAGCGCTTAATAAATATTTCTTACTTCATTATAAGCTTCAGTATTCATCTACCACCTACTTCTGTCCTTCTGGCTTCTCGTTTTTCTCCTTCTATCTCTAATCACCAGCCATGTAAGAAAATATCTCTTAACTCCTACTTCTGGTTCTTTCATCGCCTTCTCCTCAATCCAGTTCCATTCATCTCACACTCCATCCCTCCCTATCCCTTCCACTGTGCCCATTTTTAAATGAACAAACTTTCTTTCATGAGGACCTCTCACACTCCTTTACCAGCCTTCACGCCTCCCACCCACATACACACCATTCCAGCTGTCTTTATCATTGTCTATACCTTCTCTCACAGTCCCAACCACTTGGTCCTAGAGGTGGAATTAGAATGTTCCTTGTTTCACACTGCCGCTTCAGCCAACACTAAGCAACCTTTTCACTTTTGAAGCTCACAAAGTCAAAATTTTGCACCCAATCCAAACAGTGATAGCAGGCATATACTTACTGGCCCCCAGGCCCTTCTCCCTCCTTCCTCTAGGATTTCAGCACCTAGTTTATCCTTTTTCTATCTTCCTTAATTCCTGCTCTTATACAAGAAGACATTAATATCCACACTGATAGTCTCTAAATCTCCCATTTCCTCAGCCCCTTAATTCCTATTTCCTGTTCAGCCACACTTAAGGATGGTCACACACTTGTTCTCATTATTACTCACAAGAGTTCTGACTCCTCTATCTGACCATAACCTATCACCATACCATTTTCCCCTACTCAGGTACTGTTTAATAGAGCTGAAAGAAGCCTCACAAGTAACACAACTTGAACTGAGCCCTCACAATATCTAGATAGGCCATTTATTCATCCCTAATTGATTCCGTATCTGATCTCTACAGAAGCTATTCCAAACTTTTATTCTTCCTCAAGCCTTCTTAAACTTCCCACTCTTCCTTCTCCTCCTTTTTCACCTGAGGATGTAGCCCTATTTCACTGAAAAAAAAATTGAGTCTCTTTTCCATGTGTTCCTTCTTGTCCTTTCCTCTTCATCACAGAATGCCTTGACATAATCTCCCACTTTATCCTCTTTTCCCCCAGTCTCTGACGAAAAGGTATTTCCTTGCCAAGGCCAACCCCTCTACATGTACTTTTGATCTCCTCCCATCTTCCCCAGAAGATTTCATCCGCAGTCATCTCTTCACTGTCAAATCTTCAACCATAATTGAGCAAAGGAGAGTTAACCTGTGGACAGCCTGCATGCCCCACTGGTCTCCCTACAGTATCAAAGAAGACATGGACAAAATAGGATGGATCACAATCCATATTGTTATTTGTGTTTTCTTTGGTGAAATGCATAATATACCACCATTGAACTATTTGTACATCTTCAATTTTTATTGATTCACAACATGCCTGAAAAACTTAGATTCTTTAATACCCAGACATAGCTTTGCCTACCAATTTGATTTAATTAAAAATCCCTAGGCCTTAGAGCTGGCCTTAAAGTCAAGAAGACCCAGAAAGTTCTATTTCTGATTATTGATCTTCTTGTGACCTGGAACAGCTTCTCAGCGCCTCAGGCAAATCGCAAAAACGGTAAATTGTAGAGGAGGTGACGATATTCTTTGTGAGAGGGAGTTTCCTCACCCAGAGCTCTCTCTCTGGAAACAGAGGTCCATTTTTAAAAAAAGTTTCACCACTATGTTTTTAAGCCTATCACTAAGTATTTATTAAGTGTCTGCTGTGTTCCAGACACCAAGTTAAGTGTCGCATATACAAAGAAAGGTAAAAGACCTAAGGGAGCACCCAGTCTAATGAAGGGAAATAACATACAAACAACTATGTCCAAACAAGAAATCAATAGAAGGAAGACACTAGAATTAAAAGGGACTGATAAAGACTTCCTGTAGGAGGTGGGACTTGAAGGAAACCAGGAGACCACAGAGAGCATTCCTGGCATGGAGAACAGCAAGGAGACTAGTGTCAGTGGATCAGTGTGTTTCTCAGGGGCGGAGAGGGGCTGAAGGTCTAAGGAGACTAGAAAGGTAGGAGGAGAAGGGAGACTAAGTTATAAATGGCTTTGAATCCCAAAGGATTTTATGTTTGAACCCAGAGATGGTAGAGAGCCATTGAAGTTCATTGAGTTTATCTAGGCCATAAAAACCTAGAAAGAAGAGAATATCAAAGAGAAGAAGGTGATCAACAGTGTAAAGGCTGCAGAAAAGTCAAGAGGGAGGCGGAAATTTGGCAGTTAAAAGATCGTTGGTAATTATAGAGAAAGCAGTTTCAGTTTGAGGGTGGAGGAGACACGGACATATTTGTATGTAATAGGAACACAGCCAGTGAACAGAAAGAATGAAGATAAATGAAAGTGAGTATGATAGAGTAATCTGCTAGAAAAGATGGGATGGGATGGAATCCCTTATGAATTTGGAGGGGTTGACCTTGGCAAAGAGAAGTGACACACATCATGTGAGACAGGTGAAGGCGGAGATAGTGGCTAAAGGTATCTAGGGATGGGAGAAGAGGGAGCTCTGGACAGCCAGCTTCAGTTTTTTCAGGTTCTCAGCTGAAAGAGTAGGGGGAGGGGAAGGCATGGGAGATTTGAGGAGGGATGAAAAGGTTTTTGAGAGTCACTGTGGTGAATGTCTAATGTGAGCATTAGCTGCTATTGGTTGAGGCTTCCATAAATTTGTGTCTGGCCTGGGATGAGCCTGCCTAAGGTATTTCTACGAAATCCACATTGGACAGGTCAGTTCTGGGACCTGTATTTGGATTTTAATGTGTCCAGGTAGTGTCAAGGACTTGTTGTTGTGAGATTCAAAATTTAAATGAAATATCCAAAATAAATTGTATTTAAAGATAATAGGTATATAGCTAATTTCTGATCATCATCTTATACTTCAAAGCATGTTAAAACCATCTTTTCCCAATCTTGTAAGAGGTGAGCCAGTTAAAAAAAAAAAGCTGACCTGACCTTTGGATAAGCTATAATGCATTTACTTGTGGTTCACTTGATTACCAAATGATTAAATTAACTTTTTACTATTTATTGCTATAATGAATTAATGTCCACATTTAAAGAAAACTTACTATGAAAGAAATCAAAAGTTCTAAAAATATATGAATGATTCTTGTCTTCTCAGAATACTTTCATTTATCCCAAATAATTTTCAAAAATAACATATTGCAAATATATGTTTTTATGACATTAGGCCTAATGAGGATAAAAGTCTCTAATTAGCTATTTTGTTCACAGTGGAGTATGAAAAGCTAAGCCCAAGTACATGTGCTTCAATATTTTTCAGTTAGTTAGAGTCTACCTTCTTATATATAAGCTTAAAATTTTGAAGAGGGACTCTTGGGATAAATATGGAGCTAGAAACCATACAGCCATTGTGTATTTTTCCTGCAATGATAATGGCATTTTTTATAGAGCATTGCATTTTTAACTTAAAATTTTGATCATTTTTATTATTGCTTTGTGAGTTTTTCTTAAAATGCAACTTTTATTATGTTGTAATGGCAAAATTTTAAGTCAGTGGGGAAATTATTTGTACAAAAGATATAAATAATCTAAAAGTAAAGTAAGTAGTTATAAAATCATACTTGGTTTGTTTATACTTTAATGTGAATGATTATTCTGATAAAGTTGCCATATAAAGACTTATTCCAGAGCAACTCAATCCCTACTGAATTATTTATATTTTTGTATTTATGAGTCCCCATAAGCACACATTCTTGCATCTAAGCCTTATTTTTCCATATCCTTAGAATCTGCCTTTTGGCCATTGCATATCTTATTAAATCTTTTGTCATAAGTTAAAGACCAATCCATCCCATTTACCTCTCCTTTAGTTTATGAAAGCAAAAGTTCATTACGGTGTAATACGGCTGAAATGTCATTAATTTTTACTAATTTCTTTCAACTATTGTAAATTAACAAATGTCTTTTTGTAATTTTAATGCAGAAATGACAATTAAGTAAAAACAAAAAATAATTCAGTTTTTAGAAAGAATTACCAATAGACTAGTTATAGAGTGTATAATGGGATGATGTTACATAGACCCTTAACTTTATGCACTTGCACCTAGTGTATTTGGGGCAAATTGGGGCAAAAAAAATTCTAGCTCTCTACAGTCAGTGTCATTCACTAATGAAAATATTTTTCAATTACAACAAAATTCCACAAAATTTAAAATAATAAAATACCTTTCTTTATAGTGCTATGTATAACAAATAGGACCATTATTAAGCTTCCTCAAGACCAGTATTAAGAGAGTATAGAAGTCTTACAGATATTTTGAACTAAACTATCAAAAAAAAAATTTTTAAGTCTGGAAAACAAAGCTGTTTGACACATATCCATAGAATTACATGGTAGATTTTCAAGTACTTCAGCTGCAACTAACACTATAATTTGTATATTGAATTTTTAATGTTTTGGAATTTTTTAAAATTATTCTTTTTTATTCAAGGGAAGAGAATAAGCATTTATATAGTGTCTTCTATATGCCAGGCACTGTGCTAAATACTTTTTACAAATATTATTTCATATAATCCTCACAACAACCCCTTGAGAAGCAGGTAGTTTTCATGAACTTTTTTTTTTCTTTTCCTTTCTCATTGAATTTTGTGGAACTATTTTTGCTCTTACCCTAACAATTACCTGCTACCAGTTAAGTATATACTCTTTAATATTTCCCATCAAAAAGTAAGTAGAATATTGCTCCACAAACATTTAATTAGAAAAGAGGATTCTTTTTAAAATGGCTTTTTTTAGCCCCACTTTAACTCCAGAATGAATCTAAAACGTAGATAGATGAAACAGTATCCATCAAGCAGTTCTGTGGCCAACAAAATCTGGCTGTGTTGGGCATAAGGATAAAAGCTAAATTGTATATTTAGGAAGTGGTGTCCCCAAAGCACAGATCTAATCATGTCATCCCTCTGTTCACATTCCCTGTTTGGCACATAGAGTACTTTATAACCTGACTCCAGACTACTTTTAATATTCTTTAACCACCTTTACACACTCCATAGTCCAAGCAAATTGGCCTTCTTGATGTCAGACAAAACATTCCATATGCTTTTCTCTGTGCCCTATGTCTTTCTCCCTACATCTAAAATGCACTCCCTCTTCACCTCATTAGTATCCATAGTTTACTTTGATGGTCAGCTCAGATTTTTCCCTTCCACATGCACATAAACCTCTCCCAATCTTCCCAGCTGCTAGTGTTTCCCCCTCCTGAATTACCTGTTGTTTATTTTGTATATATTTTGAGTCTACCAATATGTGTGCATGTTGTCTGTTCTCATAGAATGTAAGTTCCTTGAGAGTAACAACTTTTGTTTTTGTATTGCCACAGAATAGGACTTAAATAAATACTTAATCATTGATGTGATAGCACTGTGCTTCTAGCCAATTAGGTGTTGACTGAATACATATTGAAGGAATTCAGTCGTGTTAATTTGTTTTTTCATGTATTCCAGTTTCACTTTTTATTTCAGTTATATTTATTGTTTCTCCTCAAATAGAATAAAAAGTTTCTTTCAGTTGTTAATACTCTATACAAATTCATGATACTAGCTATTTTAGTCTTTCCTTTCCTCTTAACCAATGCTGAAAATACTGTATTTAGAACTAGACTGCCACCTCGTCAGTCTGAAGTCTCTCACTGAGTGGAGAACTCAACTTTTTTTATGCCAGTGATTATATTACTGCTTTTAATCAATCAACAAATATTTTTTAAGCACCTGTTTGTCAAGCCCTTGGATACAGAGACAAACTTGGAAACCTTCCATGTCCATAAGATAACTGCTTAACAGCCACATAGTAATTCATAGTTTTAGAGATCTATAAGACCTTAGAGGTCATCTACAAAGCTTTATTTCCTTCTGTCTATTAATATTTTAGTAGTGATAATAAAGTATATAAGCACAGATTTTGGGTTGCTGACATCAGACTATTTTGTTTGTTTTCTAGAATAATAATAACCTGGATGCCTGTTGTGCTGTTCTATCACAAGAGAGTACAAAGTATCTTTATGGTGAAGGAGACTTGAATTTTTCGGATGATTCGGGGATTGCTGGTCTACGAAATCACATGACTTCTCTCAACTTGGACTTGCAGTCACAAAATGTCTATCACCATGGAAGGGAAGGAAGTAGAATGAATGGGAGTAGGACTCTAACTCACAGTATCAGTGATGGACACCTCCAAGGTGGTCAGTCCAACAGTGAATTATTTCAGCAGGAGCCACAGACAGCACCAGCTCAAGTTCCACAGGGCTTTAATGTTTTTGGAATGCCCAGCATATCCGGTGCTTCAAATTCAACACCACACCTTGGATTTCACTTAGGCAGCAAAGGAGTATCTAACCTTTCTCAACAAACTCCCAGATTCAATCCCATTATGGTAACTTTAGCCCCAAATATTCAGACTGGTCGCAATACTCCCACATCTTTGCACATACATGGTGTACCTCCACCTGGACTTAACAGTCCACAGGGAAATTCTATCTACATTAGGCCTTATATCACAACTCCTAGTGGTACAACTCGGCAGACGCCACAGCATCCTGGATGGGTGTCTCAGTTTAATCCTATGCACCCTCAACAAGTCTACCAGCCTTCACAACCTAGTCCCTGGACTACTTATCCTGCATCTAATCCAGTGTCACATACCTCAACACAACAGACAAACCAGCAAGGCCATCAGACCTCTCATGTCTATATGCCTATCAGTTCACCTACTACGCCTCAACCACCAACAATTCATTCATCTGGTAGCTCACAATCTTCTGCCCATAGCCAATTTAACATTCAGAATATCTCAACAGGACCTCGCAAAAACCAAATTGAAATCAAACTTGAACCCCCACAAAGAAATAATTCTTCAAAACTGCGTTCCTCTGGACCTCGAACCTCTAATAATCCCTCCTCTGTCAATAGCCATACGTTAACTCGAAGTCAGCCCACTGTTTACATAGCTGCCAGCCCCCCAAGTACAGATGAATTGATGTCCCGCAGTCAGCCCAAGGTCTATATTTCTGCTAATGCCACCACAGGAGATGAACAGGTTATGCGGAACCAGCCCACACTCTTCATATCAACGAACTCTGGAGCATCTGCTGCTTCCAGGAATATGTCTGGGCAAGTAAGCATGGGCCCTGCCTTTATTCATCACCACCCACCCAAGAGTCGGGCAGTAGGCAACAATACCACTGCAACTTCTCCTCGAGTGGTGGTCACTCAACCTAATACTAAATATACTTTTAAAATAACAGTTTCTCCAAATAAGCCCCCTGCTGTTTCACCAGGGGTGGTTTCCCCAACCTTTGAACTTACAAATCTTCTAAACCACCCTGATCATTATGTAGAAACAGAGGGTATTCAACACCTCACTGACCCTGTTTTAGCACATATGGATAGGATCAGTGAGGCCCGGAAACTGAGTATGGGATCTGATGATGCTGCCTACACACAAGGTAATACTAATACTGAAAGCAAATTATTTTCCATTGGACTTGAATTTTCTTTTAAATTAATAAACTTGTCACTGTTGTTGTTTTCTATAATAATGGTAAAGCAACAAACATGTCCTGTCCCTGGGCCTGTGAGACCAGTTATTTGAATTTTCTATATAACAAGTTCTGTCATGAAGTTCAGATAATACAAATAATAACAGAATGAGAAGAACCAATTTTGTTTTTATTCTGTTTCCAGCATGACACATGTGCAGTTTTTAAACATTTTAGAAAGAGAAGTTTTACTGCTTCATGTAGTTGTTCTGTTTTTTGTATAAATTGCTGTGAAATTCAGGACTCTTTATTTGCAACCAACACTCAAAATTGGAAGGAGACTGGTTTTATCCAACTTCTGTTACTATTATGTTTAGAGAAGTTATCAAGGAATGGTTCTGTTTATTTTCTTTATCATAGGGGTTTTTTTCCTCATTAAATATGCTGTTTAAGAAGTTAAAGTTCTAAGATAATCAGAGTTCTCACCTAAAATTATCTTGTTCGCTAACTTGTCCTTTTTAGTAATAAAAGACAGACAAGAACAAACTACTGTACTTTTTAACCTAGTGATAGTATTGTTATCCTAGTAGCAAATTATTTCCTTCTTAATTTAGGGCAAAGTATTGACCTTGCCATACCATATTCCATGTGAAACTTTAAAAACAAAACATAGACATTGTACATTTTCTACACATATTTCCCTGTGCCTTAGATGCTTAATAGAAACTGTATCACTGTAAGAGATGGAGAAAGAAGAAAAGTATGCTTGTTTGCTTTCATTTTAATGAAAGATACCAATTTGGCAACAAAAAGGAATAAAAATTTTCATTTCCAGAAAGGTAATTGTAGTTGGAGAATTATGTGATGACCTTGCTCCATGCTTTGCTTGCTCTGTAACCATTCATCTACCCTCCTAAGTTGTCATGATTCTCTGGTAAGTTTGCTGGAAAGGTCTGACTAGATTGTCATGTTTTGTGAGTTTTACAGTGGGGATTGTGCTCAAGGAGACCTACTTACTCATTTCCCATGTACTTTGTGACTGAGAGTCACACCAGAAATATTTCGATCCCCACCTCACCCCCAGGACTGTATACAGTCCCAGCCAGTTGGTCCTACTGTAGATTTAGAGGTACATTCGTACTTCAGATATATACTCAGTTTGTCTTCTGACTGAGCTTCTTTGTCACTGCTGGCCAGATTTAGATACCAATGCAGTTCTTGCCTATGAGAGTTAGGAAAAAGATAAAGACCTTTAGGAGACAACTAGATTTGGAACATAGTTTCTCTTCTCCTGACTTGCAACTCTCTGAACTTTTTGTGCAAAAAAACAGTTTACTAGTGGAATTCAAGTAAAAGTTGATCATTATTTTATCAAGGAATTGCTATATCTTTTGAACTCCCACAATTTAATTTTTATGGCGTAAGCTAGAAGTGTCAAACACATGACCCACGAACTGCCAGTGAATACTCCCATAAAATGTAGTTGGGAATTATTTAACATATTTTCTAACTGAAACATGTCGCCAATACTATATTGTTTTATGCTTGAGTCTATTAAAAGTGTCTTTTATAGATTCTTATCTTGCTATGTTACCATTAAAATATAGTTGAAATCACACATTTTGGGAGAATTAACCCTATACAGTAAAGTATAATTAAGTATAACACTTAAGTTTTTAAAGGTAGGTTATTTGATACTTTACTGCAATAGAGTCAAAGTGGGTAGAGGAAGTAGTATAAGTTAATTGGTAAAAGTGTTAGGGCTTTGCTCTCATCAGCCATCGTACCAGAGTTAAAAACCAGGAAAGAAATTAAAACTCAGTCTTGTAGGACCACAAGAATCCTCAGCAAGAATGAGTGCCAGCTAGAAGAAACAAAATGAGGGTTAGCCAATCATATCAATTTAAGAGTTATAAGAAAATCTGTATGATGTTGAATCTTAAGAAAAATATAACTCATCAGTAGTGAGTCAGTTTATTGGCACAGGATTTGCAATTTTTTCCATTGAGACAAGATACCCATACTACCTTTGGGTTTCCTGGCTCTACCTGCCAAAGAATATTTTCTTACAGTTTACTTTTATGTGGAACTCATTTTATGTTGTGGGAAATAGCAGAATGAACTCTTTTAAATTTAATCACCAGCTAGAAAATCAAAAGACTAAATCAGATCCACTGTCAAAAAGGAATTCTCCATCACACACCTTAAGAGAAATCTTTCCATGGCAGATAAACTTTTTGCAGAGGAAGAAAACATGTTATATATGTATTGGTTCTCAAAATTGCAAAATATTTCAATAACATTTGGATATATATTCATTTTACTATTCAGAGGTACCGAGCAGTATTACTGGAATGTTGAATATATGACAGTTACAGTGAGAAGAAAATGATAAACTATTAATATATATCTTTAAAAAAAAGATGGAGAGACAATGAGGAGCAGTAGGAATTTTTTTTGGCTTCAATCCTTTCAACATTAACTTACCTACTGAAAAATCAGAACTCTTGTTTTCCACTTGGCTGAAAATAACAGCAATGATAAAATACAAAGAAACTGCTGTTTTTCAAAAGAACATAAAATGAAATCCCCAATATCACATTTTCTGACTCTTCTTCGAAACATATCCTCAACACTATATTATGTGTGAATTTATTAAAAGTATCTTTTATAGATCCTTATCTTGGTATGTTGCCATTAAAAATAGTTGAAATCACACATTTTGGGAGAATTAACCTTATGCCGTAAAGTATAATTAAATATCACACTATTCTGAATAATAGTGTTCATTTGTTTTAAAGAAATTTAGTTTTTACTTTTTAAATATACATCATATATTGTAATGTACATGTAGTACATATGTATATTTTATATATTGGTAGCACGTTATAGTTTCTGACTAAAGGTTCTGTTTGGACTGTTCAGTAAAAAAGACATCTGTTAACATTATTTACATTTAGACAATTCAGTTAAGTTCAACAGATGTTTCAAGTGCCTACTATGTGCAGACAATATGTTAATGGTGTTTTACAAAACTCATAAAATAAGCACTCCACCTGTTTCTATTGCAAATCACCAGTGGCTAAAACTATTGTTGCCACTTTATCTATCCACAAATAAGAAAGCAAATAGGAGTTATGACAAGATTGCTTTGGTTTTTTTGTTTGTTTTTTGGCTTGAGACTGATCACCAACTCTAAGTGGGAGAGAGAATGTACTGATTTCCTTTAGAAAATTCTCTTGCCTTTTAAACTTGATAGCCATTGCGAGTTGTAACAGGAAATTCACCTCTATTGAACACAAAACCACCCCACCCCACCCCCAGTGTACTTTGTAGTATCCAATCCAAAGGAAAACTAGAAAGTATTTCTAGGATATGTGCATGTTGTCTTTCTCTAGTAATTCTCTTGGAGCCACTACAGAATTTGACATTATTGACATTTTAATTAAGCTTTTCCATGCCTAAATAAAGGTATATTAGAAAATATGCCTGAATTACCTGATAGAGTAGAATGAACATTGGCTCTGGAATCAGAGGCTCCAACTACAAATCCTACCTCTGATGGTTGCCAGGGAAGAGGGGGAGAGGAGGTGATGGGTCAATATTGAACACATCATTAACTCCTTGGGCTTCAGTTTGCTCAGCTGTAAAATGAGGGAATTGGACTTCATGCCCTCTGAATTCTCCTCTGTCCTTAGATCTGTGATCCTAGATGACTAAAAAGTTTTCCAAATTGCTTAGAAAAGTTTTCTCTTTAGGAAACATTTGTAGTTGTTTTTATTAGTGCCTCTTAAAGGTATTTTTAAATTGATCAGAATCTGGGTAATTTTAACAGCCAGAAAATGGATGTGCAAACAAATCATGCTTACCTCACTAAAATTCCATTTGGGGTACAGATTATGATATATATGACAATAGAATACTTTTTCCATTTCCCTCATAATCTACTAAAAGCAAAATAGTGTGATCCAAGCTTTCTTGGCTGAAAGATTTTATTATGTTGATGAATGTTAATATGCACCTTCAGTTATTTCTATGATAGAAATAGCTAAACAAAAACCCATCAAGTGACCATCACTTATGACCTTATTGTAACATTTTAAAATACATGTAAACGCCCCATAAATCATGTTAAAAGCACATTAATGTTCAAGGAACCTTTAAAACAAAGCACAGATACTTAGGTGATTTTCAGTGCAGCATTTTTATAACAAAGGGGATTGAAAATTCTTATTGCCTATTCATCTTTATTTGGTAAGTGCCTTGAGCAAGGCAGTAGGTACTATAGGAAAAACAAAATTGATATGACATTGTCTCACTGTCTTAGGAGTTTATTGTCCATAATCTCTTGAAAAAATTTTCCTTCCCCAGTATCAACCAAAAAATGCTATTAGAGAGAAATGAAAGCTTAAGAAAATCTTAATAATTCTACTGAGTGAAAAGTTAAGAATGTGGATTTAGAATTGGAAGTGATTTTAGAGGCATTTGGATCTGAGGTGTCAAACACAGGCTGGGCATGCTGCCAGCAACAATTGCAGGCTTACATCAGATTAAAATGTAATTGGGAAATATTTAGCAAAATAAGATTTTCCAAGTCGATATGCATCCTGCAGGGATCGTATGTATGGTAAAGCTCCTGCTTCTATTTGAGTTTGACACCCCTGATCTAGACCAACCCTCTGATTTTACAGGTATACCTGAGACCTAGATTGACTTCTCCCCTCTTGAATCTTCATTCTCTCATTCTCCAATATCTCTTCTATTCCCCAGAAAATTTTCACTTGACCCTACAAGCCTGTAAGTTATCCTTCCCTATCTTTTCATCCTTTCACAGCCATAATCCTAGAAAAAAAAACGGCCAATTTCTTCTCTCAACTCTCTTCTCACTGCTCAACCCCCGATTGCACCAAATCCAGTGCCTTTTTTTTCAGGCCTTGTTCTTTACCTCTCTGTTGCATTTGACATTGTTGACTGCCTTCTCTGAGTTGTAGTGACATTACTCTTTTGTCTCCTCCAACCTACCTGACTTTCTCTGTCATCTTTGGTGACTAGGCCCTCATCCCATTTCTCCCTGATCTCATCTGTTCTTAGGTTCAGTTATCATCTCTATGAAGATGATTATGAGATCTTTATATTGAGCCTTAGTGTTTCTCTTGAGCTCCAAACCCTGTATCACCAACTGCCCATTGGACGTTATGGACTATATGTCCTATACGCTTTCCAAAACAGTACTCATTTTTTTCCCTTAAAACCTACTCCTTCCCAACTTCTCCATTTCAGTCAAGGGTATACCATCCTTTGAATCACTCGTGGTTCACTGCCTTAGAGCCATCCTCAACTCTTCAAGTCTTCCTCACCTCCATGTCCAGTGAGTCATCACATCTTGTCAATTCTACCTCACTATCTCCTCTGTGTATTCTCTTATCTTCACTTAAATAGCTACTCTTTTACTCTGTTCACACAGGTACCATCTTAGCTTAATTTCTCATTGCCTCTTGCTTGAATTATTCTACTGGCCTCCTTTTTGGTCTTCCTGCCTCAATTCTCTTCCCCTCTGCAGTGTATCCACTCTGCATAAAAATTACTTTTTGTTTCTCTGTCTGTACTTTAAATCTATCTACTTGTGGAAGATAGGTATTTAAATGCTTGTTGATTGATCACCAGGGTTACACAGGTAGGTAGTAGCAGAGCCTTTTGGAATCTAGATCTTACTCTTAAATCTAGCACTGTTTCTATTGTACCATGCTTCAATGGGAAGATTGTAGGTCCTTAATTTTTATTGCAATAATTCCTCTGACTTGATAGTCCCCAGAAGATCCCACTTACACTATTAATTTCCATAGCATGCACTTTTTTTTGTAGAAAATACACCATGTACTGACCATTATGAAGTCCAGATTAGTAGATGCCAGATTTAGGAGCAATACTGTGTGGACAAAATACTCTTACAACAAAGTTGTATGTATACCAGCACAATCTTATTTAGCCACCCCCTCACTAGATCTTTTGTTGTTGTTCTCACTGTTTCTAGCTTATATTGTGGGGCCTCTGTAGCCCATCCTCATCTCATTAATATTAATCTAAGTATTTGTAGGAGTTGGATTCAAGTGTGTTAGACCACCCTACGGTGATAGATGTGTATAAGTAAAACTCTTTTTTCCAGGTAAATACATATAATCATTATATTTTTCTTAAGTCACTCCATCTGTTAGACAACACAGTAGCAAACTTTGCATAATTATCTTCAGCCATTACTCTTCTACTCCCCTCACCTTTCCCCATGGAAAAGACTTAACTGTCTACATTTTGCTTCTTTTAGTGAGATTGTACTGTCTGTCTCTAAATACTGGCCTATCATAAATAGTTTTGTTCTATATGATATTCTTTCCAGAAAGAAAAAAGACCACTACAATTTCTTATTTCTCTTCGAAATTATATATCCTTTCTCAAGCAAAGAAGTGAAAATAATTTAATTTCTTACTGGTAAGGTCATGACAACACAACCCTGCTGCCCTTACATCCCCCCTCTATGTGCTAGCCTAGTGCTTATTCTCCTAAGCACACCTGTACAACACATACCGCTCCACTTTGGAAGTAATGGAATAGAGAGAAGTTAGTGGCAATGTCCTTACAGTTTAATTCTCTCTCCTCCCACTTCTTTCCTTTCTGCCTTTTTTACTCACCCCTTTATTAGCCTTCACATTCCCTCCCCACTAAATATTGAATACTGCTACCAATGTTCAGAGCATCTTTCCCCCTTTATTTGCTGATTCATTGGCTAGTAATAAAAGGCTAACATTTTTGTTCAGGATATGAAGACGCAAAAATAGTGATGATGAAAACTTTTACGAGGACAGGAATGATAAATGGCATAAGAGCCCCCTGAGCATTCTTCATCTCAAGTAACTCTTAAGGGATCTATAGCACTAATCTGTGTAACACCCATTTTAAGAAATCCTTCTGTGGCTTGAACAGATGTCTTAACCTTAAAGACATTTTAAAATAATCTTAAATCTTGTCTTTCCATATTAACTTGGACCAAAAACTGTGCCTTTTGCAACTTTGGTTCCACAGCTCTTCCAGGATGCTCTGAATCAAACATGCCCATCTAGAACGTCACTCTCACTCCTGCTTGCAGGCAGTTTGCATATCTCCCAGCTACCTTACTCTGAAAGATAGGTGACTGGGGGTGCAAGGACCACTGCCTAGCCTCCAGCTTTTCCCCATGAAGGCTATCTGAGGTAGAAACTTTAAAAATTCTGGTTGGAAGATCAGTCCCATCAGAGTTAAACAGAATACATTATTCACTTGTTCTTGCATGATATTTAATAGATACAATTTTATTTAAATGGTCTTCATTATAACTTTAAAAGAAAAAACCTATTTTAGACCTTTTTTGTGATTTGACTGGCCTGTCTAGCTAAGTGTATATTTTGAGGATGAAGGATTTGGAGGTGAGAATAGAAGGTGAGTGTTTCTTCTATGTATCCTTTATTGCTCTTTTTTCCTGTCTTTTTCCTTCATCAATCTAGTAGAATCCACACTTCTTTTTTAAGGTGATAAATATTCCAAATATGGTCAGTTCTTCTTTGGGATATGGAAGAAAAAACAGACAGAAATTTAAACCTGTAAATTCACTATGTTAGTATATTTAGTCAGCAAAGGAGTAAGGTACCTACTTTGTGCCAGGGCCTGTGCTAAGCTCTTTTTACAAATGTTATCTCATTTAATTCTCATAATAACCCTGTAAGGTAGGTGATGTTATTATTTCCATTTACTATTGAGGAAACTGGGGCAAACAGAGGTTAAATAATTTGCCCTGAATCACCCAGGTAGTTAAGTATCTAAGGCTGGATTTGAACTTAGGTCTTTCTGACTCCAAGCCCATCACTCTAGCCCCTGTACCACCTTGCTGCGTAAGCTTACCTAGCTGAGTTTTGGAGTCCATTGAGCATTTTCTTAGTTACTTTAGTACCACCACAGGTCAAACTCCAGTTAATAATCTAGGTTCTATAATACACTATATGGTACTATTCAGTTACCAGGATAGTAGTTGATTATTTCTTTAAGAAATTAATTTTATGGAAATATTTTTGCATGATTGCACATGTATAACCTTTATCAAATTGCTTACTGACTCAGGGAGAGGGCAGGGAAAGGGAAGGAATGAGAAAATTTGGAACTCAAAATTTTTAAAAATGAATTTTAAAAATTGTTTTTATATATACTTGGGGAAAAATAAAATATTCAAAAATTATTGGTTTATTCTGATTGATTGAAACACTGAATATTAGAACTAAAAGAGAACTGCTACACTTAATCCAAATCTTCCCCTTCGTGGCCACTCCTACCCCATTTTAAGAAAGAGAAAACTGAAGTCCACAGTTAAGTGACTTACCCAGAGTAGTGACAGTGTCTCAAAACAAGTGTTTTGGTAGAATCAGACCAGACCTAATATGTTCAGGAATCAAGTATTGAAGGCATATTATTTTTTTGTCTTTTGCCTTTCTCTTCCCAGGTCTACTTAGCACTTGGCACATAGTAGGCTTAAATGTTTATTAGATTGATTTCAGTGTGGAAAATTTACATAATCTCTGTCTTTCAGAAGACAGAGTATTTGACTTATCTAAGTGATCATATTCATCCTTGGATTCGAAGAACCAGGAGTCAGCATTGTATCATGCAGGTCTAAAACTACTGATCAAAGTGGCCAGTATTTGTTTTATTTTAATAAATTGAAACACTTTTTACTTTAGATGATTAAAATATTGTTGGCATTTAAAATGTCCCTGTTGTAATAAAAGAGATTTGGAATCATTAAGGAAATGTTAGTAGTTTTCAAAAATACTGATTTGTATTTCCGCTTCCAAGGTTTTTCAAGTATTACTTTAGTAAGTAATTAAATCATATGGATAGGGCCTTATGTTTACTAATAATGTATTGCAGCTTTACTGGTACACCAAAAGGCCAGGATGGAACGGCTTCAACGAGAACTTGAGATTCAAAAGAAAAAGCTGGATAAACTAAAATCTGAGGTCAATGAAATGGAGAATAACCTAACTCGGAGGCGCCTAAAAAGATCGAATTCTATATCCCAAATTCCTTCAGTAAGTTTAAATCATAACTGCTATTATTTATATATTTTAGCATAATACCAGTTGCCCTTTCATAAAAAAATAAAATCTTGACTTATTTTTACAAAATTGCAATTAAAACCTTTTTTTCCCCAGTTTCCTACCCTTGATTAGACCTCCCTTTACCTAGACTAACTTAACTTGAATAGTATTTGAAGATTAAACAGATCCATCTTACGTGGAATTATTTTTCAGCTTGATGAAATGCAGCAATTAAGAAGTTGTAATAGACAACTGCAGATTGACATTGACTGTCTAACCAAAGAAATTGATCTTTTTCAAGCCAGAGGTAAAGTATTGACTCAATGCATAATCATCTGAAATATATTTCATTAATTTACTTTTTCTCTGTTGCTAGAGTACTTTTTTAAGGAAAATTGGCATTTCCACTATCTTCTCAACTTGCCAGAAACTGTCTCTGTATGATCATTCCAAGCTAACTTTTAAATTCTTCTTACATAAAGAGACAAGATTATTCTGGTACATTGTTTTTAAGTATTTGAAGAACCGTAAAAAGAAAGATATTTTTACTAAATATTGAAACATTTATTTATTTTTGCCTCTTCCCTCTTTTTTCCTTTTACCATTCAAAGCCTTTGCTATTGAAGACATAAAGACAAAGGCCTCTACTTCAGTCAGAATTTTATTTGGCATTAAAAGAGAGAAGGAAATAAATGACTTGTAAATGTATAGTTCTGTGGTGCACACTTTTTCCTCTATTTACTATGTGCTTTCTACGTGTTCTCAGAATAAACAATAGATTATTTATTTGGATAACTTTGTTCATAATTTCATTTAGTCCCGTATCAGCCTAAACTTACAGTTAGAGAAGTAGAAAAAGCTCTGGGAGGAGAAGAAGTCAACACAGTTGGAGTTCAAAATGTAGTCTTCAAAGCAGAGTTCTAGAGATTAAGCTCCAGATTATTTCCATTTCTGCTACTCTTATCTCATTTATTAAGAAGGTCTTTTCCTTATTTAACCTTGGTTCACAATTAAGGGTAAACTTATACTTCACTGAGAGTTGACTATAATTTGAAATCAGTGAAAAGAATTACCAATATTCATTTTTTGATGATTATTATAAAGAATATTTTTAAAAATACATATATTTTTGAGCTTTAAAAAAACACCCATCTTTTGTTTCAGGACCACATTTTAATCCCAGCGCAATTCATAACTTTTATGACAATATTGGATTTGTAGGTCCCGTGCCACCAAAGCCCAAAGGTAAGTGAAAAAATGTCTTAGCTTTAAAGAGCAAAATTTTAAAATCCCATGATATTTTTAACAACTTCTACTCTAGGAGCACATTGCTTGAGCACCATATTCTTTAATCTATTTACATTACTAGTGAATTCATTAAAAGAATTTTTCCTCGTGTTTTAGATGTGGGGAAAAAATTTTCAGAATTGTATTAGTACAATTAACCATATTTTATTTTAAACTTTTGCATGCATTTAGTTTTTACTATATATTACCCAAATATTAAGTCTTAGTAGATATTCACCAGTCACAAAAAATTTGGGTTCTGAAATGTCACATCAACATTGCCTTCATCTCCCATGTTTGGGTAAGTTTTTAGAATCTGATTATTAAATTAGAGATGTTTATTTGTATTATTACATGGTTCATTGGTTTCTTTAAATGGTGAGCACCCAAAATATATTTAAATATGACTTATACACACTTTTTCAGGAATATAAGTGTTAAAGTAAGGCAGGCTACTGCCTTATTCAGCAGTATCATAAAGTTGTAATGTTATAATTTTATTGACATGACAAGTAAGTCAGCATTTTTAGGCAAATTTCAACTGAAAAGAAATGTTTAGTTAGCTAATCAGTGGCCTAGCGGCAAGATTCGAAACTAAACTCAGGGTCCCCAAGTTTGGATTCAGCTCTGCTTCTTGCTACCTCTATGATGGTGGTCAAGAAGCTTCCCTTTCCGTGATCTTCATTGTTTCCTAACCATAAAATGAGGAAGTTGGTTGGTTCTAAGTCACCTTACAGCTATAAATCATATTATCCTATATTAGTGCTTTATAAATGCTGATTGACATCCACTAGAAAGGAAATCCACAATTAATAGTCAATTCTGAAAGACAATATGTTAAGAATTTGTGCCTTTTTTACATAGCAAAGAACTATAAAAGTCAATGAATGAAAAGTTTTAGTTTGAATTATAGCAGAAAAGCAATAAGTGGTTAAAGCCAGAACAAGCATTTAGAAGTAAAGCTTAATTATATATGTGTCCTGAAAGAATCCATGTCAGTTTAGATAAGGGGTAGTGACACGACATGAATTCTGGTGATAATAAAATGAAAGGACAAGGAGAGCAAAGGAAAGGATGCAGGCATGGGGGTGGCTAAAATAAGAAATATCAGACTTTTAAAATCATAGCCTTAAAAAAAAAAGAGTATTTTACTACATAAAATATTTGGTTTTCCCATTGAAAAATAATAAAGAATGAAAATAATAGAGGCAAATTGCATGGCAGTTAGATTGCCATTTTCCACATTCAGCCTGAAAATGTGACTAGTTGGGACAGTAAACTGCTTTACTTGAACTCATCCATAAATAAACAATGTCCTTGCTTTTATATGCAGGTGAAGTTGAGGCAGCAAAATTGACTTCAAAACTTATCCTTGAAGAAGGAGGCTGTTTTCTAATGGTTTTAGAATCATCTTTAAGTATTTTATTCCACCGAAGCTAAAACCTATTAAGTTTCATGAACAGAAACTAAAAACCTTGTGAGTTTCCAATAGTGAATCTAGTGTTGAAATATGTAAAATTATTTCTGCCAATATTGGTTCAGCCATGAATTAGCATAGCATTTTCTGTTGTGCCTTAAGTGGAGAATTGGGTGTTGTGAAAGAGAATACAATCACAAGGGAAAAAAACAACTCATTTTCTGGAATTTGAATTTTTCACTATTATATTGAGAATTCAAAAGTTTGCATTTTACCACATTTTGAATTTCATTGTAATTCTTTTTTCTCAATATGTATTCCTTTTGGCTAGGACACTTCTAAAATTGATTTCTTTTCCCCATGCATGTTTTCTGTTACATTCTATAAATACACCATTATTTCTTTGTCAAAATACCTCAGACCGTCTAGCATAAGTCATCAGTGTTCATAATCTAGAAAAATATATTCTCTGCTTTTATGGTAATGTAACACAAATGTAGCTTGTGATAGTTCTGAACTTTACCATATTGAAAATTGATATGTTTGTATTTGAGCAAAGTATTAGCAGTTTCCTCATAGTGGAAAAAAATTCTTGATTGTCCTATACATACAGATAGACTTTATATGAGAGCTTCCTGGTTATTAAATTGAGCCTTGTGGTATTTGTATTTGATAATATAAAATAAATATCTTTATTATCTCATATTTTTACCCTAAATCAGGTCTGCCCTAAATGCTAGATTTTATTTTCATATCTTTTCCTTTATTCTTCAAATTTAAGCCTTAGGAAATAATACTTCTCTATTGGTGGAATGGCATACTTGATGAGGAAAATTATACCTCATGTAACAGTCAAATTTCTTACTGTAGTATATGATAATCTATACACAAACTTTAGTCAACCTTTAACTGTCCATTACCTACTTAGCTGAAAAAAGACTATAAATCTTTATGCTATGCTATCTCCCTGGGCCATTTTAAATAGTATTTGAGTGCTTTATAGAAAAATATCGAATGGCCATGCTTCAATACAACCTCAGTAGTCTGGTGTAGTTGAGACTAAGGACATTAAGAATTTGTAAATTTTCATACACACGGCCACCTCAGAACAAAACCCCAGGAGGTATTTGGTTCAAATGTACATTGGTGAATAACCAAGAATGCAAGCAAACCTGGTAGTCTTCATCATTGTTCAGTGGAGCTGAAATATAATTGTCATGGAGATAAAAATCAAAGAAGGAACCTCAGAAAATTGTAATATTTGGGTATCAGAATCATATTGTTGCCAGTACAAGACTTAATGGTTATTGATTGTTATTGTGAATAAAGTACGTGTTATCTATGAACAAAATTTTGTTATTTGTTAATAAAATTTAAATTCTTTTGTTACATTTTAAAAGTGGCCATGCCTGTACTAATAAGAATTTTTCATTATTAAACTTGACAGAATTTCTTCACTGTAGAAAGATCTTTACTATATAAAGCTTTATTACAAAAGCACACAGATTTATATATTTTCATTAGAAATAGAATAATTTTTTTGTGTGAATGAAAACTAAAAAGAAAAATTAAGCCTTTATTCTAAGACACATTTAAAAGTACCATTGCTCTCAGACAAAGTTAGTTTTCTTTTTACTCATGAAATTAATTTTGCTTCCCAAATCTGTTTAAGAGAGTTATTATCATCTTAGGTTATATGTAACAACCTGATCACAGTTTCACAATTCACCTTGCCTTTTCCCCTCGATTTAGCTGGTATTTCATTTTGGAATAAATCTATCAAATGTATTGATAATGTTGCCTTTACCTTTTTTCATGAAGCTCAGAGTTACTCTAGGTACAATGTATTGCATATAGTCCTGCTGTCTTCCTATAAGAAGAAAATCTATATTCATCTTATGTAAGAAGATAAACCTTTCTTTTGCTATGTTTTGAGCACACTTGAAAGTCATCATCCTATAATTCCCCTTTTATTTGCAGTTTTATGTAATCCACCAACAAAAATAACTCTTCATATCAGGGGTTCTTAACCTGGAGTCGTAGGAGTTCTTCCCACCTCCCATCCCCCCAAGAAATTAGTGGATAAATTTCAAAAGTCCATGAACTTGCATGGGGAAAAAAAATTACATCTTTATTTTCACCAACCTCTAAATAAATTTTGGCAGTGGCAAAACAGATTAAAAGATGATCTCTGCTCTCAAGAAGCTCATATTCTAATCGGAGACAACACATAAAAGAAAGTTCAGCTGTAGGGCAAATGATGAGGCCTAATAGTCCTCCCATCTCATCAGAGGGAATAGTTGTTGATTTCTATCTCCTTCAAACCGTGTAACATGTCAAGCAGCCAGGTAGAAAGGGAGAAGACAAGAGGAGCAAGGAACGTCTTGTGGTGGCTCTTCCCAACACACAGCAGTCCCAGATGGATTCTTTGATAGGAACAAAACAAAATAATAGAAGAAATTTTTGTACTGCTTTGTTTACTCCAGGACTCATCTTTGTAATATTTCATTTAATTTAGAACCATTTCAAAAATGCCTTTTTTGTTGATTTTCATTTTGAAGAAAATTAAAACTGATAGAAAATTTATCATTGAGGCTTACATTTTCTTTTTAAAATTTTAATATTTTTATTTTGAGGTTATTTTGAACTTGACAGCAACAAAGTGAGTAAAGAAAACTAAAGAGGATCATACGTGGAGCCACAAATGTACAGTTTGCGTTTTTAAAGGAAGATAACAAATTCAGCATACCTGTTTCAGAGCTATACCACTTGGCTTTCTCTTTTTGAACCTTATGTCCTCTGCTTTTAAAAAAAAATTCTTCAATGAACCTTTCTTTTCTTTCTATCTTTTGGCATAATCATTTCTAGTCCTTTTCTCCAAATTAAAAAACTCATAACAAATAAGCACAACCGAGCAAAATAAATCAATTCATTGACCATGTTGGACAATGTGTGTCTGTCTTCCTGTTGAGTCTCCCACCTAACAGGCAGTGGATTAAGTCACATTTTCTTTTTTTTGTTTTGTTTTTGAACATCTGTTTTTAAAACTTTGAGTTCCAAATTCTCTCCCCTCTTCCCTCCCCGCCCACCCTCCCTAAGAAGGCAAGCAATTCAACATAGGCCACATGCGTATCATTATGTAAAACCCTTCCACAATACTCATGTTGTGAAAGACTAACTATGTTTTGCTCCTTCCTAACCTATCCTCCTTTATTGAATTTTCTCCCTTGACCCTGTCCCTTTTTGAAAGTGTTTGTTTTTGATTACCTCTTCCCCCTGTCTACCCTCTCTTCCATCGTCCCCCCTTTTTTATCTTCTTCCTCCTTCTTTCCTGTGGGGTAAGATACCCAATTGAGTATGTGTGATATTCCCTCCTCAGGTCAGATCGATGACAGCAAGATTTACTCATTCTTCCTCACCTGCCCACTCTTCCCTTCCTGAAGAACCGCTTTTTCCTGCCACTTTTATGCAAGATAATTTACCCCATTCTATCTCTCCCTTTCTCCCGCTTTCAGTATATTCCTCTCTTATCCCTTAATTTGATTTTATTTTTTTAGATATCATCCCTTCATATTCAACTCACCCTGTGCCCTCTGTATGTGTATGTGTGTGTGTGTATGTATGCATATTTCTTTCAGCTACTATGATACTGAGGTCTCATGAATCATACATACCATCTTTCCATATAGGAATGTAAACAAAACACTTCAACTTTAATAAGTCCCTTATGATTTCTCTTTCTTGTTTACCTTTTCATGCTTCTCTTGATTCTTGTGTTTGAAAGTCAAATTTAATATTCAGCTCTGGTCTTTTCACTGAGAAAGCTTGAAAGTCCTCTATTTTATTGAAAATCCGTATTTTGCCTTGGAGCATGATACTCAGTTTTT
>CM053627.1:96065235-96118212 GCA_028646595.1 Phalanger gymnotis | reverse complement strand
GTCTAATTTTTAAGGTAGTATTTTCTTCAGTGGTCTTTTGGACCTCCTTTTCCATTTGGCTAATTCTGCCTTTCAAGGCATTCTTCTCCTCATTGGCTTTTTGGAGCTCTTTTGCCATTTGAGTTAGTCTATTTTTTAAGGTGTTGTTTTTGTCAATATTTTTTTCATGGTTTTCTTGCATCGTTCTCATTTCTCTTCCCAGTTTTTCCTCTACTTCTCTAACTTGCTTTTCCAAATCGTTTTTGAGCTCTTCCATGGCCTGAGACCAGTTCGTGTTTTCCTTGGAGGTTTTTGTTGTAGGCTCTTTGACTTTATTGACTTCTTGCTGTATGTTTTGGTCTTCTTGTCACTAAAGAAAGACTCCAAGGTCTGAGACTGAATCTGAGTGTGTTTTCGCTGCCTGGCCATATTCCCAGCAAACTTACTTGACCCTTGAGTTTTTCAGCAGGGTATGACTGCTTGTAGTGTGAAGAGTACTTTGTTCTAAGTTTGAGGGGATGCGCTGTTGATTTCAGAGCAATTTCTATACAGCCATCTCTGCCACACCAGCACTCCTCCTTCCTCAAGAACCACCAACCTGGACCTGACGAAAATCTTAAGCAGGCTCTGCACTCTTGCTCTGATCCGCCACTTAATTCCTCCCACCAGGTGGGCCTGGGGCTGGAAGTAACTGCAGCTGTAGTTCTGTAGCTGCACTTTCCCCCCTGCCCCCCCAGGGTGGTGGCCAAACTGCAAACTCTTCACTCTGTCCCTCTCAGCTTTTCCCACTAACCTTCTCTGTTGTCTTTGGTGTTTGGGTTGAGAAGTCTGGTAACTGCCACAGCTCACTGATTCAGGGTGCTAGGGCTTGTTCCACCCAGCTCCTGGTCTGGTTGGTCCTGCTGTCGCTGGCGCTGGGCTCCACTCCCCTCTGCTCCATGCACGATAAACCTCATCCAGTGACCATCGAGGCTGTCCTGGGCTGGATCCCTGCTTCCCTCTGCTGTTTTGTGGGTTCTGCAGTCCTAGAATTTGTTCAGAGCCATTTTTTATAGGTTTTTGGAGGGACCTGGCGGAGAGCTTACTCAAGTCCCTGCTTTCCAGCTGCCATCTTCTAAGTCACATTTTCAAGACAATATAACGAGAGGAAACAAAATGTTCAGAATATAGAAACAGGTGGAAGAAGAAGGAAAAGCTTTTGTGCTACTCCAGTTGGAAATAAAACTGGCCTTCAGTGACACACACACATGGTATTTTAGCTTTGTAACAGATGTCCACTTCAGAAGCTGTAGTGCCATATTAAGAATCTTTTTTACTACTGCAGTATAAGTGAAATAGAACTGTATAGCATTATTACTGAAACTTGGTCCACATCAAATTAGCTTCTTTATATCTCTTTTCTTCTGTTATAAATTGGGGGGGTAGGGAGGGGAAAGGTATGATGCCCTGTACTCCTACTGCCCCCCCACACGTACACACAGAGGAATAGATAGATGATGTCTGTCAGTGGTAGTGTTCCCCAGAGAAAGAAGCAAGAGAATGAAAAGGGTGGATGTCACATTGTGAGGTAGTGGTTAAGCTTGATTAATCTGTTACTTGATGCTATATGATAAATAGCAACATTATATTAAAATATTTTAACAGACCTTGTGTTTTTTTTTCCCCTCCCTAGCTTTGACTTCTAACCAAAAATATTTTGGCTTCTTGCAGATCAAAGGCCCATTGCCAAAACACCAAAATCTCAAGACGCAGAGGAAGATGAGGGAGCTCAATGGAATTGTACTGCCTGTACCTTTTTGAATCATCCAGCCTTAATCCGTTGCGAACAGTGTGAGATGCCAAGGCATTTCTGAGCCACAAGGCCCAATATCCTCTCTAAAAAACCGTAACAGAATTTCAAGAAACTGTTCTGTCATTGGGGAAAAAAAATGTTTCATTGATACATAGGATTTTGCAAAATTGAAGGTGTGACAAAATGGTGTTTTGCTTATGTTAAATGGCAGCCCACAGAGATAATAATACCTCAGTGTTGTGTTGCAGGCAGTTGAAATCCATCACATGAAAGGTAATCTACTGAAAGACTTGGCTGCCAGCTGCCTAAACCATGTACAGTATTACCAGTATCCCATTAAGGATAACTCTTGTGTTCAATACTTGGGTGTTCCCAAAACAGCTTTTCCCCCATGTCACTACTGAATTTTGACAGGGGAAAGTAATAGAATGGTAGCTTTTTTGTTTTTTAAAGCTTTCAGTGAAACACTACATAGATGGAAAAAAATTAAAAAGAACAAGATTTAACTATTTAAACTGTTTGCTGCCACTTAGTGCCAATGGATAGGGGAAGAACTTGACAATTCTGTGGTACTCTTGGCCTTGTCTTTGTCTTCCCTGAAAACATCTCTACTCTGTGAAGTTAGCATCAGTCCAGTCATGTCTAAAGATGAGAAGGGAAACAGTGTACGTTGTCTGTAGAGGACAATTGGTGAAATACCCTTGCTTTTCTTACTGTACATAGCTCTAGAGCCTGCTCTAAGTGACTTCTTTTCTTTATTATTTTCTTGTATTTCTCTATGTATAGTGTAATAGTCTTTTGTTAACTTTCTTTTTTCCCCTTTAGTGATTAAGCACGATCATGTCCTTTTTTTTTTAAAGCTTTATCTGACAGAAGCAATGCCTTAAAATAAAAAAGAGCATTAATGAAATGAAACTATGCACAAAATAACTTTACTCATTCTGTGCCTTGCCCTTGCAAATGCTGTACTGTGAAGACCTGCAGATGCAGCATGGTAAAAATGCAGGAAACATGGGAAGATTTATGCATTTAGTTCACTGTGTACAATGCATTTTATGGTGGGTGACTCAACAGTGTTTTATCCTTCACAAGGCAACTTAAAACAACAGATTATCTTCAACCTGCCAAGAGAGCAACGAGAATAAGCTTGCTTCATCCGCCTGGGGTGTTGCAGAACTTTCAAGAGGTATTTATTGAGGAAGTGCACACAATATCAAAACCAGCAACTGCATCACACGGCCCCTCTCCCCTTTTTTTAAGAGAACTTTAAATATCTTACTGTTTGGGCAATCAGTTTCTAAACCTGACTTGGTGGCGATGTCACATATATTTATAAAATGAGGCTAGCCATATTTAGGGAAACCGAAGAAAAGCTGGAAAAGGAAAAGCCAACAAGCAGACGTGAACACTGAAGCAAACCTCAAGCATCTCTTTATTTTGATTTTTTTTTTAATAAGGAAAACTACTCAGATGATCAGGAATGTATGTAATTGAATGAAATCAAGCAAAAAGAATGACAGTATGCATTTATAAAGGACAACATGAAAGGAATTCTGTAGCAGCACTTAGGATGAGGCTAAAGGAAGTATAAAAATGTAGCAAAAGGCAAGAGACAAAGTACACTGTCATGCACAGTAAACATTTGCAAGTGGACATTTAAAAATGGAACAGGATTACGAGCAGTCTAAGTGAATGCAAAAGCCTTGGCTTTGAGGGCTTTGCATTTTGTAGATGGGAAGAAGTCTGACAATCCCAAGTAATTAGGCAGAAGAACCAAAGCACTTGCATTGGATGCATTTTGTTTTTAAAATGAGGCCTTGTTTTTTTTTTCAGCTTCATCTGCAGTTCTATGTGAAGATTGATAAATCAGTTTTTACCTGTTTTATTAATAAAACCTAATTTGGATATCTTGAGTTGATGGTTTTGTGATTTAGATGGGCAAACTGTCTTTGTAACAGATAAGTTATTTATAAAAATTAAAAAAAGTTATATTCTAATGTTGAATTTTGTGAGTTGTTTTTAACCTTGTAGAACAGTGGGTAAGTGTACTCCAGTGGAACATTAAATAAGCATTTGAACCAGGAAAAGAAATCAAAATGCACAAATTCCATATTGTGGTGTTAGACTGGTACTCTTAGATTGTTTTTCGTCAGACCATTTGCCCAGTTTTCTCCACAACAGGTAAAAAAGAAGGTTGTAAAACTATTTGTTGTTTATCTTCCAAATGAGCCAGAACAGTGAACAGTAAGGCTCTTTTTCAACAGTTTGTGGTGGGAGCCTTAATTTACACAACTTTTCCTTGTATTTCTCTCCCATTTTAGAGGCTCACCGCTGTGATGAAAGTAAGTGAAGAACAGTGTGGTGTAGTAGGAGCACTGGGCATGGCAGAAGGAGGCCTAGGCCCCAATCCCAATTTGGGCAGTTGCTGTTCCTGCCTCATTATAACCTTAAAAAAGTGACTTTGCACCTTGGGGCCTCAGTTTTCTCAGCTGTAAAAGGAGGGGGGATTAAAATAGGTGATCTACTTCTAAATCTTAAGATCCTCTAAGTGGTTCCAGGTCACTTAAATTTCAGTAGAGATAAATTTCAAATTTAGACTTCCAAAAATTGTGAATCCCTTAACTTTGAGAACAGAAACAAAATAAGCATTTCTCTAAGATGGTGATAAAAGGAAGCACATTATTAAACAGAACTGGAAAAACACTGGGTAAATCTGTCAAATTCAATAGGAAGGAGACAGCCTGCAGTGAGGAAAAGTGATGCCAGCATATGTTGATGGTCTTTAGACTACTTGCAAATGATTGATTTAAAGTGCAATGTAATAGTATAAACCTGAGGTGGAAAGATTGGAGCCTTTTTGTTTCTCATCACTAATTATTCTTTGGTTCTGGTGTTCTTTGCATTGAAAAATGTATTGCGAGGCAGTTGATATGAACTGTTTAAACTTCTCAGGGAACCATGTCTATGAAATTTGTCAGCTTTGCTCTTATTTACCGACAGCTAGCACATATTACTAAGATGCATTTCATACTGCATGTTTCTGTGTCAATATCTGTGGGAGTTTTTTTTCCCCAATTTTGGTAGAATTGATTATACATTTCTTTAGAAATTCCAGCTGCTTTTCTTAAATGAATGACCAATCTGAGCTACATCCTACTCTTGGTTATTTTAATAATGGAGGTAGGAATTAAGCAGTTTCACAAAATACATCGACCAAAAAGCAATTTATTTTAACCATTAGTTTTATCTTTTCGTTTTAAAACCAATGCTGCACTAAAATGTGGGAAAATTGGTGAGTTCATCAATTTTTCCCATCCCTGTTACACAGCAGCAGAGATACTAACAAGCAGTGAAACAGCTAAAAGTAAAATAGAGAACTTATTCATCCCTTGATTAAATTGAAGTTGGCTGTATGGTCTCAATTGTGTTAAACCAGTAATTTGTTTAAGAGGCAGCAGCTAACAGATGGCCGGTAAATGTGAACTCTCTGTCAGTAGTGATCTCATTGTACTGCTACTCTTCTAGAATACAAGAATTCTATTTCTAGTCCTCCTTACATATATCAAGTGGAATCAGAACATTTTTAATTTAAAAAACAAAACTACATTATTAATATCCCTTTACTTGAAGATTAAATGCCTCAAGACTACCTATTAAGTCAAGTTACTTATATGTGGGTAAATGTAATTGAGCTAGCTGAAGAAAATAAAATGCCTCTTCTGAGAGAGGACAGTTTAGCAGCTTTGTTTTTGTTAAATTGTATTTTTTTTCCATGTGATAATCTTTAGGAATCTGGCACTAAAGGACAATTTTAATAGTTAAATTTTGTATTAAAATGTCAAATAATATGTCATTTTAGTGTATTTATTGATTAACCTAAATTTCTGGCTTATAGTCAATTAGACTAATAGTTACATAGAAGGAATGAATTGCTATATGTAACTATTTAGGAAATCATGAGACCAGTAACAATTCCCTTAACTGCTACTTTTATAGATATAAATGTATGTAAATAAACATTAAAGGCAGCTTAGTCTACTGGATAGACATACTACTGGACTCTGGGAGCCAGAAAAGTTGGAACCTTATTCAGGTTTCACTATTAATTTACTGTGTAACCATAGGAAAGTTACCTAATTGTTTTTCTGTAGACTTTTCAAATCCCTGTCTTTTAAAGTGGAAATAAACTTACTAGTTAGCTTCCTGCCCACCTCACAGAGATGTGGAGATAAGTGGGATTCCTAAAGTTCTCCAAGCTTCCCAGAAGAAAAGCACTATTTCCAAACAGTAGATTCATATTTGCATCTATGAATTATGTGTGGGGTTTTGCCATTTTATGAACTTTTAAAAATTTTAAGTTCTTTTATCAGCAGTACTAATTGCAAAGGTAAGTTTTATGTCATTTATCTCTGGAGTTAATCTATGGGGCTTCTCTTCAGTGGATCAGATTTTCAGTTTCTGTAATTTGAGTCCCTTCCCCCACTTAACTCCAAGGTTAGTTGCTAATAGAAAAGATTATGAAGTTATTGAAGGTTAACATGAAGGATGAAAGTGTTTTTATATTTTTGTTAAATGTCCAGTTATCTAAAAAAATGTATTTTTATGATGAAGCATAACAGGCAAATTACCTTCTCCAGGAAAATAAATACTTTCTTCAAAGGAAACGCTTCAGTGTTTGTCAACTCTGCATATTTGTCTGATACTTAAAACCGATACTGCAGATACACTTCAGTCTGTTAGCCTTCTCTTCACACCTTCTAATAAGCTCTCATTTTCCTCCTGAAGAGAAGGATCATCTATGCAACAAAACTATTTTAACACTCAGGCCAAAAGGTTTCACACTCATCTCCATGGTAATTATTTCCAGAGGCATAAACCTCCTAATTCTTCCTTTGACCCCACCATTTCATATCTTCCTACCTCCTTGTTAGTTTTATAGTTCAGAACATTGCAAATGATCTATCTGCCTTTTAAAGAAAATCTAGTCTATACATAAAGGTTCCTGTAAGTATTGGAATCTTAAATTTCCTCATCCCCCCAACAAAATTAAGACCTACAACCTAATATGTTAGGACTTAAGCAGCCATCTAGTCCAACCTGTATTTGAAAAGATTTCCACTGTCATATACTAAACAGTAAGTCATCTGGCCTCTGCTTAAAGATCTCCAGTGAGGGATGATCCGCTGCATTTTAAGGCAAGCCATTCTTTTGGATAGTTCAGGAGGTTTTTCCTGGCTTCAAATTTAAATTTATTTCTTTGTAACTTTCACTTTTACTCCTAGGTTCAGTCCTCTGGGGCTGATCAGAACTATTTTAACCCTTCAAATACTTAAATACAGCTTCTAGTTGTCTGAATAGGCCAAACATCTCTAGTTGCCAACCTTAGATGTATGTATTCTAGCATATCATTATCTTTACTTACCTGGCACCTAGAACTGAATATTGCAGTCTAGATGTGGTCTGTTTAAGACCATGAACACGCTATGAAGCCCAAGGAGGTCACATTAGGAGTTTTTCTTTTTCCCCACATCCATGTTATACCTCTAATTAAAATTAACCTGGGACCTTTCTAAAGTGCTCAGGTCTTATTCAGAGAAACTGTGGTCTAACCATACCTCCCCATCTTGTACTTAAAAAGTTGATTTTTTTTTTAAACCTAAACAGGATTTTTAAGGTTCTCTAATTAGAGGTGGCCAACATTCCATGAGATCTGCAACACTCTAGTGATGAACCAGATCTAAATGTAATTGGGAAGTCTTTAACAAAATAAAGCATATAAAGCCACAAATTATCATGAAGTCAATATGCAGCCCATAGGGATCCTTATGTATGGTTTAGTGGCCGTTTTCTACTTTAGTTTGACACCACTGTCTTAAGGTTCAACACAAGGCTATATATAACCTGTTAAGATCTTTGGGTCTTCTGACTTCAGTCCTTAGTTTTCTACCTGCAAATTTATTGAAGAGTTCGTCTACATTTTATCCAAGTCACTAAATGAAAATATGAAATAGCGCAAGGTCAAGTGCAAATTCTTGAGGCATTCAGTAATTTGTTAAGCACCTACTATGTCTAGGCACAGAGAATACCATTCCCCAAAAATGCGAAAGCCACTGTTCTCACGGAGCTTACGCTTTGTCAGGGAGCCAAGTTGACCTTGAATGATTAATGACGTCTTTGAATCTAGCCTTTCGATTAGTCCCAATTATCACCTACTGCATATCTTTCCACCTCTTAAGACAAAAAGTATGAGCTATTAAGTGCTTTGCTAAAACATCCACAATATTCTACTTATCAACCAGCCTTATAATGACAAGAAAGAGAAATGAAGTTATTTAAATCTGATCTGTTCTTAATAAAGTTGTGCTAGCTATTTGTAAGTAAACAGGTTCCGTTTCTGTTTACTAGCCATTCATCTAATCATTCTAGAATTTACCCAAGTTAAAATTAAGCTCATTGGTCTATAAATCTCAGACTTTTCCCCTGTTTAAAAAAATCTGAACATTTGTCCTTTTTCAGTCTAATGGCAATTTTCATTTTTAGTGGTCTTTTAGAGATCACCAATTATGACTCAGTTCTTTCAGTACTTGAGGATATAGTTCATCAAGGAAGTTACCTTTAGGGGACAAATCCAGATTAGATTTCTCCTTGTCAGTTCTTCAACCTTTTGATGTATAGAAATCATTGGCTGCTCTTTTAGCAGAAAGCTTCACCATGTCTGGATAATTGGAGTCTCATCACTACTATCTAAAAGGCAGTGTGGTATAAAGGCTAGCTGGCCTCCAAGCCAGGAAGTTCTGGCTCTTTTCCTATTTATATACTGGCTGTGTTATACCAACTAGGTCACTTGATCTCAGTGCTCTGTGCAATTCCTTAAGACTACAAGTTGCAGAGGACGTAATTTCTCGACTGGAAATTTCCTATATATCAATGAAATCACAGGTCCAGTACTACTTAACCCTAGTACTGCTATCTTATGCTGCCATGAATAATGGTGACCTATTTTTTGAACATCAATTTCTGATCAAGTGGTCAAAATGACAAAATTCACTTCCATGTCTTCCTCCTTTGATTTTTGCCCACCAGTCTTCCCTCCTACCCCCACCTCCTGAGTCTGGTTCCTGGATTTCCTCAGGAGAATGCCTTTTCACTTTTTTTCAATCTTGTTTTCATTTTTGCCTTTCCTATTCTGAACAAGGGTCAT
This sequence comes from Phalanger gymnotis, assembly GCA_028646595.1. Taxonomy (NCBI): domain Eukaryota; kingdom Metazoa; phylum Chordata; class Mammalia; order Diprotodontia; family Phalangeridae; genus Phalanger; species Phalanger gymnotis. The sequence continues at coordinate 96,109,240 of CM053627.1, read as the reverse complement.
ATTCTCGATAAGGCTTTCAACCCTGCAGTTCTCCACATGATCAAACTTGCCTCCTTGTGTTAGAATCTATGGTGGTTCTTGCTTATGGACTAAACTTTGGTTGTGTTACAGGCATTTGAGATAGTAGGTTTTGCTGTTGGTTCTTCTCTTGGACTTTTTTTTTTAATCCTATGGATTCGTTTGTCATTTGCTATTCATTTTCATTGTACTACTCTCTGAACCTAAATAGAAGTTTTATCCTTAACCACCTTTTTATTTAAAAACCCTTTTATTAAATTTCTAATGTGACCAAATGCTTCCAGCCTTGGCATGCTGGCAAAGAAATTTAAATTCTATTCTTAGACATTATCTTAGCCACTTTAGAAATCTCTTCTGAAATTTCTTCCTCCCAATTGTGACCTCTCAATTGCCTATTCCAGTGATCAACCTTCATACTCTTTGACCTTAACTTCATAAAATCATATTTAGAGAGAGAAGAGACCTTAGAAATCATTGAATCCCATCTCCTACATCTTAGAGAGGAAGAAGCAGGCTCAGAGAGATAATGTGATTTGTCCAAAGTCACAGAACTAGTTAGTATATGATACAGGTTTTGAACTCAGATTTTCTTGACTCCAAACCCAAAACTTACCTTCTTGGCCACCTAGAAGCTTCATTTGACCCTTGCTTGTCACCTCTTCCTCTCCTCCCTTGCCTATTTTGACATTACGCTGTCTTGATTCTCCATTCTTTTTTATCAAAATCTGTACTCATTTCCTCCTGCTTCTTAATATTCAGGCATACTCAAAGGCAGCATCCTTGATCCTATATTCTTCTGTGTGCCCTCAACAGATTCCGTATAGAGTTATGGCTTCAGTTGTCATCTGCCCCTGAGGGACTTCTAAATCTCCATCTACAGTCTATAGTTTGTTCTTGAACTTGAGGCCCATATCTTTAATTGCTTACTGGGCATCACCTTCTATTCAGCATAGCTCTCCCCAGTGCCGGTCAATCTAATCAACATTCCCACCATTTCATACCTAGTTATTAATTTCCCTGGCCTTTGTTCTACCAATCTATCATATCCACTAGATTCATCTTCCTAAAAGAATTACCATTCCTTCCCTCCATCCCTCTCTCGTTGTATCTTCTGAGTGTCTCTTGTAGTTCGGAAGACTTAGGTTCACATTCTGCCTTAGGTACTATGTGAGATTGAGATCTCTATGCCTCAGTTTCCCCTAAAATGCAGGAATGGATTTGTTAGCCTCTTTAGGTCCCTTCCAACTCAATCTATTATCCTGTGATTCAAAATAAGTTAAGGATGATGTAACCTACATTGTTTCAGTAGAGAAGTGTTCCTTAGCATGGTGTCTGGATTTAAAACAAGTTATTCAGTCAAGTCCTTATACTACCAGTGTCATAGAAAACATTCTGGGAAAGATCCAAAGGAAATCATTCCAGTTGTTCCTGCTGATAGATGACCATAATAATCCCATCGAGCGAAATAACACAATACTTCTAGGGGAAATACATCCAGTTCTAACCATCCATGCAAGAAAAACAAAGCAGGGACTAAGCATGTTGCTAGACGAAGCTAGATAACAGACCGTATTAGTACATTGATATCTGTGTCTTGGGAAGGATTATAAATACAATCAAATGGAATTACACAACTCAAGGCAATAGAAAAATAAATGCACAGTGGGTGGAAACAGGCTTCATTGCATTACCAATAATTCCAGTATAAAAAGTGATATAAAAGATATCAAGGATATGCATGACCAGAAAAAGATAAATGCTGGTGAGTCAAGAAGAGTAAGAGACGACTGAGACAAATTGAGTTGTTTCCCTCAGATAGTAAAAGGACAGAGAGAAGTCCCCAATACATTGCATAGATCTTTAAAGGATCTATGAGTAAGCGCAGACCAAAGGGCATGGAATGAAAGCTATGCAGAGCCCCTAAGTTTAGAGTACTTTTATATAACTTTGTCAGAGGTCCGTTGTGGAACTCCTCCAGTGCAGAACATTTACTAGATACTTGAGAGCCTGCAACCTTGAGGCCACATGTGGCCTTCTAGGTCCTTGGGTTCAGCCTTTTGGCTGAGTCCAAGTTTTACAGAACAAATCCCCGTAAACAGATTTGTTCTGTGAAGTTTGGATTCAGTCAAAGGGCCACAGGTAGCCTCAAGGCCACAGGTTTACCATCCTTGCTCATTATAGTGTAGTGTCCAATTATTAAAAAAAAAAAAAACCAAATCTCCTACAAAATGGACCTTGGAAACTAAGAGAAAGCGTAATATGGAGTGAAAAGAGATTGAAATGGTAAAGTGCTCAGTATGTGGCATTTTTAGGATGTGAAAATACATTTTATTCTGTTTTTCTCCACAGTTCCCCAACATCACTTTTACCCCAGGAGTATTCCATACCCCTACATAAACATTACTTCCAAAGTGTTTTGTAGCTAAATTACTTTGTAAAATGCTGATCTAAGACATACCAAACATATATCACTATCTTTTTTTTTTTAAATTTTAAAGCATGAAAGTTCTGTGTTTATCAGTAGAATGGTTTGGTTCTTTGTGTCTGGCAAACTTATTCCCTTTTCTCATTTTATTTCCTAATGTTGTCTTTTGTGAAGATGAGAAAAGTGATTCGCATCTTTCTGCTATACTGCTTACTGAGAATGGTTTGGTTCTTTGTGTCTGGCAAACTTATTCCCTTTTCTCATTTTATTTCCTAACGTTGTCTTTTGTGAAGATGAGAAAAGTGATTTGCATCTTTCTGCTATACTGCTTACTGCTATATCTGTGCCTGACATCCTGTTTTTGTTTTTCCTGAATTTTGTCCCAAATTTCAAGATGATGTAAAAATATGTCTCAGGAGTGTTAACACCTGCAAATTTGAGCATATTATTTTCATTCATTCTGCAGTCATTGAGTAAGCTGTTGCGTATTAAACATTTCCAGTAAAGATACAAAGATAAACCATGGCTCCTGCCCTTGGACTCACACAGTAGAAGGGGGCACATGATACATGCAAATAAGTAATTTTTTTGTAATAAAAATGTGATAGTAATACATCTTAATATAAGCATAAGAGTTATAAATCCCTCTATAAATTCCAATCACCTCCTATTATCTCAAAGGAGGAGAACCAGGAGAGAGCAGTAAAAATGAAAATCTAGAGAGAAAAGAATATCAGAAAGAAGAGGACTAAGGGTCAAAAGCTGCAGGGAGATTAAGAAAAATTGAGGATCAAGAAAAGGACGTTAGATTCAGCAATTAAGAGAACATTAGTGACTTCAGAGAGATGAGTTTCAATTGAATGATGAGGTAAAAAGCCAGGCTGCAAATAGTTAAGAGCATGAGAGGAAAGTAAGTGGGGTCACTTATTGAAGACAGTCTTCTCAAGGAGTTTGACCACCAAAGGGAAAAGAGATATATAGGCTGATGGCTAGAATGGATAGATGGATTAAGTGAGGGGTTTTTGAGAACAGGAGACTTGAACATGAGTGTAGGAAATGAGTCAGTAGATGGGAGCAACTGAAGACTAGCGAGAGGATAGGCATGATAGAGGGGGAAATCTGCTGCTGAAAATAGGATGGAATGGGATCCTTGTAAACGTGGAGGAGTTTGCTTTGGCAAGAAGGGCCACCTCTTCATGTGAAGAGGTAAAAAAGGAGATAGCAGCAAAAGACTTCTGAACTATGTGAGACAAGGAACAGAAGAAATGTAGGTGTTCTCAGCAAAATGAAGATTTCGTAGAGGAGGTGGCCTTTAAGATTAAGTAGGATTTGCAAAAGGCAGTCATAGAACAAAGGTGAGTATTCCAAATAGAGGGGGACCAGCAAGAACAAAGTTACAGGGAAGGAAAATATTGGAGCTACCCACGGGACAGCGCACTGCAGGTGTGGCTTATAGTGGTGTGAGATAAGACTGAAAAGTGGTGGCTGGAATGTTTATGGTGGCCACGTTGAGGATTTTTGGACTTTATTTTATAGGCAATGGGGAATTATCAAAGGCTCTGAGCAAAGGCATGTGAGTCTTTTCATGAGTCCAGCGGCAGTGTAAGGATGAATTGGAAAAAGAAACTAAGCAGGCAGGTGGTAATGAAGTTCTCTATTAGGACACTTTGTGGCAGGTTGGTGGCACAGCGGATAGAGTGTTGGGCCTGGAATTCAAATCTGGCCTTAGATACTTACTGTGTGACCCTGGGAAAGTCACTTAATTCTGTTTGACTCAGCTTCCTCACCTGTAAAAAGAGCTGGAGAAGAAAATGGCAAACCACTCCAGTATCTCTGCCAAGAAAACCCCAAATGGGGTCACAAAGAGTCAGACATGACTGAAACGACTTTACAACAGCAACAACAATAACATTAGGACACTCAGAGCATTTTTACCACGTGATCAATAAAGAAATGAGGTGCTGAACTTGTGAGTTAAGAAAACCTGGGTTCAAATCCCATCTCAAACTCTTACTAAGCTGTGTGACCATGGACAAGCATTTAACTTGTTTGAGCCTCAGTGTCATCATGAGGTAAAATGGTCTTTGATAGGTGAGCTTTTGCCTTCTCCTGCTTGGAAACAGGCCTCAACTTCACTTCCCTTCCACTTCCAAACCACGTGGCAATATTGATATGCCCTATAAGTGGTACCCCGCCCCTTTCTAGCTTCTCTTCATATATCACCTTCCCTATTAGAATGTAAACTCCTCGAGGGCAGAGACCATCACTTGTTTCTAGTTGTATCCCCCAGTTTAGCACAGTGCCTGGCATTTAGTAAGTGCTTAATAAGCATTTTATCATTCGTACTAGCACCTATCTCACAGGATGGTGGTTAAGAACAAAGGAACTAATGCATACAATGCATTTGTGACCATTAGAATACTAAGCATGCACTGTAACACACATGTGCAAACACAAACACATGTGTACATACACACAATCTGTTTTGCTTGGAGAGAATATTTATCTGACATGAATTGCTCCTTCAGCAAATCAAAACTAAGTCCTATGTGTCATTTTTCACTCTGTGAAACAAATGCGAATTGTTAGCTCAAGCGTCTTCACAATTTTCAGTGCTAAGCTCGTCAACCATCATTTCCTGAACTATCTCGTATACTTCATACTTGGGTAGGTTTATGACCTCATTCAAAAAATCCATTTTCTCTTTTTTGAAAGTTGGGACATTGGTCCAATCATGCAATACCTCTCCTGTTCTACTCTGTTTCTTAAGGATCATAGTGAACATGTTGCTCAGCAACCATAATTGAAAGTTCTCCCAATACCATGGATCATACTGGTCCAGATTCCAGATATGGTGACTTTAAGTCATTAACAGTAGCTAGCTAGCTCTTTTACGGTCTCCCACGTATGTGGGTGTTGAAGCCATTTTAAATATTTTTGTTCCATACTTCACAGTCCAATAATTATTTTACTTGATAAAAAAATAGCAGCAAAATAGAAATTAAGAAGTCCCACCCTTTCTCTCTCATTTGTTATCTTCCTTTCATTCACTAAAGCAGTAATCCAATATCTCTTTAGATCTTCCTCTTTCTTAAAAAGAAAAGAAGGGAGGAAGGAAAGAAGCAAGCAAAGAAGGAAGCAAAGAAGGAAGAAAGGAGGTGAGGAAGGAAGGAAGGAAGAAAGTGAGGAAGGAAGGAAAGAAGGAGGAAGGAAGGCGAAGGTAGGAAGGAAGGAAAGAGGGAGGAAGGAAGGAAAGAGGGAAGAAGGATGGAAAGAAGGAGGAAGGAAGGAAGGAAGGAAGGAAGGAAGGAAGGAAGGAAGGAAGGAAGGAAGGAAGGAAGAAAGGAAGGAAAGAAGGAAAGAAAGAAAGAAAGAAAGAAAGAAAGAAAGAAAGAAAGAAAGAAGGAAAGAAAGAGAGAAAGAAAGAAAGAAAAAGAAAGAAAGAAAGAAAGAAAGAAAGAAAGAAAGAAAGAAAGAAAGAAAGAAAGAAAGAAAGAAAGAAAGAAAGAAGGAAGGAAGGAAGCCGGCTTTTCTTATCTTTAACTTTCATCACTAGCCTTACCTGGGCTTTAGCACTCTGATATTTTTATAAGACCATGCCACTCTTATATTCATCCTCACTTACCTGTCTTTGCTTCCATCTTATAAACATCTTTTTTTTTAATCCCAGTTAGCAGAATTTTCTATTCTTCGTAGACAGTGCCCCTTTCCCTTCCCTTCCTCATCCAGATAATTTGGATGTGTCTGCAGAATATCATTCCTGAGAGATTCCTATTCCTCTTGAGCCAATTCTCTTCACAGAATCTTTGGCCCTATCTATTCTTTCTCTGAATTCCTTGAAAATCATTCTCTCTTCCAAAGGCTCAAGTGTGTACGTGTCAGGCTTTAACTAATCATCTCCTCTTTATCAAGAGCCTTAAGATGGCATTTTCACTTACTCTTGTATTCTAGCCATTACTTTTCATCTGCCTTTTCAGTATGCCCATGTTACATAAATCAAGTTGCAAACTAAGTGGAAAAATAAGAAAGAAATGTCATCCAAATTTCCCTTGAGATCGTATGGAAAAGTAGTACAAAAGGAATAATATTACTAGTGGTACTATGACCCAGTCACTGCACAAATTAAACATCTGTTCCGTGTCAGAGCATGTGAATATTTGATGATGGCTGTGGTAGCCAAACTGGAATGGCTGGTTGTTCGGAGGAGTTAGTACGGGCACTGCTATTCCTGGCTTCTAGGTTATCTCTACAGGAGTCCGAGGGGAGGTGGTAGAGGTGGTCTGAGCTTTTTGAAAACAAGATCTTATCTATTTCAGTGTCCACAGAATTTTCAAAGACTTAGAGCCAGACTTTCGGCCCATCAATTAGAACAGGGGTGGGGAACCTGCAGCCTTGAGGCCACATGTGACTTTCTAGGTCCTTGAGTGTGGCCTTTTGACCAAGTCCAAGTTTTACAGAACAAATCTTTTTATTAAGGAGATGTGTTCTGTGAAGTTTGGATTCGGTCAAAGGACCTGAGGACCTAGAGGGCCACATGTGGCCTCGAGGCTGCAAGCTCCCTACCTCTGAACTAGATTCTCTGTGGACGGTGGAAGATTCATGAGAGGACATGAACAAGAATTTCACAGGATAAAAAGGCTTGAATAGATTGTGGTATATACATTGAGAGAGGGAGAAAGAAGTTGGTGGGATCAGATGGTGATTGAAGCATGAAAGCATAATTCTCCAAAGACCTATTATGATTCATCCTATCAATGTAAGTTAATCTTAGGTTTATAAAGGCAGTGCCAATGTGGTGCAAGTTGTTCTAAGTTCTACCAATCTAAAAATATTCCATGATTGGACATGGAGATAAACTACATGTTGTCTGAAGGCCAGCCCAACTAAATATGGGGACAGCTAAGTGTGATGAATTTTTTAGCCACACTGACACTCAAATTCTGTCTACTAAGGTGTAAAAAAAAAAAAATTGCATCTATGTGCGTGGAGAGAGTTCCCATACTAATGGATGTGATCATTAAATTAATGTAATTCTATATGAAATCTGCTTAAGGCAAAATCAATTTGCCAATTATTTAAGTACCTTCTACATTCAAGGCCTCATTCTGGGTTCTGGGAATACAAAGGAGTTTATATTCTATTAAGTTAACAAGGATCTTCTCCCCAAACTAACCAGCAGATTTGTCTGCTCTCTAGTATTAAACTTCCAAGTAGGTTCTTTGTTTCAGATGATGAAACCGCTGCCATCACCAAGTTGAGCAGTCAGCCTTTTTCATAATATTCTGAATCAATCACCCCCAATGGTAGACTTATGAGCCTATTGTTTAATCCAAAAAAAAAGAAAAACTTTTCACGTCACTCACCTGTTCTAAATACAATCATATTATGTTTTCACTCAAGATACTTGGTTCTTGCAGCATTAGGACAGCTTCATTGGAAAGAAAACCCTCCCTCTCTTCAAACACAGCTAGCTACCAATCATTCTTTACCTCCCCACCGAGTACTAGAAATTAAACGGATGCCTTTCTCAACTCTGACACCTCAGGGAATCTTGTATTATCTGAAGGAGTAGTTACAGATCATTTTAATTTACTGTGTTGTATAAGATACCAATAATTAGAGAGTCTCAAGGTAGATGGCAGGTAAAAAAATTTCCAAATATGGCACCTCCCAAAAGACTAGGAGTCCTTGATCTAGCCCTTACAATAGTGGGGCTCTTGAGTTGCATCCAGATTTTTGGACTTGGCTGGATTATAGTCTCTGATGTCACTTTTGATCTAGGACCCTCCTTAGAAGTTCTTTTTACAGGGGCAGAGAGTGGCTTCAAAAGAGCACCCTTACCACCTTAAAGTCTATGGCTAGAGAAGGGAACCAACAAGTCTGTGGTTGTGATACTCAGCTCCTCTTTCTTGCTCTCCAAGCACATTGTCTAGATGTCTTGATGTCAACTGATCACTATGTGGTATGGCTTCTAAACTGCTGAATAAACAGATTCAAAGTCAAGCAAAAGAAAAGTACAAATACAGACAGAGGAGTAATTACATGGGAGCATTCTAAGTTGAAAACATTGCTCACCAGGAAAGACTTTAGAGAGGAAACTTGAAGCTCTTTCTCAATTTTCCATTCAAAAATAACCTTATATAGCGTCCGTTAACAGAGCCATAACCAGGGGTGTGCGGGTAAATATTTAACTACCTGTTCTGAAAAAATAAAAAGTACACATGACACTCTTAAATTTAATCTGCCTTAATATTTTCTACATTAAGTCTAGACAATCAACAAAATGAGAAATTAACTCTTTATTTGTAAAATTTCCAAGTTATAAATGTTCATACTGAAAATTTAACAATTGGCTAGATATGAGCTGGCTCCAATTCACCACTGGCTACAACGAGGAACTTTTTGCCCAAGGAAAAGCACTCTCATTTGAAGCAGGAAGGGTAACCCTCAAGTAAAAAAGAGATGTTTTTTGATGGAGCAGCTGAAAGAGGGATTGAAGCCAATCTCCCCTAAAAATTCATCACTGAATTCATCACCAAACACTAGAGCTAGAAGGAACGTAGCCTAGAACTGGAAGGATTGTCTAGCCCAGGGATCAAATAGAAGAATCCCTAACAGGCTTGATTTAGAAAACCACAAATTAACATTACCTATGTCGTACTGTATTTTTATTTTTTTAAAAACATTTCCCAATTACATTTTTAACTGGTTCAGCCTCACTTCAGAGCGTGAGGCCTGTGTGTTGGATGCTTCTGATCTAGTCCATCCCCTTCATTCTTCGGATGAGGAAACCAGGAAACCAGGGAAGGGGAGTCACTACCCCAAAGTCACAAAGGAAGACTCATCGGCTCATTGAAAATTGAGACTCAGCTAAGATGGAGTGGAAAAGGAATCCAAGTCTCATAGACTCACAGACTCTTTTAGGAATAGTGGGGTGAGATAGACTGAATAGATCACCTTGTCCAACTCCCTCTCATTTTGGAGGAAGAAACAAGCCCAGAGATGGTGTTTAAGCAAGAGTTTGAACTGAGGTCTCTTGACTCTCAATATAGTTCTCTTGTATTGGTGGCCTTCTGAGGTATGACCAAGGCTCAACAGGGAGGTAACCAGCCCTTTCTCATCACTAACTTCTGATTTCATGACAATCAGCTGGGGGATGAGGGACCTTCTTGGTCTTAGGGAGCTAGGTGGCACACTGAAACTGGAGTTGAGAAGACCTATCCTCAGACACTTGCTAGTTGTGTGACCTTGGGCCAAGTCACTGAACCTTGTTCTGTCTTAGTTTCCTCATCTATAGAGTAGGGGTAATAATAGCACCTAGCTCCCGGTGTTGTTATTACAATAAAAAGAGAGCAAGGTAAGGTGAAATGTAGGTTGCCTCCTCTTTTCAACAACAAAAGGCCCCTAGGTTATCCTCTCTCCTTCGGTATAACATACTGCAAAGTACCCCCTAAGAGTGAGGGACCCACTCTCCCTCCACACTTTCAACTTAGACTTCCTTCCCACATATTAGGCACCAGCCAGCAAAAAAGTTTGAGAGAGAAGCTCGGGAAGGAAAGAAAAAGTCTCCAAAATTGAGGAAACAGAGGTTCAATCTCCCTTCTCCCCAGAGCAGACTGGGTTGCAAGGCCCTGCTCTCTGGGTTCAAGAGTCCTGTTCCCCACAAGAATGCTTAAGCCTATGCTGTCTGCTATATCTATATCTTCTTCCTTAGAAATATACAAGTTCTGTCAGACCCTCTAAATTCCCAAACCCTGGGACAAAGCTCCCATTTTTCCACCCTAGTTCCTGCTCTGAATATATTCGACTAAAGCTATGATTGCATTGGTATAGGCACACTCTCAATGAAAAATCTCTCCCTTATTAAGGCAGATCAACACCTGCACTACAAATAGATGCTGCTTGGAGAACTGGGAAGGAGAGTGACTCACCAAGGGTCAAACAGCCAACAGATGTCAGAGGCAAGGCTTGGGCTCTGGTCCTCCTGAGGCCATCCCTGTAACCACAACTCTGGATTGCTTCTCATTATAATAATATGAAAAAATACCAAAAAGAGAGACACTAGTGATGATCAATACATAGGCCACTAATGTAATTAATACTGTCTCATATTCCAAAATATAGCCCTTAGATGGTGCAGTGATCAAGAAATTCATGCCTATCTGGTTGTAGTGAACTGTATAATTGCAAGGCATAAAGAGAACAAGCCACATCTGGGCCCTTCATGAATTCTAAGTAAATCTTGCCTTTAAAAAAACTTCTGAATGATAGCCCTCACTTGCTCTGTTTAAATCCTTTGTTTCAAATGGTCCTTTTTTTTTGCCTTATTTTCCTACATAGCCCTCAACTTAGAAGCAGACCTTTTAAAAGTTTTTTATTAATTAATTTTTTTTTAGTTTACAACACTCAGGTCCACAAGTTTTTGAGTTCCAAATTTTCTCCCCCTTCCTCTCCTCCCCCCTGCCCCACCAAGATGGCATCTAATGCGATACAGGTTCTACATACACCTTCACATTAAACTTATTTTCCCAATAATCAAGTTGTAAAGAAGAATTATAACCAACGAAATGAACCATGAGAAAGATGTAACAAAATGAAAAATAAATTAAAATAAAAAAGAGAGAGCAAATAGTTTGCTTCGGTCAGAAGTAGACCTTTTTAAACTACAGCAAAGAGCTCCTTCAGCCTACAGAGGAGAAAGGGCAAGCGTAGAGATTTTGAGCTAGGAGAACCCTTAGAAGTCATCTGGTCCAACCTGTTCATTTTATGGATGAGAAAACTGAGGTCTAAAGAAGTTAACCTGCCTGAAGTCATGAAAACAGGTTATTAAGCAGCAGAGCCAAGTTTTGACAGGAAGATGAAGCCTGGGGTTTCTGGGCCTTGTTCTCACACATTCAGCCACTCCTTCAGGGCACTCTTACATGGCTCGAGGACTTCTGCTTTTCCTATTGCCCCACCCCTTCTGGTCTCTCTCTCTCTCCCAGTTTGCCCTCACATTTGTAGGCCGGGTCCTTAAAGGGTGGGTGGACAACTACAACTCTCCCTCCAGCCAGTGAGGGTTGCTGTAGTTCCTAATACTGTAGCCCCTGAGCTCTGATCTATGCACTCTCCATTATCAACCAATCAACTCTCAGAATTCTGTCTTTTGTTGTTATTCAGTCAAGATCAGCTTTTGGGGGATTTCTTGGCAAAGATACTGGAGTGATTTGCCATTTCCTTCTCCAGCTCATTCGATAGATGAGGAAACTGAGGCAAACAGGGTTAAGAGATTTGCCCAGGGTCACACAGCTAGCAAGTGTCTGAGGCCAGATTTGAACTCAGGGAGAGGTCTTCCTGACCCTAGCATTGGCAGAATATCCACTTCAACCCCTAGCTGCTAATTCTACTAGCTTTTAGAAAAGAATATTTACTGAGAAGGCATAGCAAAAAGAGTGGCTGAAAAACATTCCTCCCCAAGACCGAGTATATTCTCCCCTTGTACACACAAAGTTCCACTAGAGTATAAGCTCCATGAGAGCAGGAACAATCTGTATTCCAGTCATTTAGCACAGTAGGTGCTTAATAAATGTCCAAAAAGTACTTAATAAGCACCTAGTAGGTGCTTAATAAGTGCTTGTTGACTGACTGGTACACAAAAAGTGGACTGAGTGAGACACAGATGCAGATCCTGGCCCTGAAGTCCTTTTCTTCCTCTGGCAAGTTCTGAGGAGCTCTCCTTATAGGTATTACTTGATGCTGGGCTTTGAGGATCAGCCCCTTTCTCGTATCCCCTAGCCAGCTCTTCTCTCCAACAGGAAGGGTCACAATCTTGGAAACCACCAGACACAGCTATTCCTAGCAACTGTTTTTCCCCATCTTCCTACAGAAGCACCTTCTATCATTAGCTGTAGCCTCTAATTCTGGTGATATTGGCTACCAACTCCAATCGTTGAGGAGATCTCTGATGGATCTTCTCACCTTTTTGAAGTTTATAAGGTTATCATTTGATCAATTCCATCTCTGGAGAGTTGGTTGCCCAAGATCAAAGAACAGCTACAAAGGAGACTAAGAAATGGGCTATGCCTATCGTGGGTCCAAATGGAGTTTGGCCTGAATATTCTGAACCCTAAGGAAAGGGGGAGAGCAGACGTTGCAGATGACCCAAACATCCATGAAGAGACACATGGTGAGCACAAGTCATCTGTGACACATTGGCCAATGGTGGTTGTGTTCAAAAAGAGATATAAGGAATGTCATCCAGGAAATGGAAATTGGGAAGAAAAAAAAAAGGACGTGTCCTTCTTCATGCAGGAGAGAAGGAGGGATCACAAATGAACCACCTAATGATTTCCTTTGGCAGTCTGCCTCGGGATGTTTTTAAATATGCAAAATAAAATGCATAGGATTACAGAGGAAACCAGTTATACTGATATATAGTCAGGGGTGTGCTAGAACCAGCTTTCGATTGTTAAATTCTAAGTGCGAGCACTTATACTTTGGAAATCAGCAAATGCTACAAATCAGGGCTTGGTTTATTGTTTCACTGATTTCCTAGACTTGAGATGGTGACTGAGAAAATGTTTATAATGCAGATTAAACTTTGTGTGCTTTTCAGAAAGCCAGTTGTTAAACATTTACCAGCACACTCCTCTATACAGTTATCAAAATATTAAAAGTTCATGGACCTTCTGATCTAGATGAAGGCTCAGAAAAGAACTTTATAGGATGAGGAGGCAGGGGTGGGTTTCGATCTGTATTAATGGATGTTTTTGTCTTTTGAATCCCCAATCTCTACTTCAGCAAGTCAATGGGTCTGTGACAAAACAGTGTGGATGGTCCATCTGTCACGCACCTCACACTCAGTTGGTCCTTCTCCTCCTGTATAATTCCTGTTCATGTTCTTCCATGGATTCTCTGTATCTATACAAAGAGACACTAGAAAGCTGACTTCCCTTCTTTTGCTGAATTGTGTTTTATCACCAGTTGTAATTACAGTTCACCTTTGCTAGGTATTTTAATTAATAATGGATCCTTCCATTTCTCTCTTCCCACACATGCAGTGACTTCATTCCCAGTTTTGTAGTTTGTTCTATTTTTTTTAGGTTTGCAAAGCAGTTGTAACAGCTTGTTTTTACTATTCCGTATGCTGTCCATGACACCTTTTAGAAAATGAAGGTGATTATTACAACGAATGGTACTAATAAACATACTCACTAGGCATCGAATTCTACAAGCGGCCACTTAGATATAGTTTGTTCTTTAAATTCTTTGTATTACACTATGAGATATAGTTGCACATGCGGCTATAAACCTCAGAAGAAAGGTCTTGCGTTTTTCTTTCTTCATTGTAACACTGTTTTACTCAATAAATTCTTCTTTAAACAACAGCTACCACAAAGGTGTCTAGCACAGTGCCTTGCTTATAGTAAGCACATAATAAAGGCTAGATGAGAAGAATACACACACCGATGAGATGACGAATCCACTGAAATACTGAGGTTTCAGAGGCATTCGAAACCATTCCATTAACCTTAGAACCCAAAGGGCTCAACAAATTTGTTACTAAGGACAATGAGAAGGGTCGTTATATAATAGAAAGAACATCTAGCTCCAACATTTACTAACTGTGTGACCTTAGGCAAATCATGTAACCCCCGGAAACCTCAGTTATCCCATTTAGCTAGCTTTAAGGTTTACAAAGCAGTTTTAAAAATTTACTGGTAGAAAACTTCTTTACTCAAAGAGAAAAAAAAATTGAATGCCCAGTACATTGTTAATAAAGTCAAATAATTATTCTGTTAAAAAATATTACCTTATCCTCACAACAACCTTGGAAGGTAGGCACTGTTACTATTCCAGTTTTATAGATAAGCGAGTGAAGGTTAAGGCCAAGGTCACACACCCAGCTAGTAAGTATCTGAGGCTGGATTTTAATTCTGATCTTCCTGACTTCAGGCTCCACACTCTTCCTCTGCATCACCCTACCAAACAGACATAATAATACTTGACCTAGCTCCTTTACAGGGCCTTGAAGAGGGAAAACTACAATCCTTCTGCCCTTTGCCTTCTCCAACCTACTCAGTCTGTTCAAAGCTACAGGCTCACCTGCTTAGTAACAGATGAAACAAACCATGGAGAACTAGAAAGTGTCGTAGCCTGGTCACTCTCGGGCAGCCGGGAGTCAATCTACTGTTCGATGAAAACTGTCCTTTGCCCGGAAATCCCTGTATGTTGCTATTGCCCCATCACGTGGACATTTAATTCTCTTTCCTAGTCAGCATAGATGCTCTAGATTCACTGAGCTCCAGAAAAGAGATAGGATTTTGTTTTGCCTTGGGGAGTCTCTGAGCAGTCCTGGTGCATAGAAGTCTATTCAACAGTGATCCTATTCTTAGCTAAAAATGGCTTATTTTAGCACATCCATGTAGTTGCGGATTACTCATACTAATGGAGGGGGAGACATGACCTGGGCTAACAGACCATAAATTTAAAATTAGAAGGGACTGTTAGAGGCTGTTGAGATAAGGAAACTGAACACTCGACATCAAATGACTCACCCATAGGTAGCAAGTGGCAAAACCAGGATTTGAACTTTTGCTCTCCAGTTCTAAAGTGAGCATACCAATTATAATAGTAATTAATATTTCACATTTATATGCCACTTTAAAGTTTACAAAACACTCATCTCCCAACCTTTGTGATAAATGGAAAGGCACTGGAGGACTTTTCTGAGCCCCCCAACAGTTAGCCTTCCCCTCCCCCCAAATCATTTTGTATTTCCACACGATGTCATCTCTACTTAGGCCTTCAGCTCTACCTTCTCTGCAGTGCAAGCTCCTCAACCTCTGAAAGTTCAGCTTTGGCCTTATTTTGCCTGAATCCAAGTGTCCACTACACTTCCAGACCATTTCCATGTCATGCCTTGCCCCTCCTGTATCTGTAAGGCAAGTGTCACAATATCTGTAGTGACTATGAATATGCCTGCATAGTTCTGTATTGCAGAATATGAGAGACTCTCTCTATAGAAGGCAGAAAAGGTAAAACATTTATTCAGACACCAGAGGATCAAATCCCAAAACCAATAACTCCAATTCAACATAGCAGCAATGATATCCCAAAACCAGCAAGTTCACTTCATTATAATAGCAAAGAATTTAAAACACAATATCACAGCAGGTAGCCAAGCCATCTCATAACCTTCCCCTCTGCTGGTGCTTTCCTGTAAACACTCACTCACAAATCTTAGCTGTCTGCTTGCCTGCGGGCCCAAGGGCTTCATGCCTCTGGTGACCTAATTAGGGGTAAAGACCATCTTGCTTACTTTGTATGTGTATCCACCGCACTTAGCACAATGGCCAGCACAAATAAGGGATTAATAGATGCTTTGTCTTTTGGCTACATCCATTTACCTATTCGTGTACATATCATTCACACACAGCAGAATTAAGCTCATTAAGGGTAGAGATTGTTGGTTGTCGGTTTGTTTGTTTTCTTGGGTTTTTTGGGGGGGTGATGTGGAGGGGGGGTTGTCTTTGCATCCAGAGCCCCCAGAGTGCTTATTGAAATGAATTAAATAGCTGAATTAACTTCTATTTTACAGATGAGAAAACTCAAAGCTTAGAGAGGTGATTTGGCTTGCCCATAATTATGGAAGTAAAAAGAAGCAAACAGATGCAAGACATACTGTGGAAGAAGAATCAACGGGACTGGATAATGAATTTAATGTGAGTACTAAAGAAAAGGGAAGAATCGAAATGACTAGGTGGCACCATCGACATAGAGGGGGCTCCTACAGGTTCTAGGAACTTGTCTTCCTAAGCTTGACAGTCATGATCACTGCCTCCAGGTTCAAGAGACTCTGCCATTCACAGGTCTGCCTTGCACACCTGGCTTTCCTTGAAGCCTCCTTCCACAGAGAGGGGCACTTCTCAATGAAAGAGAATCACCCTATCAACAGCCATATGAAAAAATCCTCTAAATCGCAAATAAGAGAAATGACAGATAAAACAACTGGCAAAGATAAAAAACAGGAAAAATGATCATTGTTAGAGGTACAATGGGAAGACAGGCACACAAATACTCTGTAGGTAAAACTGAATTGGAAAGCAATTTGGAACTATATCCCCCCAAGTCATTGAATTCTAAATATCCTTTGAATACAACTATTATGCACACCCCCAAGATCAAAACCAGAGGAAAAGGATCCATGTGTGCAAATATATTTGTAGCAATTTTTTTTGTGGTAGAAGAGAACTAGAAAATGAGAGAGTACCCATCAAAGGAGAAATGGCTAAACAAACTATGATATATGAATGTGACAGAATGTTATATTGTTATAAGAAATGACAAAAGGAATGGATCCAGAGAAACTTGGGAAGACATATGAACTAATGCAGAATGATATGAGCTAAACTAGGAATACAATTTAGACAGTGACTACAACATTGCAGAGAAAAACAACTTTGAAAGACAGAAGAATGCTGATTAATGCAATGACAAAGCAACCAAAGACAAAGTGCTACTTACCTCTTGGCAGAGAGGTGATGAGAGGCAGACTGAGACATACATTGAGATGTGAGATGAAGAATGAGATATACATTTCTGGACATGACTTATGTGTGATTTGTCTTATTTGACAAGTCTCGACACAAGGAAAAGGTTTTTGCTTTTTAATTCTGGAGAGAATTTTGGAGCACAAGTGGAACAAGTGAGAATGATAAAGCATTAAAAAGCCACAACAGCAAAGACTGAGGTTCAAGTTGGGACACACCAAGCAGGATAACTTTGAAACTAACATGCTGAATATATTCTCTGCTTTAAAAAACAAAGCATCAATGTGTTCACAGTAGAGATTCCAAGTTTCACAGGAAATCCTTTTGTTCTCAGGATTCGGAGATGCTCGTGTTAATTGTTATTTATTAAGTATGGGAAAAAATTTTAAATTTAAATAATTTTTAAAACATACAAAGAATCACTACTTCCAGACTAATCCTGCATAGGGATGGGGCCAAAAGCCAAACTATAAAGAGCTGAGTGTGCTGCAACTACAGACAATATTTTTGAGATGTTTGCTAGCTTTGTAGTCAAGGACAGTCATGGGACAATAGCTTGAGAGGACAGCACGGTCATAGGATCACGGATAAAGAGCTAGAAGAATCTTCAAAGGTCATGTAGTCCAACCCCTTTATTTTACCAATGAGGAAATCAAGACCTAGAGAATTAAGTAACTTGCCCAGGATTAAGGAAAGATTTTTTTTTAAGCTGAAGGGAAGGAGATAGTAAACAGAGGGGAAATTAGAAATGTATGTGAGAGAGAGGATGAGGGTGGGGTGGGATATAGATGGCACAGATGAAACACTATTATAAAGCATTTAAGTGCTTAGCTCTGTGCTAAGTGCTGGGAATGCACAAAATTGCTGTCACATTTTAATTAATAGAGACAACATATGTACCAGGGCCCTAAGTAAGGGTACATAAAAAGTCCCAGGAGTCCAGAGGGCAAGTGACAAAGGAGCTAGCCTCGGCAAGGAAGAAAGTCACCTCTTATCCCATTTTTGGAAGGAAGAAGAGAAGGAGTGAGGACACTGAGACATTTAGAGGCATCAAGGGGCATGATGGTGGCTGGCCCCCATCACCTCTGTCACTGACAGAGGGCATCCAGTATTCTCAGCTCTCAACGAGGGAGGTTTGGGACCGAGGTTAATATACAAAAAGACTTATTCCCTTTCCGAGTCAGCCGCTTTAGGCGAAGTTGGAAAGTAGCCAATGGTAACCTTCTCCCCAACTTTTCTCCTTAATGTGCTCCAGTGCTGCCACCTAGTGGTGAAGATGGTGGCTCACATCCACTGGGGGGCATTCTGAGAAAGAATATTGGAACGACCAGGCTCATTGTCTTAGGACAGACCATCAGTGTGTGCAGAAGTATATAATTAAACTAAATACAGCAGCAGCAGTGTTAACACATCATCATGCAGCAGCGCGAGAAGGGCAGTGAACTTGGAGCCTACCTTCCCAGAAGAATTTCCCATCTGTGTCCTTCACGACTCTCTGTTCCAAGCAAACTGACATTACTGGGCTTGCGCTTCTCTCAATTTGGCATTCTTGCCGTCACCTCCACCCTCCACATAGCCTGTCTTCCATGCCTCGAGGTCCTTCCTTGACCTGGACCTCCACGTCCAACTCCAGCCATAAAGGCTCATGTCAAATGCTCCATCCCATTCCCTCATTACTAGTCTACAAATTAACAAGCATTTAGTAAGCACTTACTTGGCACCAGGCACTATGTTCAGTTATTGGGGCTTTCTCCCTCCCCAAATTACCTTATTATTTGCCTCTCTGTTTCCATATTCTATGTCCCTTGTAGAAAGTAATGTCTTTAAGGACAAGAACTGGTTTTTTTCTCTCCCAAACAGGAAATATAACCCTTTGTTTGTACTATTTAATAATATTTAAACTGGACTGAAAGATCCTCACTGAACCTCAGTTTCCTCATCTGCAAAATGGAGATAGTATTTGTACTACCTAAATCATAAAGGTCTTAGGAGGATTAATTGCAATTTGCCTATGGTTTTCTAAACTTTGAAGCCTACAAGCTATTTTCATCATTTTAGAGCAGAGGTTTCCAAACTTATTTGGCCTGCCACCCCTTTTTCTTTTTCTTTTTTTCTTTTTTTTTGGAGAGAGGAAGGCAGGGCAATTGGGGTTAATTGACTTGCCCAAGGTCACATAGCTAATAAGTGTGTCAAGTGTCTGAGGCTTTGAACTCAGATCTTCCCGACTCCAGGGCTAGTGCTGTACTCACAGCACCACCTAGCTGCCCCCTACTGCCCCCTTTTCAAAAAAAAAAAATTACTCAGTGTTCCCATGGAAATCTACTTTCTTTAACCCTTTAACAGTTTTTTTTTAATTTGCATCATTTCAAAAAAATTCAAATTTTTTAAAAAATGACATCTTAAATTTAGCAACGTATTGTAAATATGTGTATTTTTTCCTACATTGAAATTTTGCATCATGTAACCATATAGTATCGTATTATAAACAAGTCATTATATGCACATATTCCTGCCAATGCATGCTGAACTTCCCCACAACGCATGATACACTCACCTGCCAACACCTGCTTGTTAAGACCAGTCAGTGGACTTGACCACCGATGGGTTGTAACTTGTATTTTGTGTGTTCATTTGGAAAATAATGTAATCACTACAACTTTAACTCTGATACACAACAGATGAAACATGTACAAATGGTTTTTCAAAATATTCTCTTCTCTTCTTTCCTGATTCTACCACTCTCTTATTTTTATTCAACACTCCCCATCTGCACCCAAGGCAACTACTGCCCCCTGGACTGTTCCAGCACCTCCCAGGGAGCAGTATCACCCATTTTGGGAACCTCTGATAGCGTATCGCGTAATCACCCACCCTTCTACTTTTCTCCAATCCTGAATGTGTAGGGAAAAAAAAAAACTTTTTAAAGACTCTTACGTATAAGAAGCTTCATTAAAGTTCTAGTCTGATGTCTGTTCATGGTATAGAGGTGACTCAGTTTCCCAATGGCTAAGCTAATAGAACTTAAGTTCTGGCAGGCCCTACTCAGTTAAAAAGAACAATGGGACATGTGATGTCATCCCAAAACCAAGCTAGTTAAAGTCGGAAAGCTCACCACCATGTTGTCTGCCTTATCTCTCTAAACTCTGAGTTCCTTTGCCAGAAGAAACTATCTTTTGCCTTTCTATCCCCAGCATTTAGCATAATCTGGCACATAGTAGGGCTTAATAAATGCTTATTTATTGACTTGACCAGAGAGCAAGGCACATAAAATAATGACTTGTTTTTTCTGACCACAGGAACTTACCAAAAAAAAGTCTATGAAGACATTTGTAAGAAGACAGAGTTGACAATCAGAGTTGGCAATTGATTGCCGCTGTCATAAACATCCACTCTTCCAAGGGCATAGAAGGGTTGAACGAGTTGAGTTCCACGAAGGGTCTTTGGCATTTGAGAGTGTCACTGACCCTTTTTATTAATGGGTAGCATGATTAATAAAATTATTAATTACCCAGAAAGAAAAAAAAAGATGGGATTGGATTAGATGATGTCCGAGGCCCTTTCCAGCCCCAGATTTATGTTGCCTACGAGGCACACAGGAATTACAGCTGATATTAAAAGAGGCTTCCCAAAGATCCCACAGATCTTTTTTTTTTTCAAATAGCCTGTAGGAGCTTTCAACTAGTGCTTTCTAGGGCTTGCCTACAAAAATTAGAATGGTTATATTTAATCCAAATTATTGGATGCATTTTTCCCATTTTATTTTATTTTCCTTTTAACAAGCATTTATTTTCTCTCCCTCCTTCGATTAAAAAAATTGTTTTCAGTGACTCAGCCATTCAAATGATCTTACAACATCAGGTTACTAGGATTAGGGAGGGTCTGAAGTATTTGTGAGATACAAGCCAAGCAGCAGAAATCACTACCACCATCAGTACTACCTTCCGTCTTTTGCTTTAAGGACCGACCTAGTCCAGAACTATAGAATCCTACTGTTGAAAGATCTCAGAGATGATAGGATCATAACTCAATTGCTGGAAGGGACCTTAGAGGCAATCTACACCCACCTTCTCATTTTCCAGTTGAGAAACTTGAGGTCCCAAAATCACATAGGTAGCATCAGCATAGGTGGGATTTGAACCCAGTTCCCCTGACCCCAGAGCTGGTGCTCTTTCCAATAAACCACAGAGCAGACCGTGAAGCTCCTCTACAGAATTGCTAGTAGGTGAT
The DNA here is from genome assembly GCA_028646595.1 of Phalanger gymnotis. Classification (NCBI taxonomy): domain Eukaryota; kingdom Metazoa; phylum Chordata; class Mammalia; order Diprotodontia; family Phalangeridae; genus Phalanger; species Phalanger gymnotis. The sequence goes on along the minus strand of CM053627.1, from coordinate 96,088,039 downwards.
ACCCAGCTAATACTTTCTTTAGCGAATGGGTCGGCTGGCTGCACGTAGATGCATTGACGGACAAGGGAGCCTAAGATGATTTGGATTTGGGGCGGCAGGGGGAATAATGAGAATTCCCAGAATGAGCATTTTCTAGGAGCAAGAATAGTCTCTGTTGCAACAGCTGCAGTAGAAACGACAGGGGCCAGCCAGCAGCCCTCATTTGTGATGGGAAGCCTGTCACATAAGTGTTCGGAGTTTCTGAGGCCCTCAGACACAAGCCAAGACAAACAAGGAGAAGTGAAAAACAGAGGCCGGCAACTGGTGTGCAGCTTACACAATGGCTGTTGCTGGGGGAGCGGGGATGGGTTCCCCCATACCATCTGCCTTGGTTTTAGCACTGGCCATTTCAACGGCCTAAAATGAAATCACAGGATCATAGATTTAAAGCCAGCAGAGACCTTTGTGGGGTCTAAACTCCGCATCTTACAACTGAGGAAACTAAGACCCAGAAATGCTAAATGATTTGCCCGACATCACAAACAGATTAAAGTAAATGGCAGAGCCAAGATTTAAAACCAGATTGAATCAATTATTAAGCTCCTACTATGCGTCAGGCACTATGTTAATCACTGAAGATACAAAGGAAGGCATAAGACAGTTGCTGCCCTCACACAAGGTTAACAACACGCCAACAACCAAACCCATACAAACTCTATACAGGGTGTGCTGGAGGCCATCACAGAAGGAAGGCACTAAGCAGCTGGAAGGTAGGATTTGAGCAGAGTCTTTAAGGTAACCAGGACATCCAAGAGGCAGAGGTGAAAAGTGGCGGGGGGGGGGGCATTCCAAGCATGAGGCACAGTTAGGGAAAAGGCACAGAAGTGGGAGACTTCTGTGTGAGGAAAAGCACGACGGCCAGTGTCACTGGCTCATAGAAGACACAGTTCATAGTGGTGAGTAATGCGTAAGAAGATTGGAAAGGTAGGAGGTGCCCGCTTATGACGCCCCTCAAAAGCCAAACAGAGAATTTTATATTTGATCCAGGAGATACTAGGGAGCCACTGGAGTTTACTGAGGGGAGGAGGGTGATAGGGTCAGACCTGCACTTCCTTCATGTGAGACAGGGGTGAAGGAGTAGATAGAAGGGGAAGATATCAACTGATGAGAGATGAAGGGAAGAGGAGAAGGAGTCCTCAGCTAATGATCCAATTTTTTTCAGTCAAATACGGGGCAAGGTCCTCTGGTTCCTGCTTTTCTGAACCTCAGTTTTGTCATCTATAAAATGGGCATAATAATGCTTGCACCACCCACCTCATAGGCATGTTGGGAATCCAATGAGATAATATATGCCAAGTATTTTCTAAACTTTAAAACCTGTGAAGTATTTATCAACACTGTAGTGGTATGACATACTTATCTTCCCATAACATTACACTACCTTACACAGTCATTCACATATTTGGAAAACTGACCAGTCAACAAATATTTGTGGAGCATTTACTATGTGGGAGGCATTGGGATAGGAGCTGTTGAGGATGCTAGTTACCTCTAGACATGCTTCCTGTCTCCAAGCTGAGAGTTATTATTTGTTGTAGCCAGATTAATTCAGTTCAACACTTACTTAAAATGCCTCCTGTGGGACAGCTAGGTGGTGCAGTGAGCAGAGCCCGGAGTTCAAATCCAGCCTCAGACACTTGACACACTTGCTAGCTGTGTGACTTTGGGCAAGTCCCTTAATGCCAATTGCCCTGCCTTCCCCCTTCCCAAAAAACTGCCTACTGTGTGCTCAGCAGCATGCTGGGCAATGAGCAAGATCCAAAGCCCCTCGTGGAGTTTCTATATTAGTAAGAAGGAGGTAATACAGACAGAGATAACTCTAATACAGGATGAGACATACTAAGCACATTAGGAAGGTGCAAAATAAAGTGTTAGGCTATGTCTGGTGGGGAGATGTTGCTGATCAGATCGCAAGTGGTTGTCAGGGCTTCGATTTCAAAATAATCTGAAGAGGTAACAAGTGCTTAGTAGACAGATATGGAAAGTCCTAAAAGCCATCTTTCTTTTCTAGGGAATCACCAGAGCTGAGCTTTGAAGAGAGCTCAAGAATCTAAGAGATGGAGGTTAGAAGGGAGCACATGAGGGATAGTCACCCATGCCTAGGCATGAAAAGTGAGGGATGGAATGCCATGTTCGGTGAATAGCAATTAGGTCAGTTTGGCCAAAAGGGAGAGAGGATGAGGAGGAGAAATATAAAATAAGGCTAGAAATACAGGCTAGAGTCATACTGTCCTGGGCTCTGGATGCACAAATTTGTCAGTAAAAGGAAAGAGAGGAGAAGAACCAAAGGAAGGTTGTTTTGGTTGGTTGGGTTTTGGGTTTTTTTTGTTTTTTTAAGATGGGAGAGATCAAAATGTATTTGTAAACAGCTGACAGGGGAGGCAGAGAGCAAGAGTCTGTTACAACAACTTCCTGGAGAAGGCAAGAGGGGAAATAGACTTGAGGGTTGAAGGTAGCCTTTGGGAAGAGTAGGAATACTTCTTTCTCTGTGCCTGGAGAAAAGCAGAAGAAAGTAGGTAATGATGCTGAGAGTTGAAAGTGCCATTGGAGGACTGAGGAAAGAGGAAAAGCCTGGTGACTGAGTACAAAGAAAGGAAGAGTCAACAAAAACAAAGCAGAAATGTTGGAGCAACAGGTGGGCCCAGCCAAGGTTACACCCCCTACCTTATTGTGGGCAACGCTCTAGAAGCCCTCAGAAGCCCAGGAGCCAAGAGAGGAGAAAGTGGGAGGAGGCGAGCAGGGTTACCCAGTGATGAGAATTAGAAACTCAGGAATTGTGGGAGATCATCGGGGAGGTAAGGAATTTTAGGGTCCGTAGTAAAACATTAAAGTAACAGACTCTAGAGTCAAGGTCAAATATATAAAGAAAGCCAAAATAGGAGAGACTGACCACAAGGTGAGTCAAAGAACCCTGGGATGCCAAGAGGTCATGATGAACCTCAGGGCTTAGCACAGTGCCAGGCACATATCAGGAGCTTAATAAATGTTTACTGATCAATTGTTGGAGGAAGAGGATTGAAGACTCCGTGATGGAGGAAGCATTAAAGGTTGGGCCTTAAGGATAGACAAAGATTCGACAGCAAATAGCAAACATCCTCACGTCTAGATTTCCACCACCACCACCACCAAACTTTAAGGAAAATGTACAGAAACAAAACAAAGTCTAGAGAAGGGGAGGAAAACTAGTAAGAGGATTGAAAACAAGTTCTGATGAAAGGGATTTTTGTTAACTACATTAAAGAATTTTTTTTTCACAAAAACTTCTCACTGGGCCCCTTTAAATACCATCCCTTCCTGGTACTTCAGTGTCCTTTACCCTTCATTAGGACTTTGGATCAAAACAAGAATTTCGTAATAATTTGTGGTTACTGTTGTTTAGTCATTCGCAGCTCTGCCTGACTCTTTGTGACCCCATTTGGGGTTTCCTTAGCAAAGACGCTGGAATGTTTTGCCATTTCCTTCTCCAGATTGTTTTACAGATGAAGAAACTGAGGTAAACAGGAGTAAGAGACTTACCCAGGGTCACACAGCTAATGTGTCTGAGATGAGATTTGAATTCAGGTCTTCCTAACTCCAGGGCTGGCGCTCCAGACACTGCACCACCCGGCTGTCCCATAGCTGCCCTTCTAATAATTAGAACTGCTGGGCTGCTTCACGAGCTAGTAAACTTTTTTGTCACTGGAAGTATTTGGGCAAAAGCTGAACAACTGACAATGTGTGAGTGGTGTGGACCAGAGGCGACGACCCATCAGCCCAGGGGACTCCTGTGATTCATACCTCTCCTGAGCGTACCTGAACTAGATTAAAAAGTCATCGAGATATACTTAACAAATAAATATCAACACAACAAAACATAGGTACTGTTACATTTAAAACTAAGTCAATAGATGGCCCTCGGGGATCCTCACGTATGGATTAATAACGTCTGCTTCTACATCTATTTCAATCACTGACCCCACTGATGTAGAAGATATTGATGTATCAGCTAATGAGCTGGAAAAGAAGTTCTCTGAGGAACGTCCCCGCCAAATCGTAAGTGCCTAAGAGTCTAGTTGGAAGGGTAAGATATTTACATTAACAAATAACTGCCAAATAACACACACATAAAGTCATAATGTCCTAGTATTGGGAGACAATATAGCATAGTGGAAAGAGACCTAGACTTGAAGTTAGGAAGACTGGGTTCAAATCCCTACACACACACACACACACACACACACACACGCACGCACACACTATGTAAGTCAGAGCAAGTCTGACTCAGTTTCCTTATTTGTAAAAATGGGCATAATAGCAGCTATCATAAAGAGTTGCTATGAGGATCAAAGAAGAATATGCATGAAGTACCTTGGAAATTTTAAAGTGCCAACATAAATGCCACATATGTATTTAGAGAGATATCTATGTGGACATAGATATTAAACATCCTCTCCTCTAACCCCTTTGCTCAAGAAGGAAAGACTTCCATGATATATCTAATGGGTCACCTAAGCACTGCTTGAACATCTCACTAGGCAGCCTATTCCATATCAGTATCAATTGAATTGTGTAAGCAATAAGTATTCAATTAACAAATTTTTCCATTTCATTTTTTACTAATCTGATTTAAGCACTTGAGGACATGTTTTTAACCTTAGTCATCGTAGCTCTGCTGCTACGTATAGCACAGCTCTGCTGTGTAACCTTGGCCAAATCACTTTACATCTTAGAACCTCGGTTACTCTTTGGTCAAATGAGGACATTGGACCATGACCTCAGCACGACCAACAAGATGGAACACTAGACAGTTTCGCTAATCCCCACGACCTCTCAAACCTCTCCAAAACAGAAACTCTACACAAAAGATAAAGCAACTTCACCTATCTCCATGGTCTAGGGCAGTAGAGATCCATAAGCAGGTTAGAAAAATCAGGAACAGATGCCTACCTCACTCAGCACTCCACCACATACCATGCTACCAACAGCAAGGCTGCACTAGCTGACCCAAGGTCCCAACACTTGGGCTTGCAACAAAACAGCACCCCACACCCCAGTCTCACCTTCTTTTTTCCAATGCTATGGAGATCTTGGCTCTATGCTATAAGACTTTGCTTGAGCTATGTCAGATAGCCAGACTTGGGGCAGCAACATTCTGTGATACAAAAGATCTTTGCAGAGGAACAGAAGAACAGAGGGAAAGAGGAAAGACTCATGTCTGGGCTTGAAATAGAGCTCAACAGCCCACCTCACCCTCCTGTAAGAGCTTCAGAGAGTCAAACTACAGAAATCGATCTACAGATCTAATTTTTAGATTACAGATCTAATGCTACAACATTAGAGTGGCAGCTCTCTGAACTACCAGAGCCAGGTCAGAGAGCTGAAGAACCGAGGGACTAGAACAGGATACTTTGTTAGAAGAGATTGGGCAGCACTTCACTAAACCTGAGGGAAAGAGATCAGCATCCACCTGGGTCCAGTTCTGTCCCTTCAAAGGGGGCGTGAGACCTGGGCTAGTGAACTGTAAATTGTCCAATGTGGGAAGAAGGGAAGAAGTATTGAGATACAGCCTCCAAAGAAACCACCATCAAAGAAGACTGCCAGAAAGTGAGCAAAAGGGGAAAATAAGAAGGGGGAAAACTGAAATTATCAAAGATCTCTGGAAGAAGAAAACTCCAAGACCTTGATAATAAGTAGATAAACCAACAGAGTAAAGACTAACGGCAGAAGGAAACATGGCCTCCAAATCTGCTAAACAACTTCAGACATCTATGAATGAACACTGCAAAACAAGGCAAAATAATTAAATGCTCTTCAGAACAAGGACTCCACAGAATTTGAGAAGAACGTAGAACCACAGCACACTGCCCCTCAGCGGCTTAAAAAAAGAAATGGGAATTATGAGAGCAGAATTTATAGCCTGCACAGCAAAAATAATGGGCAGAATAGAAAAACTAGCATCTGTGATGGCAAGTTTCACCAAAGAAACAACTGAGAGAATGAAATATTATTCAAACACACAGTAGCAAAAGACAATCTAAAAGAAAGGAAGGAAAAAAATAACATTTAAAGAAAATATGTTCTCTACCCAAGTAAAACATACTAATTTTGAAGATAGGATGTATGAAACACATGGGCATCACAGGTTTCCCAGAAGAATATGATGAGACAAGAGACCTGAATAACACAGTGCAAGAAGTAATACAAGAGAATTGGCCAGAACTTCTGGACACAGAAAATGAAATACCATCTGAAAGAATTCATAGACCACCTCCAGAAAAAAAAAAACAAAAAAACAAAGGCTCCAACACTAATAATTGTTAAATTTAACAATTCATTTCAGAAACAACTTCTTCAAGTAATCAAGAGAATGGCCTTCAAATACAAAGGAAAGGAAATTCAAATACCACAAGACTATTCTGCACATACCGGAAAACACAAGAGGGAATGGAATATGTTCCAAAGAGCGGTAGACCTTAGGATGTCACCCAAGGTGACCTACCTTGCAAATCTGAGCTCAACCATAAATGAAAAAAGATGGATATTCAATCATAAAAAGTCATTTGAAACATTCTTAGAAAGAAAATCAGAACTATGGAGATCACATCTCAGACATTCTAGACAGCAGAAATTCAGAAGGGGTGAACAAACGCAATAGCCGAGGACAGCAGAGGGACAACAGACAAATCAAGAAGAAATTTCTTTCTAAATGTATACAAGGAGACAGGGGGTAAAGCCAGAAGTCCAGTGGAGGCAACAGTGAAGAGGTAGGCCTGGGGCATTATGGACAGAACTTAGAAATACCCTGCCTACAAGGGAACTGATTTTTTTGTAAGACTATATTACAAATGGGAGGGTACATGAAAGGAGAAGATGAATGTAGGGAGAACAGGGTGGCATGTATAATGTGTCTGAGTCAAATCAAGGGCTAACAATGAGAGGCAGGTAACACTGTGGTCTCGTGGAAAGAAAGAACTTGCAAGTGAGTGGATAAGGAGGAAGGGGAAAGTTTTGAAAAGGAAGAAAAGGAGAGAGACCTTGCTTTGGTGGTGGGAAGGAGTTCCATTGATGAATGTTCCTATGAGTGAAGAGAGATGTGCTGTGAAGAGAGATGGGGACCTTATCCTGAGTGTGGTCCGGGTGCCTGTGGGATTTTTTGCTTTGAAAACATAGCTAATCCTACCCTGGGAGGAGGTGAGTTGGAGCTCTTTAGGGCACTTACATTCTGGAGGAGTGGGAGGGCATGGACCTAGAGAGGGGATTTTGAGGCATATGGGGAAAGGAGGTAACCAAGAAAATAATATAGATTAGTGGTAGGCTGCATCATCACAAATGTGAGGAAGGACTACCATGGGGCAGTGTCTTCTCTGTCACCTGTAGGAATTGGCTTTGTTCTGGAAGTGAGGCAAAATGGGGGGTGGGGTGAAGGGGGGGAATGGAAGAAGAATCCAAGAGTCAACCTCTACAAGGCAATGGCAGAAATCGTCTAGAAGAAAGGCACCAGAATGGAGACCTCAGAAGTTCTGATTCCCTGGCCAGAAATTAGAGACTAGATAATTACAGTGGCCATAAACTAGAGAATGATGGTCTAGAATAGAGAGAGAGAAGAAGGATAATGAAGACAGTGAGAATATTTCTTAATGAAATTAAAAACTAATGAACAGGACTAGCTGAAGGGAGAAGAGGAAGAAGGAATCTACATAACAAAGGGGAAAAGGAGGGAAGGATTAGATCAGATAATCAGAAAAAGGATTTATCAATCAAAATCCCAAAGGGAAAGGGATAACAAACTGGAGGGAAGGATCGGGTGGAGGAAAGAGATCCAGTGGGAATGGGGCTGCCTTAAAAAGGATTAAGAAACATAGTACTATATTTATGGTAAAGGAGATGAGGAAATCATAACTTATAGGGGAAAAACAATACTAGAGACCAGGAAAATGGAAACCTAACTCTTGGATTAAAAAATCCAATAAAATGAAAAGGTGACAGATTAGATAAGAAAACAAACCCCTACAATCTTTTCCTTACAAACAACACATATAGAAAACAAAGACATACACAAAATAAAACTGAGGGGGTGGAAAAAACCTTAAAGTGTTATCAAGGGAATCCAAAAAAGTAGGAGTTACAATCATGCTGAGAAAGCAAAAACATTCAAAAAATGAAAATGGATAAACAAGGAAACTATAATATACTGAAAGGAGCCATAGACAACAAACCAGTATCAATAATAAATAAACATATATCCTCTAAATGCCTGAGCACCAAACTTCGTAAAAGGAACATTAACTGAGCTACAAGAAGACAGACAGTAGCTTACCAATGAAAGGAGACTTCATGATTTTTCTTGAGGTTCTGAATAAGTCTAACAGATAAAGATAAACAAAAGGGAAAATGTGGAATTGAACTAATTCCTGGAGAAACTAGAGTTAAAAAAAAAAAAAAAACTTCTCTCACCTTCTAGATGGGACTGCCAAAGAATATACACATTTCTCACCCACATGGAACTTTTAGAAAAACTGTCTATGAATTAGGGCACAGAGAAATAGCAAACAAATGTCAAAAGGCAGAAATAGTAAACATCTATGACTGAACATAAAGTAAGAAAAATCATCATTGGTTCAAGGATCACAGACAGAAAACACACACTCAAGTAGAGACTTGAAAATGACCTAATAAATAACAAGTCAAAGAAGATAATGATGAATCGTACCAAAATTTCTGGGCTCAGCTAAAGCAGTCCTACGGGGAAAAATCATATCCATACAAACATACATTAACAAAATAGATGAAGAGAGGATTAATAAACTGAATGTGAATTTAAAAAAATTAGAAAGCCGACCAATAAACTTAAAATAAGTGCCAAAAAGGAGATGTTAAAAATCGAGAGTTCTCTTTGGTCCTGGCGGCTGGTGGAAGATGAGGAAGGGGGACATCTTCGTTTGGTAAGCGCCACAATAAGACACACACTTTGTGCTGTCGTTGTGGCTCTAAGGCATACCATCTTCGGAAGTCAACATGTGGCAAATGTGGATATCTTGCTAAACGCAAGAGAAAGTATAATTGGAATGCAAAAGCTAAGCCACGCAACACCACTGGTACAGGTCGGATGAGGCACCTAAAAATTGTCTATCGCCGATTCAGGAATGGATTCTGTGAAGGAACAACACAACCCAAGAGAGCAGCTGTTGCTGTTTGTTAAACATAAATGTCCTGAATGAAAAATGTAAAAAAAAATCATAGGAGAAATAGACTAATTAGAAACAAAAAAAACTATAGAAAAGTTAAATAAAACTAAAAGTTAGTTGTTTAAAAGATTAATAAACCTTTAGTTTAACTAAAAAGAAGAGGACAGAAAATCAAATCAATAAAATAGCAAATGAGCAAAGTGAAAGCACAACAATACCATAATAAAAAGGATAAGCAAAAAATTATATACAACTATATGCTAACAAAACTGACAGCACAAAAGAAACAAAGGAATACCTTCAAAAATATAAAAGACCCAAACTTGTCAGAAGACCAGATAAAGACTTTAAATAATCTGGTCTCAGAAAAGGAAATAGATCTAGTTGGGAAGGAAGGAAAGAAGGAAGGAAGGAAGGAAGGAAGGAAGGAAGGAAGGAAGGAAGGAAGGAAGGAAGGAAGGAAGGAAGGAAGGAAGGAAAGAAGGAAGGAAGGAAGAGAGAGAGAGAGAGAAGAAGAAGAAGAAGAAGAAGAAGAAGAAGAAGAAGAAGAAGAGAAGAAAGAGAGAGAAAGAGAGAAGGAGAGAAGGAGAGGCAGCTAGGTGGCACAGCGAGTCAAGCACTGGCCCTGGAATCAGGAGGACCTGAGTTCAAATTTGACCTCAGACACTTGACACACTTAATAGCTGTGTGTGACCTTGGGGAAGTCACTTAACCCCAATTGCCCTGCCTTCCCCTCTCAAAAAAAAAAAAAAAGAAAAAAAAAGAAAGAGAAAAGGAAAGAAAGGAAGGAAAAGGAAAGAAAACTCCTGGTTCTACGATAGATTCGCAAGAGAATTCTATCAAACTTTAAAGAACAATTGATACCCATACTTTACAAACTTTAGAGAGGAAAACACTCTACCGGAATCCTTTTATGAAACAAATATAGCCCTAATACCTAAAGGAGGAAAATATGGAAAGAAAATGATAGACTAATGTAATTAATAAATATTGGAATATTGACTCAAAAATTTTAAACAAAATCCCATCAAATAAGCTACAGTGATTTATCCAAGAAATCTTTCATTATGACTATGTGGAATTTATACCAGGGATGCCAGGATGGTTCAACATTTTTAAAAATCAGCATATTTAATCCTATTAAAAAACCAAAACATCCAAAACCACATGATCATCTCAATAGACGCAGAAAATGTTTTTAACAAAATACAACATTCATTTATGCTAAAAAAAATCTCTATCAACTATAAACATAAAGTAACCTTTTTTAAGTATCTAAAACGAAAAGCAAGCATCGCATGCAATGAAAATATATTAGCATCTTTTGCAATAAATATGGGAGTGAAACAAGGATGCCTACTCTCCTTACTATTATTTGACTTGTTTCTTAAAATGCTAGCAAAAGCAGTAATACAAGAGATAGAAATTCAGGGTATAAAGAAAGGTGAGAGAGAAGGAGACAGAGGAGGAGAGAGAAAAGAAGAGAAAGGGAGGAGTAGAGAGAGAGGGAGGGCAAGAGGGGAAGGAGAGAGGGAGGTTGAGAGAAAAGCGGAGACAGAAAAGGAGGGGGAGAGGGAGGGAGGGAGGGAGAGAGAGAGAGAAAGAGAGAGACAGAGATAGAGAGAGAGAGACAGAGATGTATTTGCTGATGACATAATGGTATACCTGGAAAATCCTAGGAAATCAGCAAAGATACTAATTTGGATAATTAATAGCTTCAGCAAAGATGCAAGCTACAAAAAAAAAACCTAAAACATCTACATAATTTCTATATGATAAAACATAAGAAGCAAAAACAGAAAGGGAAATCCCATTCCAAATACCTAAGAATCTATAAAAAGTGTCTGGGGATCTATCTACCAAAGTACACAAAAGACTTGTTTGGATTCAACTACTAAGTGCTCCTTAAAGAAATAAAGGCCAATTGAAATAGCTGGAGCCAGATTTAGCACTCATCGCTAGACAATATGACACAAATGACAACACTACCAAAGTTAATTGATACTTTTAATGACATAACAAATTACCAAGGAGATATTTTGAAGAGCTTGATAAAAGTAATAACATAATTCATTTTTTAAAATAAGATCTCTAGGGAAATATCAAGGGAAATAGTGAAAAGAAGTAGAGATGAAGGGAGAACATAGCATTTCCAGACCTCAAGCTGTATTCTAAAGCAATAGTCATAAAAACCATATGGAATTGGTAAAAATAATAATACTGATAATCGAGAAAGGTCAATACAATGACTGTAAAAAGGGAGAATCTGAAACAATGGAATTTAATAATCCAGTGTTTGATAAAGTGGAAAAACATAAATTGCCTAGGGGGAAAAACTCTTTATTTGGCTTTAAAAAACACTGGGAAAACTGGAAAGCAGTCTAGCAGAAATTAAGTTTAGACCAACACCTTATATAATATTCCACAATATGGATACCTAGGTGGCACAGTGGATAGAGTGCTGAGTTCAAATCTAGTCTTGGATACTTACTAGCTGAGTGACCCTGGGCAAGTCACTTAACCCTGTTTGCCTCAGTTCCTCAACTGTAAAATTATCTGGAAAAGGAAACAGCAAACCATTGTGGTAGCTTTGCCAAGAAAACCATAAATGGGGTCAGGAAGAGTCAGACATGACTGGGCAACAAATACCTCTCTTAATGCAACTTAAGGCTGCACTATTCCATAATATATTCTAAATGGATATATGACCTTAATATTAAAGACCATACTGTAAAAAAAAAATTAGAAGAGAAGCAGATCATAAACCTCTCATAGCCATGGATAGTAAATGCACTTAACCAAAAATAGATAAAGGAAATTTTAAAAGATAAATAGTTAATTTTTATTACATGAAACTTCTGCACAGACAAAATTAATGCACCTGGGATCAGAAAAAAAGCTTTGTATCAAATTTCTCTGATAAATGTTTGTTATCCTCTAAAGGTGCATGTGTGCATGTGTGTATGTGTATACAAAAGTGCATAAAGTACAAACTATATATAAACACACACACATATATATCTCCAAGGCATATAAACTATATGTACACATATGTGCATGTGTGTATGTGTATGTATGTATTTGTAAATATGTAGGTATAGATATAGCTAATCACCATTCCTTAATAGTTAAATGACCAAATGAACACACAGTTCTCAGAAAAATAATGGCAAAATATTCACAACAGCACAAAAGAATGCTTGAAAAAGAAATGCAAGCCAAAAAACCCTGAGGTTTCACCTCATACCCTTCAAATTGGGAAAGACAAAAACAATGGCAATACTTAATGTTGAAGTGGTTGTGGAACAGTAGTATATTGTTGGTGTAGCTGTCAAATGGTACAACCATTTTGAAACTCAATTTGTAGTTATACAAAAAGTATGACTAAAATATCCATACCTTTTGAACTGGAGACTCCATTACTGGGTTTACCCCAAGGAAGCCACTGATAATAAAGTCTCCAAAACACCAAAATAACCACCAAAAAAGCAGCACGTTTTGTGATGGCAAAAAATTTGGAAACCAAGCAGATGCCCATCAGTTGGGTAATGACCAAAATCCATGTGTTAGGTAAATAGAACACTACTGTTCTATAAGAAATGGTGTATATGATGAATACGGAGCAGCATGGAAAGAACTATGCAAACTGATACAGAGTGAAGTAAGCAGATCTAAGAAAACAACATACACAGTAACTACGATAATACGAATGGGAAGAATAACCACATACACAAACACAAAATTAAAAGTGATTGTAACAGAATTATAAAGATCAAGCAGGACTTGAATGAAGAGATATGAAAGGACGCTCCCAACCACCCTCTTCCTCAAGATGGGAAGTCCACAAGTGTTGCACATTTCACATATTTTCAGACTTTTTCAATGTATCAAGATTTTATCAATATATATTCAGGCTCACTCCTCTCTATGTCTATTGTTCTTTATTGTTATTTAAGATTCTTCATGATTCCTTTTGGGGTTTTCGTGGCAAAATGCCAAGTAAAGCTGGAACTGGAAGCTTTGGTCAGGAAGCTCAACTTCCTGAGTTCAAATCTGGCCTCAGACACTTATTAGCTGTGTGACCCTGGGTGAGTCACTCTGTTTGCCTCAGTTTCCTTACCTGTAAAATGAGCTGGAGAAGGAAACGGCAAACCACTCCTATATCTTTGCCAAAAAATCCCCAAAAGGGATCACAAAGAGTGAAACACAACTGTAATTATTTTTCAACAACTAAACAACAAACTAACAAGGCATTGTAAGATGGGAGGTGAGGAAGACATGTTTCAGACATGAGGAAGGGCTTGTAAAAAGGGGGAAGGGAAGGAGAAGATAGGGAAGAAAGGGAGAACAGAATAGGCATTTATATTGCACCCATTTACTTTGTGCCACTGTCTCATTTGATCCTCATAACAATCTTGATTGCATAGGTACTATTATTATCTCCAATTTATAATTAAGGAAACCAAGAAAAACCAGAGGTTAAGTGACTTGTCCAGGGTCACACAACTAAAAAAAATGTCTAAGGCAAAATTTGAACTCAGGTCTTACTAATTCCAAGTCCAGTGCTCTGTGCACTATGGTACCACTTAGCTGCCGCCTTCCACGATATTTCCATTTGTTGATACACTCCGCTGCCCCTACCCAATTACTTTGCATATGTTCGGCCCCTTTTTCTCTGTGTACATACCGTATGAGTCCCCTGAGTACAAGGACAACTTTTGTATTGTTTTGTCTTTGTTTTCCCCATATCTAGAACAGCCCCTGGCACCTTTAGGTATCCAATATATGCTTGTAAATCTGAACTGAATCCGCTGAGTTGTAAAGTACTCAGCCCAGTTTGACAGGAGCGGGAGGAGGGAAACCAAAGTACTGTAGTAGCCAAGAAGGGCAGAGAGGGACAGGGTTGAAGACACTTCAACTGGGAGGGAGTCTCATGGGAAACAGAGCCTTAGAGAGGTACCATGCCAGTTATTTTGTGTAACAACTGAAAGTCCAAGGAAGAAAGAAAAAAAAAAGGACAAAAAGAAGGCTGGGGAATGATCTCATTTGGGCAGAACTGGAGCTCTGATTTTTGTTTTGTTTTTTAAGCTGGTTTAAGAGTTCTCCTTTTCACTGGTTTCAATTGCCCTCTAGCAATTCATAGCTTTGGAATCAGGCTAGGTCTGTTCATAGTTAGCTGCATTCTACAATAGTGATCGTCATGTGAGTGGAAAGAAATATATACATGTAAGAAATGTTGGGGCAGCTAGGTGGTGCAGTGAGTAGAACACTGGCCCTGGAGTCAGGAGGACCTGAGTTCAAATGTGACCTCAGACACTTGACACACTTACTAGCTGTATGACCGTGGGCAAGTCACTTAACCCCAATTGCCCTGCCTTCCCCCCTCCAAAAAAAAATTAAAATTGTTAATTATTTGGCAGTGGAGAGTGGGGAAGAAAATCTGGAACTCAAAATTATGTGGAACTGAGTGTTGTAAACTAAAAATTAAAAATCTTAATTTAAAAAAAAAGAAATGTTAAAGCAGTAGAATCACCTTTGTGATTGTTCACGCATTTGTGTCTGACTCTTCATGACCCCGTTTGGGGTTTTCTTGATAAAGATACTGTGCCGGTTTGTTATTTCCTTCTCCATCTCATTTTACAGATGAGGAAACTGAGTCAAACAGGGTTAAGTAACTTGCCCAGGGTCACATAGCTAGTAAGTGTCTGAGGCTGCATTTGAACTCAGGTCTTCCTGACTTCAGGCTGGACGGTTCTATCCACTGCACTAACTAGCTACCCAAGAATCAACAAAACACAACAATTTCTTGGGTAGAGCAGTCAAAAAAAAATGAAGCGGTCAGGATCACTCCAAGGTCACAAGCCTGAGGAACTAGAATGTTCACATACTAGGAATGAAAGTTGGGTGTTGTTTGGGTTTTTTGAGGAAGGGACAGAGTTTATGGGTGGGGAGGGAATGTTCAGTTATTTTCAATTATGTAGAGAAATATGGTTAAGCCTCAAAGTGGTATAATTTCAAAGGCCCCCAAACCTCACTACCCTTGTTATCCCTCACCAGCCCTCCCTTGGAGTTGGAGGCAGAAGGGGAAGTCATCTGAGTCAACATCCTGGGTTGCTCTTCACTCAGGAAGATAAAACAAACATCAGGGGGCTCTTCTCAAGTGAGATACTCTCTTTTGGACCCTCAGGAGAGGAAGGTTCTAGTTCATTTGCAACCTTTCTCATAGGTCAGGAGGAGGGAACAAGACTGAAGAGTTACGCAGAGCCATAAGCCTACAATTAGTGGGGCTGAGTAGCCTAATGACCAGGCTGAAGTTAGCTGTAAGCTGGGAAGAGAGAGCTTTAAAGAAAGACAAATAGGAATCCTCATAGCAAAGAGGACAGGAAGCAAATTTCCCGCCAGGGGACCCCAGCTCTCGGCTGGAAACAGATTTAAGTTCATCCTGGGGGATTCTGAACCCAAAGCAAGAGGTTATATTCTTTAGTTCTCAGGTTCAGTGTAGCCCACCCAGGAGCCCCAGATAAGCAGCTTTTAAAGGCCAAGTTTGATTCATGTTTAGAGTCTCCAGAAAAGTTATTGACAGAGTCTATTCTAGAAGAGTACTCAGTATACAAGGTGAGTCAGGCAGAGAACAGCAGCAAGCTGGCACAGTGGATAGAGGGCCCCTCCTGGAGTCAGGAAGACCCAAGTTCAAATGCAGCCTCAGATACTCACTAGCTATGTGACCCTGGGCAAGTCTCTGTTTCCACAATCCGGCTAGCAGCTTCTGTGGGGGTGTAAGATCCACCCACAGCCAGCACCCAGAAAGCTGCCCACAGAGCAGGTTGTTTTGATTTGCTTAACTAAGGAAAGCAAGGTGAAGGGGTTGGCAAGCTTACTTTAATTCAGCACGCAAATATCATTCACGTGGTTCAGGGGAAAAAGCTAGCACCCTGAACTTCAGAGCAAAATACAAACAAATTACAAACATCAACAGACAGACCCAATACAATTCATAGTTACCAACATCTAGGTTCAGCCCGGGAGCTCGGAACAAGGGCTGGCCCAGAGTCACGTGCCACCACTGCTGCGGCAAAGAGCTCCAAAAAAGAGGAGGCCAACCCCTGGTTTTTATATGTTTGTCAGCATCAGGGGTGAGTCACACACGTGACTCACCTACGTGACCTAAAATCGTCACGAAGAAGTGGATTTAAACCCACGTGGTCTAAGAGCCTCTGCTGCCCTAGACATGTAAACTAGGTCCTTCCTGGAGTTAGCCCCACCTTAGTTGCCAATCAACACCCACATAGGTTTTACACCTAATAGGGGTTTGGGCCTGGGGCTCAGCCCTTAGTAAGATTCAATGAAATACACTGAATTACTCAATAAAAACAAAAGCCAAACTCTTCAAGGGCACTTGTTAAACCAAGTGCTAAGGAGCCCATTTTGCTTACCAACACAGTCTTTCAGTTCAGTTTGCCTCAGTTTTCTCATCTGCAAAATGAGCAGTGAAGGAAATGGCAAACCACTAGAACATCTGCCAAGAAAACCTCAAAAAGGGGTCAAGTAGAGTCAGACACACAAAACAAGACCCACAAGCAGATGGTGATTAGGTGATTCCAGGCTTACAGTTTACCATGCATAAGAGATAAATGTGCATTCACATGCCTCTGGTGAATACACTGCTGCTCTGTTTACCTTTTAAGCAGCATGATGAACAGAACTATACCATGCATGATAACACGATGAAAGGTTATAAATAAATTTTTAACCGAAAAAACAGGGAGCAATGGTACTTTGTGTGGGAGGCATGATTTGAACCCAAGGTCTTCTTGGCTCAAGTTTAGTGTTCAATCCACTGTACCATGCTGTTCTCTCTAATTAAACCACTTCTTTAACCACAAGGTTGCAGTTTGCATTATTTCAATTATACCCTCTGTGAGGCTGATACTTAAAACATCAAAACATGAAACACTTTTTGGAATTGCTGAATAGGTATTTTACTTTCACCTTAGATCTGTGCTCTTGGAACAACTTACAATACATAGCTTCTGATAAATCAGGGAATGGCTAGGACTCATCTTCCTAGCAGTGATTATTTCTTCCGAGAATTTATTTCTGAAGTCATCCCCCTACCTGGCAATCAGCACGCACCCACCCCTAGGAGCACCTGACCTCTCTTATTCCTGAGGTTGCCACCAAGGACAGAAATTCCCACCTTAGTATTTTTATTTGGTTTTCTATGCTCAGGAAAAGAAATAGAAAACCAAAGAGGCATCCAGAAACTTGCCCAATCTCAGACTCTTCCAGACTGGCACATGTTCGTTGCATGTAGCAGCATGGTCTAATGAGAGAGACGGGGTGGGGCACAGGGGAGGGTGAGATGACTATCTCAGCCTCTACAGGCTTGGATTAAGGAGTGAAATCTGGCAGTGGCAGTAAATTTGGGGGCACCTGGAGGACAGCCAGTGGTTATCACGGCTGGGGCCATGGAAACCAAGAAGCAGGCCAGTGACTAACTAATCAATGGGATGAAAAACAATCAGGATCCCCCAGGAATAACCGGAGTCATTCTCCACAGCAGGCAGACAAGGCTGCCAAAGCTACAGCCTTGGGATGGAAGAAAGGCCTGATGAGTAATGGATCCTCACCACACCATACCCAGCCCCATAAAGGCTGAGGGGGTGTCTCCATTCTCCCCTCCCTTAGAGGAATCTGAGAAAACAACTATATCTTGTTGTGCTATCCATCATCGCTGGTGGTATTTGGTAAATCTGATTGTCTTTTTATGAATTGGTTCGTCCTCATCGTTGGCCACATCTGTGACTTGAGATCAGAGTGTACAGGGAGGAACAGTCCTGAGGGGTTTTGTATATTACAGGCTTCCTACTATACTAAGTCCCTGTGATTCTAACAAGGGAGGTCAAAGACATTCCTGGAAATGACTGAGTCACAGTTTAGTTTTATGAATGATCCTATCACTCTCCCAGGCAAAAACTCTAAAAAGTGAGCCATAAATGGCTCATTGATGTTTCCCCTTGAAAAACAAGCCATTGGAGGCATTAGAGAATGGTTCCCATACCAAGGCTGGGGGCTAAACTGTCAAAAAAAAAAGGGAAAATAATGAGAGCACAGACCCCAGTGGCCCATAGCCGCTGTTTGTGGGTTCACTGTGTGAATTGAGTGTTCATTGCCACGACAGCCAGGTGTCCTAGCTACTAGGAGCAGGGGGGAGGAAAAGAAATCCACAGACTTAACAGAGGTAAAGAGAGAGTGAGAGCAAAAGTCTCTCCCTTCAAAGACTACTGAGCAGCACTGCTTCCTCCTCAACGGTCCTCCTTTCACGAGGGCCAAGGGCCTAACCAAGACCCTCAATTCATTTATGCTCTTCAACACGCCACCCCAATAGACCTTATATGGGTCCACAAGAAGAGAGCAAGGTAAATGCTTAGTTCCATGGAAAGTACCCTGGACAGAGAAAACTGGGGGTGGGAGACAGGGACATATTCTCCTGATCATTCCCATTATATAAGTGAACCTGGACTAAATATCTGACTCAGTCCACCAGGAAAAATAGTATCCTCAGGCATGATCACTAGAGTTATATTAAGAAGTCTTCCTTATTTACAATTTCTCTTTTCAGGGGAGTTTTTGGTTACTCATGTCAAGATCAGTATTTAGGAACTTTGACATCTGGACTACCTTCATTTGCCCTTCCCTTCTCAGATATACGGCACCCTGGGGACATAGACTTGAACTGATGTACTGACCTGTGTCAAGGATGCAAAACACCATGGTAGGCATAGACCTTGAAACAGAGATAGAAACATGGAGGCAATGAAGAACATCCCTTCTCCTCCATCAATGACATGAAGGCCTAATCCTGGCCTCTGGTGTAGGCAGCAAAGATGGGTGGCCTGAACATACCAGGGCCTGAGAGGTGTAGACCAGCAAAGAAGAAAGCAGTTTGGAGTAAATGACGTGTGACAACTGGCACATGCTGCCCTGACCAGTGAGGGACTTCAACCAGTACTATGTGTTCATGAGTTAAACGGCATGAATGACAGAAAAATCTCCCATTCCTATGGTGTATGGAGATGGGAACTAATTAGGTAAATGTAATTCCAGGTTGTCTCTCTCATAGCTCAGAAAGGAAAGAGACACCCACCTGAGAAGCAGACAGAGCTGGGCAGGGTTTGTTTGGCAAGTTACATTTTATGATACAAGTGGTTAATGCTGCTTGACTTTACGTTGCATTTATTAATTTTGTAATGCTAACAATAGCTGACCTTTACCTAGCATGCTAAGGTTTACAAAGCATTTTACGTACTCACTGGGTCTGGGTCTTCCCCCAAATCCTGTGGAGTGCTATAAGTATTCTCATGTTAGAGATGAGGAAACCAAAGTTAAGTCACTTGGCCATTGTCACACAACTAGTAAGTGTGGAGAGAGGCAAGATTTGAGCCCAAGGTCTTCCTGACATCAAGTCCCGCGCTCAATCCACTGTGCCATGCTGTTCTCTGGAATTAAATTTCTTCAACCATGATGCTGCACAGTGTGACCGAGTGAGCATACTAGGATCTGGAAGGAACAACAGGGGCTATAGGTGAGGGCTGGGGCTGATGAATTTATAAGTAATAAGGCAAGAAGGAAACAAGCATTTCTTAAGCACTTACTACGTGTCAGGCATTGTGCTAAATATTTTATAAATATTATCTCATAATACTGATTTTTGTTGTTCAGTCATGTCTGACTCTTCGTCACCTTCTTTGGAGTTTTCTTGGCAAAGATACTGGAGTGGTCTGCCATTTGCTTCTCCAGTTCATTTTACAGATAAGGAAACTGAGGCAAGCAGGATTAAATGACTTGCCCAGGGTCACACAGTTAGTAGGTATCTGAGGCTGGATTTGAATTCAAGAGGAGTCTTCCTGACTCCAGCTCCAGAACCCTATCCACTGATACTGATAATAACTAGCATTTCCACAGCAAAGCACTTTATAAATATCATCTCATTTGATTTTCACATCAACCCTACGATATACGTGCCATTATTACCCCCATTTTATAAATGAGGAGACTGAGACAGAGATTAAGTGACTTACCCAGAGTCACACAGCGACGTCCTAGCAGACGATTATATATGTCCCCATGAATCCCAGCCATCTGGGAATAATCATAAAATGGTGCTTTCAGGTTGGAGCGATCAATTTCAAAAGAGCCTCTTCTCCCTCCCTCCCTTGTCCTGGTGATCAGTAAGTCAGTCAGCTGTCACCCAGTAGGATGCCCCCAAATAAATAAATGAATGAGCAGATAGATAGATAGTTAGATAGATAGACAGACAGACAGACAGACAGACAGACAGACAGACAGATAGATAGATAGATAGATAGATAGGGAGCTATTCCAGTTGAAAGCAAAATTTTTTTTACTTTCAACTTGGCCACTGAATCAAGGATTTGGGTTGCTCAGCCCAGTAGGTTCCTGTCCAGTTCCTACCCACTGCCATCTTACTCTTTGATCCCATTAATAATTTCTTCTTCCCGCATGTAGAAGATTCTACTCCTGAAGATCTTTCTCCATCCGACTGTCTTGGAAAGTGCAAAGTACTGCCTAGAACGGAGCTGAGCTCTAGCTTTGAATCACAGATGTTTATTTTGTGGTGTAATAATGAAGTCTTGGCTGCCGGCTCTGGGCCCCCAGCCAGTGACAAAGCTGTTTTTACAGCCCTTGGTGACACAACAATGCCGTTGTGCAGCACTCTAAACTTAGAACATCATCCTGGTGGCTGCATGGGCCAAGATAAATCACCATCCTGCTAAGTGCCCTAATCCGATTAATCTCACCAAACCCCTACCCTTGCCAGGGCAGCCACCATCTTCCAAGAACTGCTCTGGGCGTGCCCTCTTGGCAGTGCCAGCTGATAGCCTGGATCTTCACCAGCTTTGGGAATTCCCTCCGCTTTCTCCTCAGTAACTTGTTGCCCTCAAAAGCAGTTTTCGATGCACGTGGGCTAATTGGGTACAAAATGCCCCCAGACGATGCAATCACATGATGGCAGCTTTGAAGTAGAATGTGAGAGAGGAAAATAATTTCTGAAAGAATAAAATTTATTCTCATAACTCAAAGGACTTGTATAGTGTTTTCACCTTAATGCTGGCAGTTTTAATTTACCTTTAAGCAAGATGCTGGATTAACACTAATATTGACATGTCTCTGATCCCCACTTTCTCCACCCAAAATTTAACTCATGACAGTGACTTTTTAAGTTTATATCCAATTTCCTAATGGCTAGCCGACAGCTTTAAAGCTTAAAGCAGACTAGCTACTTTATGTTTTCATATCCATTACAGGTAAGCAACTATAGAACAGTGCAAAAATGTCTTTTGCTTGACTACTCACATCTGTTACCAGGGTCTTGTTTTGTTTTGTTTTTTCAGTGTTGTAGGGAGGGATGGGGGTGGGGGTGGGGGAGAAAATTAATGCTTATTAATTGATTTTTTAAAAGAATGTCAATAAGCTAGAGAGCATTCAGAGATGACAACCAGAAATGATGAAAAGCCTCAAGCGTATTCCGTAAGAGGATCATTTGAAGGACCTGGGGCTGATTAGCCCGGAAAAGGAAAGAGGATAGGGTGGGGGAAATGAAAGCTACTTTCATGTATTTTGAGGCCTGGAAGAGACCCCAGAGAGCAGGTCTAAGGAAAGGAGAAGAAATGACCCAGAAGGAGATTTGGGCTCCACATAAGGAAAAATTTACTAACAATTAGAGCCATCTATCCCCTGGAGGCAGAAGTTTCCCTCGGAGGTCTTCAAGTAAAAGGCTGACAGACCACTTATGCTTTTCTAAAGAGTTTCTTTTTTTTTAAATTTTTACAAATTTGTTTTTTATTTTTAGTTTACAGCACTCAGTTCAATAAGTTTTTGAGTTCCAAATTTTTTCCTCCTCCCTTTCTTTCCCCCCCCCCCCCCGCCAAGACAGCACGTAATCTGATATAGGTTCTACATATACCTTCACGTTAAACTTATTTACACAATAGTCAAGTTGTAAAGAATTATAACCAAATGAATGAATCATGAGATTTAAACAAAACCAAAATAGAAGGGGAAAAAAAGAGCAAATAGTTCGCCTCAATATGAATTCATTCAGACTCTGTAATTCTTTCTCTGGATGTGGATAGCTTTTTCCATCATGAGTCCTTTTTCTTAAATTTTTTAAATTTTATTTTAATTTTTTTATTATTTAATATATTTAGTTTTCAGCGTTGATTTTCACAGGAGTTTGAATTACAAATTTACTCCTCATTTCTACCCTCCTCCCCACTCCAAGATGGCGTATATTCTGGTTGGCCTGTTCCCCAGTCAGCCCTCCCTTCTGTCACCCCACGGCCCTCCCATCCCCTTTTCCCTTTCTTTCTTGTAGGGCAAGATAAATTTCTATGTCCCATTGCCTGTGTATCTTATTTTCTAGTTGCATGCAAAAACTTTTTTGTTTTTGTTTTTGAACATCTATTTTTTAAAACTTTGAGTTCCAAATTCTCTCCCCTCTTCCCTTCCCACACACCCGCCCTAAGAAGTCAAGCAATTCAACATGGGCCACATACATATCATTATGTATAACTCTT
>CM053627.1:96023218-96064735 GCA_028646595.1 Phalanger gymnotis | reverse complement strand
CACACAGGCTTCACACCTGACAGGGCCCTGGGCCTGGGGCTTAGCACTTAACAGCTGAAAGTACTTCCACTCAAAAGAAACAAAAGCCATGCTAATGAGACAATTTTGCTTAACAACACAGATGTCAGCAGTTTTCTTGCTGACTTAAAAATTGCTTTTATATTTTCTGCAAAAGGCCCACAGCTGACTCCTAGATCAATCCACCTGGGGGCAAAGTTAATCCCACCTGCCCAGGTCTGCCCCACTGCTTCCTTGATCACAATAGTCAAAGCTGAGATTGTGGGTTATGAGAATTTAATTCATGCCTCCCTAGATCCCCAAATATTCTGGCTTACAATGCCCTTCTCCACCCTCTTAGATGACGATCATTGCTTCATATTTCACGGAAAAAAAAAATAAGAGCATCAGCTTAGAGCTCCTTCTTCTCTCCTCCTGACTCATATCACACAGACATCTTTCCCTATTATCTCCTTCCCCATCTCTGTCTCTCATGTTGAAGTAGTCTTCTTGGGGCATCTAGGTGGCACCAGCTCTGGAGTCTGGAGGACCTGAGTTCAACTTCAGCCTCAGAAAGGTAGTAGCTGTATGACCCTGGGCAAATCACTTAACCCTGATTGCCTCTCAAAAAAAGTGGTTCTTCTCCTTGATGCTAACTTTTCAACATGTACCCTTGATCTCATCTCTGTCTATCTTCTCTGGTAGATTGTCCCTCTGCCCCCATTTTCAATTTTTGTTTTCAGTCTCTATTAGCTCCTTTCCTGCTGCCTACAAACATTCCCATGTTTCCCCATTCTTAAAAACCCTCATACAAGCCAACTCTTCCCTCTAGTCATCATTCAATTACCTCTACTAACCATCCTGGCTAAACTCCTTGAGAAAGCCATTTCTCTACACTAAGTACTTCTACTTTTTTTCCTCTCACTAGATTCTGAACCCTCTTTAATCTGTTTCTGGCCTCATCGTTCAACTGAAATTGCTCTCTGCAAAGTTGACCATGTTCATTTAATTGCCTAATCTAATGGCCTCTTCTTAACCTCCATCCTTCTTGACCAATCTGTATCCTCTGACACCTCTCCTTCTAAATCGAGCCACTCTCTCTTCTCTAGGTTTTCATGACCTGCTCTCTCCTGGCTCTACTTCTACCTAATGCCGTCCCCTTCTCAATCTCCTTTGCTGGTCACACTAGGTCATGGCTATATCCTAAAGCTCTGCCTTGGCCCCCTTCTCTTTTCCCTCTCTACTATCTCACTCTGTGATTTTTCCAGCTCCCATGGTTTCCACTATCCTCTCTATGCAGATGATGCCCAAATCTACATATGCAGCTCGATCAATATATCAAGCCTCTGTCCTGTCCTGCAGTCCAGAACCACCAATTGCCATTTGTGGATCTCAATTTACAATGTCCCACAGGCTGAAATTCAACACGTCCAAAACAGAACTCGTTATCTTTCCCTCCACACTGTCCCTCCTTTCCAACCTTCCTAGCATTGTGCAGGGCACAAACATCTTCCCAAGTCACCCAGCTCACAATTTAATTTTGTTGTCTAACCAGTTAGTACACCGTACCACTCCAGTAGCAAGTGCTTAGTAAACGTCTTTGTTGATTGTACTGACTGACCTCCTACCCATTCATCTGCACAGGAAACTCAGAGGATTTCGGGGACAGAGGGAAGCCACACACATCCTCAGATCCACACAGCCCTTAACAGTTTGTTGAAGTACAGTCTCCCCAAAATAGTGGTATGAGAGGGAATGCTGGTGGACAATCAGCCATTGATTAAAATTAAAGGGAACTTTCTTTTTTTATTAATTTTTTTTTATTTTTAGTTTGCAACAAACAGTTCTACATAATTTTGAGTTCCAGATTTTCTTTCCTTCCTCCCCAAGAAGGCATGGGATCCCATATAACTTCCATGTATAACTTGGCATTGAATTAATTTACACACTAGTCAAGTTGTGGAGAAGAGAACCATGACCAGTGGAATGACTCATGAGAAAGAAGAAACAGAACCAAAAAAAAAAACACAACCCAACAACAAATACAAAAGAGAGAAAAAAGGCGAGTATGAAGTGTGCCTCGATTTGCATTCATATTTCATAGTTCTTCAAAGTCTGTCAGGGTTAGTCATCACAGAATCAATATATCTGTGGTTGTGTATAATGTTCTGGCTCTGCTCTGCTCACTCAGCATTATGTCGTGTAGGTTCTTCCAGGTTGTTATGAAGTCCGTATCATCCCCATTTCTTATAGCACAATAGTATTCCATTACCTTCATATACCACAGCTTGTTCAGCCATTCCCCAATTGATGGGCATCCCTTTGATTTCCAATTCTTAGCTACCACAAAAAGAGCCGCTATAAATATTTTTGTACATATGGGTCCTTTTCCCAATTGGGTGATCTCTTTGGGATACAACCCTAGGAGTGGTATTGCTAGGTCAAAGGATATGAACATTTTTATAGCCCTTTGGGCATAGTTCCAAATTGCTCTCCAAAATGGCTGGATCAGTTCACAACCCCACCAGCAATGTAACAATGTTCCAATTTTCCCACATCCTCTCCAGCATTTATCGTTTTCCTGTTTTGTTATTTTAGCCAATCTGACAGGAGAGAGATGGTATCTAAGAGTTACTTTGATTTGCATTTCTCTAATCAGTAGTAAAGGGAACTTTCTAACCTCAAGTCAGAGAGCAGTTTGAGACACAGGCTTCAGTCTAGTTAGAAGGAGAAAATAATTTCCAAAGGAAACCAAAGACTGCCAGGCTCTAAGTAGTTGGCTGGGAGGGTTTGAATTACCAAAGAGCTTAGGGCCTGAGGCTAAAGACTCAGAAAACTGAAATATCTCTCTTCTTATAGAAAAGCTTCTTTCTTTGGTTGAACAAGTGGGGGGGGGGGGATGATGCCTCTCTCCCTAAAAGAGTTGAAGTTTTTACACTGGATGATAATAATAAAAGAAGAGAGATGGCAGAGACAATTCTTCCTCTTATGGGAAAAGGTAACGCACCTCAGCTAAAGATTGAAGGCATTGGGGCAGCTAGGTGGCACAGTGAGTAGAGCACTGACCCTGGAGTCAGGAAGACCTGAGTTCAAATCCGACCTTAGACACTTGACACATATACTAGCTGTGTGACCTTGGGCAAGTCACTTAACCCAAATACCCTGCCAAAAAACAAAAACAAACAAACAAAAAAAGATTGAAGGCATCAAACAGCCAAAACAGGTAGGTAAGAGGAAACAGCAGGACTGAAGCGTCTAGTCATGATACAATGACCAGTGGAGCGCAGACTCAACAATGCAACTTAATAATCTCACCAGAAAACACCAGTTCCCATTACCTGCCCTCTCTAGTGTATATACTGACAATGAGAGTTTCTGGTGTATGTACCTCTCCATTGGTTACATATGTATGACCATCGTCCTATGTAACATAGACATGTGTTCCCTTGCAGGTGGGATCTTCCAAAAGCTAGCTACATGCTACTTACCTCTCACTATTTGCTTCTGTCAAACATGTTCATTGTGTGTCCCTTTTCTCTTCAGGCCACATGTGTTCCCTACTCACATGTTGTTGTCATTCAATTGTGTCCTTCTCTGTGACCCCATTTGGGGTTTTCTTGGCAAAGACAAGAAGTTTGCCCTTTTCCTTCTCCAGCTTATTTTACAGATGAGGAAACTGAGGCAAACAGGGTTAAGTGACTTGCCCAGGGGGAAGTGTCTGAGGCCAGATTTGAACTCATGATGGTGAATCTTCCCAACTTCAGTCCCAGTTCTATCCATTGTGCCATCTAGCTGTCCTCATGTGCCCTGTGCATCATTCCTATGCATGGTCCACCCTTTCCACAATTGTGGTCTGTATACTTATAGCCAGGTATTCTCTAGGTTTATGAGGAGAATATTCTATTACTACTTTTCCTACTCTTACCCTTGAGTCTTTAATTTTTCCCTATCTACTGGCTCCATGCTGACTATTAAAAAAACAAGCCTCCCTCCCATCTTAAAAAAAAATCCCTTCGCTTCACTCTGCTAGTCCCCTAAACCAGCCTCTGACACCCCTCCTCCTTTTCATATCCAGACTCTTGCAAAAAGCATGTCTCCACAAGCCTCCTCTCATTCAGTTATCATCTGCAACCTGACTGTCCCACCTCATCATTTAACTGACATTTCTCTCTTGTTAACAATCTCTTAATTGACAAATCCAATTGCCTTTTCTCAGTCCTAATCTTTTTTGACTTCTCTACAACATGTGACACCACTGACCACCCACTCTTCTTGAATATACGCTGTGTCCTTGTGCTAGAACATTCGTGTCTGGATTGTTTGTGAACTGCTCCATGTGGGTTTCACTACAAAGCACCCCGGGTGATATGTGGGGACAATAAATGTTTCATTTGGAAGAGAGCGATTTGATTCCTGACCTTGTCTTCTCTCCCCCAAGTTCAGTTGAAGGAGTCAATGGATATAATCACAGATGATGACTTTTTAATCTGTTAACAAGATGGCTGAATCTGAGAGAAGTTTATACTTCGTAAAGAGATAACAGGGAGTTCATACTTTGCTAACCTGTTAACGCCTCATTATCTGTGATTACATCCTGTGACTACAACTCATTTTGGTTTCTCTGTGGAACCAAATCCTTTACCCTCCCACCCTTCCACTAATAACATCAGCATGGCTGTTTGGTCACCTGTACTCAAGGGGAAAAAGTACAAATCCAAAGAGGCTGGAAGAGGCCTAAGGCCTAGGCTCAGGTTCACTTGGGCAGCCTGTGTTTTTTGGGGAAAAGAAAGAAATCTGCTCCTCACCTCATGGGAAATGCAAAGTTGATGCTCTCATGCCCCATAGGAGAGAAAAGAGACAGGGCCGAGTCAGTTCTCTGAAAATCTGAGTTAGTGGGTGTCTCAGCTGTCAGGAGACCCATTCTGCTGTTCTCGTGAGAAAAGGGATGGCCGCAGCTTCCAAATAACCAAATCCCTCAACGCTGAGCCAGTACATATGACCCAGAGCTCTAGGATCCCTGTTCATACCAATTACATTTACATTAAGCCTAAATCTTTCCGCACCTCCTACTGTTGCTCCTAGTTCTCCTTTCCAGGACAAAGTAAGTCTAATCCCCTTAGCCCAGCTTCTCCTTTTACAGGTAAAGAATCTGAGAGCCAGAGAAATTGTGACCATAATCGCACAATGAATTTAGTGGCAAAAATTATTAACTAGAGGAGTCACTGGATCTCTCCCCTATAACATTCCCAAACACTTTTTATCTGGAAAAGTAAACATTTATTAACAAGAAAATTATGACATAATGTAGATAAAATATAAACATATGTGTTTAATAGAGGTTTGTTAAAGTCCCGGCTCACAAGTCTAATTTTCTGAAGGTAAGTTTTGGCCAATATGAAAAAGGCTGGGCTAAAAATGTTGTAGGATTAGGCCAATTAGTTACCAGTTCTCCTCCATTCTACCTTCACAACATCATTAATTATCTGTCCTCTTATCTCGACTCACACAATCACCCTCCTCCCCAGGTCATGCCCGAATGACCTCTCAACTGGACTATGGTAATAGGCTCCTCATGATCATCCTTTTTCTATCTCTCCCTTCTAATCCATCCTCCACACAGCTGCTGAAGGGAACTTCCCCAAGTATACGTCTGATCAAACCATTTTCCTGCTCTAAAACCCCTATTACTTCTTGGATCACATACAAATCCCTCTGTTTGACGTCTAAGGATTTTCGCAACCCGTGCCCAGCCTTCTTTTCCAGACCTGTTAACAATTTCTCCCATTCACATACTACTGGTCTAGGCATAAGCCCTCTTACATGACATCTCTCCCATCCCCAGGGCCTGGAATATACTTCCTCCTCATTTTTATCTCTTAGAATTCCTAGTCTCCTTCAACATTCAGGCCTAGGACCAACTTTGAGGCCTTTCCTGATCTCCACTACCCATGCCACTTCTAGAACCAGTCTCACCCCTCTCCCCAACCCCAACCAATTGCCTTCTTTTATTTTGCATCTATTCATATATGAACATGTTGTTTTCCCTGAAGGAGAATGTAAGTTCTTTGAGGTCAGGGATGGTTTAATTTTTGTCTTGGTGTGCCCAGCACCTACACATTGCCTGGCACATAGCAATGCTTGTTTTCTGATTGATTGGCCTCCACAGTCCCTTTCAGCTCTTGGATTTGAGAGCTATATTCCCAGGGGACACACTTGAGAACAACTCATCTGTCAGTTTGCCAATAGGCCTACTCCCTTCCAAATGGGCACACTTCCCATTATAAGCCTAGCACTGTGTGTGACATTCTGTATGGTTATAGCATGTGTTTATTTAGTCCCTTAAAGAGCTAGAAATTGTACTTTCCACAGATTTATAAAAAATATAACTTATTAGAGAGCTCAGTTAAGGATAAAGAACACATGCCTATCAAAGCTTTTCCATAGCCCTTTTTACTCAAAAAAAAGTAATAGCTGTGAAGAGGGAGGATGGAGCTGAGCCTGCTCCTGACAGGGAGCTCTGGTCAACTGTTTCTCTGGGGAATTCTTCAGAGGGTTCGTAAGCCTGAGAAATACAAGTAATGTCCTCCCTAGCTAGGAAAGGGCGAATGTTATTTTGTTAAAAGGATGAGGCAGAGCCCCCAGCGGGGTGTAAATCCTAAAGGGCAGGTCCAACATGGCAAGGCCTTTGGTCAGAAGAAATAGGGCAACCTTCATAGCAGTGTGACTCCTAAATCATTCTGCCCAGCACTGAGTAAACAAGGCAAGGGGAAAACATCTCTGGGCTTTGGGGAGAGCTGTGCCAATGTATTAAAGGTCAACAGAGTCATAAATCAACTACATTTGTGCCCAACAGATTATGAGAAGTTATTTTAAAATGACTTGAGGGGAACATGCTCTAGAGGGGAACTGATTCAAAGCACACACGGTGAACAGGGAAGTCTAGCTTTGTTCTTACCTTTGGCCTTTCCCTCCCAAGAGAAAGGGATGAATGAGAGGCTAAGGACCGAATCCCACCAAGCTAACAGAGCTGCGCCACTCTTGCTCCCTGTTTTACTTACAGCGTTATACAGCTGAATTGAATGCTGGTGCAAAGCGGTTTCAGTCAAGCAGTAACGATCTCAATTAGCCTTCATGGTCTATGCAGCAGCCGCAAAGACCTGTCTCTCAGGGTCAGAACTGGAGAAGAGCAGAGCTGGCAGAAAAGCACCTAGCCTAGCTCCAGTAAAGCCCTGGGATTCTGGATTGCATTTTTTTGACGGTAGAAATGCTGTATCTTGGTTTTGGATGCCTGATCAGTTTGAGATCAAGAGCCAGAAAGCCCTAGGATTGCAAAAAAAAAATAGGGGTTTGGAGCAAGAATCCTAGGGAGAATTGTCAGGACCTTAGTTTTTCAATTAATAAATATTTACTGAACATTGGACAGCAAATTTAGCCATTTATTTTCTCCATTACTTTGTAATCACATCTAAATCATTACCAGCCAACACCAATCAAGTACCTAGCACATGGAAAGTGCTACAAGTATAAGACAATTTTTGCCCTCAAGGACCTTACAATCTGGGGGTGGGAGGACAAAGGGCATAGACATATGGGAGGTCTCATAGTGAGGATAAAGGAGCATAGGACTTGAACTCACTGTTACCTAGGGAAGAAAAGTCACTTCCCTTCTGAGTCTGTTTTCTCATCTGCAAAATGAAAGAGGGTAATCAAAATTATCTCTAAGGTCTTCTCAAGCTCTAGCATTAAGTATGGATCATAGACCTGGTTCTGGAAGAGACCTTAAAGGTCATCTAGTTCAAGACCCTCACTTTACAGATAGGGAAACTGAGGCACAGAGAGGCCATGCCAGCAGTAAGTGGCAGCACCAGGATTTGATCTTGGGTTCTGCAATCCCAAGCTGGTCACCTCCACCTCGCCACTCGGCCATACATACGTATGCATACTAAGGGGTCAGAGTCACGCAGGATAAGATGTGGATGGATTTTGATACGCACTGTTGGAACAAGACCCA
This sequence comes from Phalanger gymnotis, assembly GCA_028646595.1. NCBI lineage: Eukaryota > Metazoa > Chordata > Mammalia > Diprotodontia > Phalangeridae > Phalanger > Phalanger gymnotis. The sequence goes on along the minus strand of CM053627.1, from coordinate 96,056,727 downwards.
CACTATAAGATCAAAGACACATATAAGTACCTAAGTAGAGTATTCAGAGATAACTAACAATGTAAGACAGCCTGCATCTAAACTATTGGAAGTACTCTATGATTGGCCAGGGACATTGTGGTTTTCAGGGAAGGCTTCACAGAGGCAGTTGGACTTATGCTGGATCTTGAAGCAGGTGTAGAAATAAAGAGGGAAGAAAAGATGCCGTCGAGTGTTTGGGGGATGCGACAGAGGAAATTCATTAGAAGTTCAGCCACAGATGAAAGGGGAGAGACTCAGCACAGTAGGGATTGGCAAGAAGTCAGTTCCTGGAAGGTGGACACCACATTGAAAAGAATCTGCCTGGAGCAGCTAGGCGCAGTGAAGGAGCACCAGCCCTGGAGCCAGAAGGACTTGAGTTCAAATGCAGCCTCAGACACTTGACACTCACTAGCTGTGTGATCTTGGGCAAATCACTTAAACCCCATTGCCTTGCCTTCTCCCCTCCAAAAAATAAATAAAATTTTTAAAATTTTAAAAATAAAATAAAAAAATAGAAAAGAATCTGCAGGTGGTGGCCAGGAGAGGTTGATTTCTCACCATCAGAAGACCATGAGATTTGGCCTGAGGACCATAATCATCTCAGGGACATAGTGTTCCATCCACCCACAGATGTCAGCGCCCTGGAGCAAAGCACCCATTGTTCCACGAAAGTCAATATTCTGGACTTACTGTGCTTCAATGACTTTGTCCTACCTTATCAAAGTTTGGGCTCTTTCCAATAATGCAAACCAAATCCATATCTTCTCATTCTTGCAGCTCTGACAAGAACAAGAATCTAATATAATAATAAAACTAGCTGATTTTTACATAGTGCTTTAAAGACTATAAAGTGCTTTATTAAAATTATCTCTTTTGATCTTCATAATAACCCTGTTACATACTATTATTATCCCTATTTTACAGATAAGGAAACTGAGACTCTGAGAAGCTAAGTAGGGAAGCTGACAAATGTGAGCCTACGGAATGAACTCCAGCAAGCCAAGGAACTCGAGCTATTATTACTTCCTCTTATTTACAGTGTTATAAAGCTAAATTTAGTGCTGGTGAAAAGTGCCTTTGGCTGAGTGATAATGGCTCCAATTAGCCTTAATGATGTATAACAGCTATCAAGACTTGTCCCTTAGGCCCAACCTGGCATAAGACAGGATTTGAGCTCAGATCTTCCTGACTCCAAGTCCAGGACTTTATCCACTATGCCAGACTGCCTCCTTATTCTTAACCTCAACAATAAATGGAGAGTTAATGGATCAGTGAATTGGAGTCAGATTGTAAAGAGCCTTAAATGAAAGACTGAAATTTGGGGCTGAAATAAAAGAAGTTTAGAAATTTAGGCTAAGATAATGACCGACTGGCATCCTCTAAATATCCATGTGATAGCTACAACCAATCTAGACCAATCAAATCATGGAAGGTAGAAGAGACATTATTAGTGGTCATCTAGTCCTTTTCTCATTTTACAGTTAAGGACACTGAGACTTAGAAACATGAAGTGGCTTGCCCAAGGTCAAATTGCTACTAAGCAACAAAACCAAGCCATTACTCTCAGTCCTGTACAATTTCCATTGCATAACAAGGTCTCTTTGTAATGTAGGAACACAAATTAAAGTTTATGCTACTTACTTTCCAAATAGGTCATGTCTCTATTTGTCTATCCCAGGAACTGGTTCTGTGAAAAAAATAACTTTTGAGGGCTAACACTGTTCACTTTAACTACACATATGCTATATTAAGAAGGAGAATTTCACCCAGATGAAACCAAAATTATTTCAACTTGTTCATTCTGTTTAAGGAAATACTCAAACTATCAGAATAATACACAATAACTTATATACTAGGACAGTGGTTTTCAAAGTGGGGCAAGGGAGTAATCAACCTGTCGGATGGTCAAAAGAGGGTCACTCATATAAACACACACACACACACACACACACCCCCTCAAAAATAGCCAGTTTTGTGGTTTGTTTCAACCACAACCTAACCTCGTGTCTCAACACTCCTTCCCTCCAATGTGCAATTTCCCAGCCCCCTTTCTGAATCCTTTATTGGACCCTCAGGGCAGTTATAAACAGATTCCTTTCCTATCCAAGTGACCACAGCAGCAGCTGCCCAGGTGCCATTAGAGAACCCCACTCCCATAATCTCAAGCATTCCCAGATTACTTTGTGAGTGTAGCAGAAGCCCCTTTCAGCGGAGGCTATGCTTTCCATAACATTGACTGATGAGTAAGGACATCACTTCTCCATTTTCATCTTGGGTGGGATAATGCAAGTGGCACAGGAAAAGCAGATATCGATGGGCTGTGAGAGAACAAAGCTCTCATTATCTTTTCCCCAAAACCCATGCTTCTTCCAAACTCATTACTATTAAGGACACAATTCTTCCAATCTCCCACATTCACAATCTCCCTGTCACTATCCTCCACTCATTCTCCTTCACCTCACCTATTCAATCAGTTGCCATACTTTGTCTTTTCTACCCCTACAATGTCTCTTCCCTTTTCTCCATTTATACAACCACACTCTAGCTCAGCTCCTTATCTCCTCTTAGCTGAACTACTGAAATAGCCTCCTAATTAGACTCCTGGCCTCAAATCTCTTCCTTCTCCTATCCATCTTCCAAGTTAGTGATTTTCTTAAAACTCGGTGACGTGTCACTTTCTATTCAGTAAAATTTGATGATTCCCTATTGACTCTAATATCAGGTATTATTTCATCTTTCTATTATCCTTTAAAATGTTTGTTTTTGTATAATATGTATAATTATTAGTATGGTAGTACATGTACATAATTTATAAATATACATATATATGTATATGGGGCACATGTCTAAAAAATGTTTTACTGATAAGGATGCATGATCAAAACAGTATATACCAATTTACTAAGAGACAAAGATCATCTTTGCATCCTCTTGTCTTCTAGGTCCTCCTCCTGTCAAGAATGGGGAGAGACTGAGTGGCCGCCCCACCCTTCCTCCTTCCACCTTCCTTCCCCCACCTCCCTCCTATTCTCACCAACCAAGTCCTTCTCAGAAACTTTGTTGGAGGCTTCTAAAGATACTCAATTTCTCCATTCTAAACTGGCTTGCTGGTTTTATACAAGCCCCACAGGGCACCTTCAAATACAATCAACCAAGCCAAACAGACTTCTTCTTACACCCAGTTGAAATACCTTGATTGAATCAAGATGTCCCAACAGACAAACTTATTGCAGTGTTCACTAGATGGCATGAAATCTTTAGGGGAAACTACTTTAACAGACAAGTCATGGGTTGAAAGTAAAGGATTCTTGCCCTCCTGAGGCCTGGAGGGGTGGGAGGAGGTAGTTGCGGGAAATGGATAACGCAGCACCTGTTTCTTATTTTAATTTCTTGTTATGAGAGGCAGTATCAGCTTGAAGTATCACACTTGGAGTCAGGGAGATATAGGTTCCAATCATACACTTAGTTTAGACTTATGAGGTGTATGACTCTGGGCAAGTGACTTAACCTTCCTCTTCCTCAGGTCCTTTATCTGTGAAATGAGTATAATGTTACCACCTACCTCCTAGGGTTGTTATGGGGATCAAGTGTTATAATATGTGTTAAGCCCTTAACAAACCTTAAAGTAAGTTATTGTTATTAACTTATTTTATTATTATTATTATTAACTTAGTTTAAGTAAACATCCTTTTGCCTTATTACGATGGCTCATCCCTAATTCTGGCCAGGTCAGGAGGAGTGAAAAGCAGGAGCTGCCGAGCTGTGATTTTGAATTGTAGACCCAAGCAGTTTCTAGAAACCCAAATGTAGCAGCAAGGAGTAGAAATAATAATAGTTAATATTTACATAGCATCTACACTGTGCCAAGTGATTTGCAATTATCATCTCGTTTGAGCCTCACAACAGTCCTGGGAGGCAGGTGCTGTTATTATACCCATTTTACAGATGAGAGACCTGAGGCAAACAGAGGTTAAGTGACTTGCTCAGGGTCACATAGTTAGAAAATTCCCAAGGCTAGATTTGAAGTCAGATTTTCCTGACTCCTGGCCCAGCATCTGGCCACTGCATCAGTAGTATGGAAGGGAAGGGAGGGCAACGGGGAACCTAGACAATTATGCCACCTCACTTAATGTATTATGCCCCAAATCTTTTCTTGGGTGAGAAAATATCTCAGTCGAATCAACCAGAGGTGAACTAGGTGTAGACAGGTCTAGATGGCTTGGTTTAATCAAGGTATTTCAATTAGGTATAACAAAAGGTCTGTTGGACTTGGTTGATGTACTTGGTCAAGCCCTGTGGGGCTTGTATAAAACCAAGAAGCTTAGAATCGAGGATTCAAACATCTAGAAGAATTGCTTGTGGGTAGGGGTGGAGAAAGATAGTGCTTCATCCTCAGTCTTCTCCCCACCTAGATGGGAAGAGGACCTAAAAGTCCAGAAGACTGGGACTTTCCATCAGACCCTAGCAGTACCCCCAGAACAGCAAGAGCCCAGGATGGATTGGACTCAGTGAGAAAAGGTTTATTCAAAGTTCTATAAGGACCCTGGGAGGAACTTCATGAGTATCCTATAAAAACGAAAAAGGTCTTCCAGGAAAGGGACTTCCAAGAGCTCTGAGTGGCGCCTTTGCCATACATGCTCCCTCTCAAGCTGAGTCCACTTTGTGTGACTCATCAGAGGGTATATCACAGACTTTTCTCCTTGGAGGAGGGGAAGAATGTTTTGTATCAACTAGGCGTCAAAGTGGACAGAGCACTGAGTCTGCAGTCAGGTCTGTAGTCAGGCCTGCGTCCAAATCCTGCCTTAGGTAAGTCACTTAATTAGCTACGTGGGTAGGTCATTTAACCACTCACTCTGTCTCAGTTTCCTCAACGGTAAAACAGATTATAACAGCACCTACCTCCCAAGGTTGTCAAACAAGATAATATTTATAAAGTGCTTCAAATAGTGCCTGACACATAGTAGGTACCTAACAAATGCTTCCCCGTCCCCTTTATTACACTTACTTCAGTATATACCTTTTCTGTGAATAGGCCTCTTTAAGTTAATCAAGGGATGGCCCCTTTAATCAAAACTCAAAGTGAGAACCTGAAAAGACCTTAGCCTAAAAGGGCCAGTCTCCCAGTGCATCCTGGGCCATTTCCAGTCTTCCTGGTGAATATCAGGCCACTGGACCCAGATGGCTCTGGAGGAGAAAGTGAGGCTGCTGGACCGTGTACAGCCCTCCCTCACTCAAATCAAAGTCAGCCGCAAGTCATGTCATCAATTCCATGATGCCATGCTCCTCTTCGAGAACGAAGGACAAACACAACGATACCCTTTCTAAAAAGTTAATTAATTCTGGCTGATTAATTCCTCTCAACTGATATAAACATGGGGGAAAGCACACACATTGGGGCCTGTGAACATTAGAAAAACAGTACTACCCAACTACACAGGGCCACCACAGAGCCCTGAAGGAAGAAGTGGGAAACTCTGGGAGTCCAGCTCCTCGGCGCAAAAGGAGGTTTGAGGGAGTAACTTCGCAGATGTCCTGTACTTGCATGAAAACCACTTTCTATCTATTTCAGTTCTTCTATTTAATAACCCACATGTTCTACAAGTAAGTAATAAGTCAGTTTTACAAAATACTTTTTTCACAATGACAACGTCAGGTAGTTAGTGCGGGTATTACTACGCTTATTTTATAAATGAGGAAACTGAGGGTCAGAAAAGTCATGACATCCTAAGTCACACAGCCAATGTGCGTCAAAACGAGGTCTCAAGCCCAAACCTCCCGACCTCAAGACCAGCACACTTCCCACTTTATGGAGCTAACTTTCCAACAGAGAATCTCTAAGCATAGACCTTGAGGATTTTCGTAATTCCATTATTGAGTACAGAGGCCTCATGAACTGTTCCTTGGGACTCCTAAGTGATGGTCTGGGCCCACCACTTCCCAGTGTTAACCCAGGCCTTGAACTACTAACCCAGCTTGCTTTAATTCACAGGCCTCTCAGCTTTAGAGGACGATAGTGTGTCAAAGGGAATGGGGTCACCTTCTGACTCAGGAAAACCACTTCCTCCCCCCCCTCACTGGAGGTGCTCTTGGGAAGGGTTCCATACCCGGCTTCCTCTGTCTCATTCATCAGAGTTCGTAAGATCCAAGGAATCTAAGCCCCCCAAGCTTAGCCACAGGGCCTTCTAGCTCAGCCTCTCTCCCAAGCCCCCCACTCCCTGCTGCTTTGCTACTTCTACAATGGCAGGAGGTGCCCAGAGCTCTGCTGGAGAAGAAGGTCAGTTTTCCTGTGGGAGAAAGCCTTCCTGGCTTTAGGCCTGCTGTTTTTCTCAATTCACTGAATGGGCCTTGCCTCAGACAAACTGAGACCTGGGAAAGACCTTAGCTTAAAAAAGCCAAGGCCATCCACTATATCCTGGGTCATCTTGACTGTTGTCCTTTCACTGGACTCAAATGACTCTGGAGGAAGGAGGGAGTTGTAGACTTTGCCTCACTTAAATTCAGTTTTGCCTCACTTAAATCCAATTTACGGACAAATCAAGATGATGCATTGGTCTCTTCCAGAACAAAGGGTGGACAGCAATAGCGCTTGACAAATGCTTATTGAATGATTGGCTATTTAACCGAATCACATAAGACTAAGGGCCAATTCCATTCATTGAAAAACATCCCAGAGTTCCTCCTGGGTCTAATATGGCAGTTTTCACCCTGGGGTTAAGCTTCCAGCATGCTTTTCTACCCCATACCATCAACTTATCTTCTGTTTCTCTTTCCCTCTGATGCTTCCCTTACTATATCCATACTCCCAGGCCCCTTCTGAGGCAGCTGACATAAGAGGGAGTATAGCGAAGTAGAGAGAGCACCAGAGTTGGAGTCAGGGAAACCTGGGTTCCAATCTCACCTCAGACAAATACTAGCTATCTGATGCTGGACAAATAACCTCTCTGGCCTCAGTTTCTTCATCTGTAAAATGGAGAGGCTAGACTTGGGGTTCCTTCTGGCTCTATGAGCCTATGAATTCTGCTGAGGGTTTGCACCAGAGAACTTGTCTGAAGCCTACCCCTTGGGGTAAGGACCAGGCAAGGCCCACCTTTTCCTCCTCCCACCTACCCTCGCTAACCTTTGCACTTCTGCTCCCAAATCACCTCCCAGGTGGGTCCCAGATGAGGAAAAGCACCAGTGGAGACAAGTAATTAATAAATTAATAAATGCTTCAGGAGGGTCAAGGAGACACATATCTCTCGCCGAAAGTCCTGTCTGCTGCTGAAGAGCAGGGAAGCCCTGGCTTGTTTCCTCAAGGTTTTTCATTGACAACACATGCTTCAGTGTTTAAATTATTTGAGATTTTACCAGTTCATTTACTCCCTAAACCAATGCAGAATCCTCCACGTCCCTACCCCTGCCCCCAGCCAACTGGGGCCTTTGGTTTCCCTGTGTTGGGCAACTGATGACTGTGGGGCAGGTTTAAACAAGAAGCAGTTTTTCTGGTACTCCTCTGAGGTCAAAGGCGGAAGAACGTTTGAGCAGTTAAGCGATGGAGCCTGGTCTCAGAGAAGAGTGAGGGAGGAGCGGGGGAGGGCTGGCCCAGCTTCTGCTTGCTCCTCTCCCCCAGCCTTGGAAAGCTTCTGGCCCAGCAAAAGACTCTGGGCATTGCCCGATGACCAGCCTAGTCAATCAAACTAGGCCAGCCCTGAGAGAACCACAGCAACCCACAGGGCCAGTTGGCTGGGAGCAGGGGTAGGGACGTGGAGGATTCTGCATTGGTTTAGGGAGTAAACGAACTGGTAAAATCTCAAATAATTTAAACACTGAAGCCTGTGTTCTCAATGAAAAACCTTGAGGAAGCAAGCCGGGGCTTCCCTGCTCACCAGCAGCAGACAGGACTTTCAGCGAGAGATAGGTGTCTCCTTGACCCTCCTGAAGCATTTATTAAGCTCTCACCATGAGCCAGACCCTGGGCTGAGTGCTAAGAATATGAAGATGGACAAAAAACAGCCCCTGCCCTCAAGGATCAAAAGCTATCAGCCGTGACTTGACCCTCCTATCCTCTTCCCCCACCCCCACCCCCCATGGCCCCTCACCACAGCACTCAGCCCCAAAGTCCAGAAACAAATGTTGGCCAGCAGCGTCCTAACCCCTGACTTCGATCCCACATCACAAAGGTGAGGCTGGGGTGTAAGGGCAGGATGGTAGAACTGGACCCGAGAACTGATTGTGACTAGATCAGAAGTGAGCATAAAGGAATGAATGAATGAACAAATTACTATTACTTTTATTTATTAAACCTAGTAAGCATCTATACAATTAAGGACATCAACCTTTACCAGGCCCATTCATGGCACATGTCACAATGATATACAGAGACTTTGGAAAACAATTCCAAAGGGTATTACGCTTGGTGTTTTTTTATTCGTTTGTTTGTTTCTGGCGTGCTTTTCTTAGACAGTGGTACTCTGGCATTCTGGGAAGAGCCAGAGAACTGGAGTCCTAGGCTCATACACCTACAACTGGAAGGGCCCACTGAGGCTGCCCAGCCCAACCCAACTGTCTTATTTTGCAAATGAGGAAACTAAAGCCCCAAAAGGTTGTGAATTGTCTCAGGTCACACCAGGGAGCAGGATTTGGACACCTATCCTGAGACTTCAGGTTCTTTCCCACTTCACCACACTGGTTTGAATCCTCCTCTGACCCCTGTGTGACTTTGGACAAAGCACTAAACCTCTCTGACCTTTGGTTTCCTCATCTGTACAATGGGGACAGTAATACTTGTTGAGGAGCAGAGATAAAATAATATATGTAAAGTGCTTACCGATCCTTAAAACACTATCACTGTCATTTATCATTATTAGTCATAGGAAAATAAGAGAGAGAAAACTAGGTGATTCAGTGCATTGAGTGCTGGGCCTGGAGTCAGGAAGACATCATCGTCCTGGACTCAGACACTTAGTAGCTGTGTGACCCTGGGCAAGTCACTTCTCCCTGTTTGCCTCAATTCCTCATCTGTAAACCACTCCAGTCTCTACACCAAGAAAACCCCAGATGGGAGCATGAAGAGTCAGACACGACTGAAAAACAATTTAATAACAACAGGAAAACAAAGTACTTCTTACTGACCTTCCCCTCTCCCCCCCAAAATGCCCCAGAACAACAACAAAAAGCCCTCCTCAAAAGAGACAGTTTCACTATTTCTAACCCAAAACAGCTGTGCAATGATTCCATGGCAGGAAGCAGAACAGACAGCTAACAAGTCATGAAATGAGCACTGGATTTTAAGGGAGAAGACCAAATTCAAAGCCTGCCTCTGACACAACTGCCTATCATCAGACTCCTATGGACCACAGTTCCCTCCCCTTTGAAATCAGGGGATTCGACTAGATGGCCTGTGAAGCACCTTCCAGCTCTGAATCTGTGATCTTAGGACCCGGCTTTCAATTCTGGCTCTGATTTACTACCTGTGTAAGCTTGCACATGCCGCTTGGCCTTGATTTCCTCATCTGTAAAATGAGGAAGCTGGACCAGATGACCTCACGGTCTAGATCCTATAAATCTGTGAAACCTTTCTTATTTAGTTCAAGAGGAAAAAAAAAAACTCTGAATTTCCTTCACGGTATTTAGCTAGGAAGACCAAATTCATCGGTCCTAGAGTTCCCTAATGCTCCAATGGATTTGTGACCTCAGAATGCAAGTATTCCCTCCCCCTACAATGTTGATCACAAATTCTCCATGACTGCCTCTCCTATGTAACTCTGAGTCCTGTCTTCCCATAAATTCACCACAGGGGGATCAGTCAACTGGCTGGGGACCGTCCTGGATTTTCATACTCTGATAATATACCAATAGAATACACAGGTTGGTTTTCTACCTCTCTCCTTCACCATACAACCAACCTCCCTCCTTTCTGACTCAAAAATATCTTTGATAGCTTCCTTTATTGTACTTTTTCATAATTTCCTGTTTGTAATGTGTTGCAACCTGCTTATACCCACCACACACCACCCCATTGTCCTTCGGGGTAATCAGTTTCAGTTCCTTGGAGGCCTTATTGTTCTGTAACTAGGATATCACTGGCGGAATGCTGGTATTAAAAAGATGGGCCTTTGTTTCGAGGAAAATCTTGGATTCGTTAACAGAACTTTGTAATTTCCCCAAAGCAATCCAACTGGCTTCACTTCTTCCTTAGTTTTAGGGTCCAACCATGGCGGCGTCTGTCTGTGATAAATATACTGCAATATCTAACTATATCTCATAGTCTAAACAACAGGCAGTCTTCACTCACTTGGTCTTTGCAGCATGAAAGGTTAGGCCAAGCCTCTGTAATGTTCCAGGACTTGACCCACATGGTACCATCCACCAAAAGGGAGCAGCTGGAGGACTTCACCATCTATGGCAGGAGTTCTTAAGGGGTTTGTTTCATGTACCTTCTTGCATTTTGACGAATCCTACAGAGTCCTTCTCAGAAGAATATTTTTAAAGGCATATTGCCTTTAAATTGCAGAGAAAAGCAGTTACACTGAAATATAGTTAGCCCTTCCGTATCACGGGGGTTAGGGGTACAATGCCCCCACAATTTGGAAAATCCACGTAAAATTTTTTGACTCTTTGTACCAGGGAAGAAGTCTGAAATATCACAGTATTAAAATATAAAATATGTTGATATTATACAATACTATATATATGTATATTATATGTATGTGTGTGTGTGTATTGCATTTCTGAGTTTCTAAACTTTTTCTGTGTTGTTTACTGGGCTTCACATGTTGTCTGTGGCTTCCCCCAAAATTCCCATTTAATTTCTCAGGCTGACCTGTCATATATTGAACTATGGCAAAAGTTGCAATGTGGAAGGAATAACTATAAAGGTATAATTTTTTCCCATCCGAGTTCACATACCTCCTGAAATCTATCCACGAGCCCCAGGATAAGAATTCCTGATCTATAAGGATTCCTTCTTTGACTGGACTCTGTACTAGACATCCTCGATAACAGGAGCATCTTTGCCAAGCATCTACCTTCCTATTTAATATTAATAATCAGAAGGTCGGCAAATAGAGTTATCTCTGTTGTTACATCTTGTAAGCAACCTTGTAGGATTTTTGCCACGTGCATGGGAAAAGGAGGGCCTTTGGCTCTACTGAAATTATTTTGTCTGTAAAAAAAATCACAAGTATGGGGGACATCTTGTACTCTCTTTCAGCCATATCCCAAATAACAATGTAAATTGAATGTGTCTTCAAGTCAGTTTTGTTTTGTTTTGTTTTCATTTAGGTAGGACAGAAGGACAGGGAAGTCAATTCTGACTCAAACCAGGCTCAAAAAATGATAAATGTGCTTTTAAGTGCCAAGGGTTCAGACTCAGTGTTTTACTATCAACAGGGAGATATAGCATCACGTCACAGTGTTTTACAACTAGTCATATTCACAGGATTCATAAAAGAGGTCTGGGAAATAGATTTTTGTTAAATAACACACTGTACTGTTACCATGAACACTGGGCCCTTATAACAGTAAATGGGAATGAACTGTCCTTTGTCCCTGTATATTGCCCCAGGGCTAATCTCTTTGGGAAACTGGAACCTCTAAAGCTTTAGCAGTCACAAGAAATGGAAGGAAGGGAAATTTACCTGTGGACCTACCCATTCTGACAGGCCATGGGGCTGGAAACTTAACCAAGGACCTTTAGACACTGGATAGATAGAACATCTGCTGAAAGCTGACAGCTGTACCAACTCGATCTGTGGCCTGCATGAGGTACCTTGCGTGAAGTGGCTCCTTGCCTTGTGCCCATACTTCTCTTTCAGGGCAGAAGTGGAAAGTGCTGCTTTATCTTTCATGGGTGAGATCCAAGAAGGCTCTTTTTTTCTCCCCAGTATAAAAGGCATAGGATAGCAAAGAGGCCCAAAAGGTTACATTCTAGTCCAGTTGGCTTAGCTTGGTGTCCCTAGCCAGTCAGTGGTCCTCTGGACCTCTGCTACAAAATTGGAATCCGTCTGCTTACTGATACTGTTTGGGCCCATTACTATGGTGGGAAAGAACATAGGGAACGGAGAAGGCTTTGGACTTTACTCTAGGCAAAAGGCGCTATAAAAATAGAAACACTGGTTCTGATCACAACGTGAAAGAGAAGCCAACTTTGAATATGAGAGAATGGTTAAAATAGAGATACATAACGAGTCTGCAAATAAAGGTCACCCTCCCACTGTACCAATCAATCAACCAAGTATTTAAAGACCTATGTGCCTGGCACTGTGCTAAGTTCAGGAGGGTCATAGAATCAGAGTTAGAAGAAACCTGAAAGGTTGCCTAATCCAATCCCTCCATTTTAGAGGCAAGGACACTGAAGCCCAGAGAGTAATGAAGTTGTAAAGAAACCAACTAAGGAACTGGCTAAAATGGAGAAAAGTGAACAAACCTTGGATTTCACTCAAAAAGAAGACTTAGAAGTCACCTGTTTAACAAGAAAATAGCAAATAAAGTGTGATCTCTTTACAATGAAACATTATTTAATAAGATCCCAGGGCAAGGAAAACATCTGGATTGTCCCTTGGTGTTTACTGGAATGGGATTTGGCCTGTGTTCACCTTTGGGTGTGCGTGTCAAACCCCTGTGGCTGCAAATGCAGTATCGGCCAACAGGGTAATAGCGGCATTTGAATTGCATTTTAAAGTTTGCAAAGCACTTTAAACTTGTTATCACATGTATTCCTCACAACAGCCCCTGGGAGATAGGGGCTATTATCATTCTAATTTTACAGATGAGGACACTGAGGCCAAGAGAGATGAAATGACTTACAGGGTCATACAACCAGTTAATGGTTATATGAAGCCAGATTTGAATGCAGGTCCAACCTGACTCCAAGCCCTATCTATTTCACCTCTAGGTGAAAGATGGTAGGATAGCATTATCTCCTAATGATATGCTACTAAGGGCTACAAGTAAAGGAGAATTCTATGATGGGCGCCATGTTTTAAGAAGGACGTAGAAAAGCTAGAACACCTCTGGAAAGGAGCAACCAAGATGATGAAACTTTGAAACGTCACATCATGAGAAGACTAAAATAATATGAATAGGGGCATTTAGCCTCAAGAAGAGCCTTAGAGGGGGATGTTGAAGCAGCATGGTTTAGTGGAGAGGACTGGGTTTGGTATCAGATGCCTTGGGTTGGAATCTTGGCACTGTCCCTTCTACTGGTGTGACCTTTGGCACAGTCATTGTAACTGCTTTGTGACTCAGTTTCCTCATATGTAAAATGAGAAGGTTGGCCTCGATAGACCCTAAGGTCCCTTCCAGCACTAAATCTACAATCCGGTTATTATAAAGCTATCTTCATGTATCTAACAGGCGGTCACAGAGAAGAGGGACTAGATCAAAGGTTCTTAATCTTTATTGTATCATTGACCCTTTTGGCAGTCCAGAGAAGCACAGAGATCCCTTCTCAAAACAATATTTTGAAAAGTATAAAATTTAAAAAAAAAACAAACAAACTAGAATTGCAAAGGAAACCAATTATATTTAAGTAATCCTCAAAAAATTTTTTTCTAAGTTCACAGACCCCAGGTAAAGAGTCCCTGGATTAGAATTATTCTTCTTGGCCCACCCCCAAGAGCAGTGGGTAGAAATGGCAAAAACAAACAACAAAAAAAACCCACAAACTTCCTAACAATAAAGTCTGTTCGATTTCAAAGTGGGATGGGCTGCCTTGAGAAGAAGTAGATTGGTTCCCCCCTCAATGGAGATTTTCAAGCAAAATGTGAATGCTTATTTATTGAGGATGCTTTAATAAGCAATCCCAGAGGCAGCTAGGTGGTACAGTTCAGAGAGCACTAGCCCTGGAATCAAGAGCACCTGAGTTCAAATCCAGCCTCAGACATGTACTAGCTGTGTGACCCTGAGCAAGTCACTTAACCCCAATTGCCTCCCCCACCAAAAAAAAAAGAAAATCCCTTTTTTGGATTCCTGCTCAGGTGGAGGCTCGGACTAGGGGACCTCTGAGGTCTTTTCCACCTCTTAAATTCTGTATCCTTCATTCAGGAAATAGGCAAATGGCAGCAGGAGTGTGGCAAACTCAATAATGGAATATCTTTCCTTGTCTTCCTTGACCTGATCTCCACGTGCATTGGGAAAGCTTAGATGTCGCCCTGCCCAGAGACAAGGGGCCCCTACCAGTCCTGCCATCATAACAGGAAATGTCAATTGTGCATGAGCTGCTTTCAGTAGGGTTTGCAACTCTACCCTCCAGAACTACATAGTCCAAAGGATTCTAGGGATGCCACAGGCATATGCTCTGCTCTAACTTCTCATAGGTTTCCAATTCATGGACAAAGGCGACGGTTTTTCTCAATGAGTAATATCAGACTAGGGATATCCACAAGGCTGGGAAACAAAGACATGACTTGGTCCACCTCATCTTGGGGGAAAATGTTATAAAGGGCTGTCTGAATGTGGGCTCGCTCTCCAATGACTGAATCCAAGGTGGGGTATTTATATTCAGAAGAGTGTAGGTAACTATCTGCTCTCCCAAAGGGACAGTTTCCCCAGCTGGAGTCCCCCCAAAAGGATGGACCAGGTAGTTGCTTTGGTACCTGCTCTATACTCCAGTTCTCATTGGGCTGGGTGGGCTGGGGAAATGGATCCTGAGTGCGAGGGTGAGAGCAGTATACAGACTGCTGTTGGGGCTGTTGCATATCTGCTTTGAAGGTGTGGTTACTAGGGGAAAAAGTCTTCTGCAGGACTGGGCCTGGCTCCCTGGTACCATTACAATAAGACCCTCTGATTGTCAAATGTCTGCAAGCATATGGAGTTGGCATGGCCCCCTCCTGGAAATGACCACTCCTCAGACAGCTACAATCCAAGCTGTGTTGATGAGGCTTGGCATGGCCGTGGCAGCTGGAGTGATTGAGATTGCAGCCTTGGTATAAGCCGTTCGTCCCGCTCTGAATCCTGGAAGTGGTGATACCAGTATGCAAGCCACAGCCATATAAAGCATCACTAAATGCCAATCGGGAAAACTGGCTTTCCAAGAACCCAATATCTCCTGCTTGGTAGTTATTTGGAAAGCCACTCTCAGGGTCCTGCCTCTCTTGAGCACAGTCCTTCCAGTTCCTGGCAAGAGTTCCCCTAAAGCTCCCATCCACAGAAGGAATTCTCTCTTCTGTCCAATTGGAGACTGGGCTGCTGTTACGGCTACTGTAGTTACTGACGCTTCCCCTGGGATTCCACGGTCCTTCTGTGCTCAGGCTGGGGCGAGGCAGGGAGGGAACTGGCCCAGGCTTCAGGCTGGGTCCCAGCGGCTCCTCCTCTGACCCCGGCAAGGTTCTCGTCTTGGCTCGAAGCTCATCCGCCACCGACATTTGGATTTGATGCAGTCTCTCTGGGTGGTAGAATTTACACTTACTGCCATAGGTGCACTTTCTGCCTGGAAGGAGGTGAAGACAAGAGTTAGCCCACAAAAAGTTGGGTCAAGGATGGATTCAGGTCCTCTCTCTGCTGCTTTGAGTTGGCCCCACTGCCTATGTCAGGTCCTGAACCACCCTATGGTGGAGCAAGGCCGTGGCAAGTCCTATGAGCTGTCACAGAGCCAAATTCTACTTAAGTCAGCCCAGCCCCATGGGGTAGGTAAATAACTACTGCTCTCTTCCCGTGGTACAGCTATGACGGGCAGACCTGGATTTAGTAGAACCGGCTGTGTGTGCGTGGGAAGGCCAGGGAGGAGGGATCCGTGTGGAAGCAGACTGCATTCAGTATGCACACATGGACCCAAGAGACAGATCCATCAATTATTCCGTTCTCACTGCCCAAGAACTCAGGGTGGTCTCAGCATCCGGTGAGTGGGACGCCGTGGAAAGAGCTATTCCCCTGGCTCTGTGGTCACCAAGACAAGGCCGACAGGGTCAAGCCTGACACAGCCAGCTGCTAGGACCTGCCCACTGAAATGACCTTGTGTTTAATTTGTAGATATCTGGTAGGTTCTTTTAGATGTACAAATTGTTTTCCCCTACAGAATGTAAGCTCCTTGAGGGCAAAGATTGTTTTTTATTTTGGAATTTTTTTTTGTCTTTGTGTTCTCAGCACCTAGCATAGTATTTAGTACTTTTTCAGTCATTTTCAGTCATATCCAGCTCTCCATGACCCCTTTTTGGGGTATTCTTGGCAAAGATACTGGAGCGGTTTGCCATTTCCTTCTCCAGCCCATTTTACAGATGAGGAAACTGAGGGAAACAGGGTTGAGCGACTTGTACAGGGTCACATAGTTGAGTCCACATTTGAAATCAGGTCTTTCTGACTCCAGACACGGTGTTCTATCCACTGTGGCACCTTACCCTCTGGGACACAGCAGGTGCCTAATACATGCTTGTTGACTTACTGAGTGGCAGTTGCTTCTGGGCTATGATCTGAAGTTCAATGGAAAGGCTTCTTCCGCCCACCCTGATACGGAGTCAGCATGGCCCCTTCCTGGAAATGATCACTCTGCCAGCAGCCACAATCCACGCTGTGCTGATGAGGCCTGAAGGCGCCACGGCAGCCCTCCATGATTGAGACGGACTCCCCCACAATATCTGAAATTCTCCCACTAACCGGTGCTAAGCATTGCCTGCCCCTGAAGCCCTCTGCATGTGTACCTGTTTCTGAGAGGGGAACCCACAAAGACCCTGACGCTCTTACACGTAGGAGTTGAACAACATTCCTTTCCTCCATGATAAAAGATAGTGAAAATAGTTGGAGTAGGGGTAGGGGGAGGTTGAGGGAGTAAGGGGAGGAGGGGACAGCATCAGAGCCAAGAGGATGAACAGGGGAAAGGAAAACCAGAGGAAGAACCTGGGACAGGGGTGGGAAACCTATGGCCTCAAGGCCTTCTAGGTCCTCAAGGGCAGCCCTTTGGCTGAATCCAAACTTCCCAGGACAAATCCCCTCAATGAAAGGGTTTGTTCTGTGAAACCTGGCCTCAGTCAAAAGGTCAAACCCAAGGACCTAGAAGGCCACATGTGGCCTTGAGGCCGCAGGTTCCCCACCTCTGGCCTGGGAGACTCTACAGACAAACTTCATCCGACATCCCCTTTTCGTTTATGACCTTCCTTCACAAGCTCATTCAAGTCCCCACAATAATGATAATAATAATAATAATAATAATAATAATTGTCTCTGAACCAGCCACAGGGGGAAAGGGTAAGACTTACCATAGGGGCAGTGCTGCCAGGAGGCCTGTGGAAGTTTTGGCTTTTTGCTAAGGAAATTACTAAGAGTTGGTCCGTGGCGGCCCAGAGGATCATCAGGAGGCATGAATCTGGAAAACAAGATAGTGGTCATTCTCAGAGAAACAGGGTCAGAGGCTCGTTCCTCAACATCCTTCAAAGATTCTGAAGGAACACTCTAGTTTACCACTAAAACAACTCCCATCTCTCTAGCTCTGTAAAGCTTTGCTTTTCTTTCCTTACAACGAACCTATGAGGCAGAATATCTACTATGTGCAAATGTACCTACTATGGTGCTAGGCACATTGGGGAGGATATAACTAGGAATTAGTCTTACTCCCTGCTCTCAAGAAGATTCCATTGTAGCAGAAGAAATAAGATTTGTACACAAATAACTATGATACAAAGCAATATGGGAGAAGAGTTCTAGGAAAAAGTAGGAAGGGCCATGGGAAGGCCGAGGAGGAAAGCATCCCTTCTGGCTGGGGCAGGGAGAGAGAAGAGTTGAGAAAATCAGGTAGAGCTTCATGGAGGAGGCAATGGTGACTTTGGACTCTGAAGGACAAGCAGAATTACAACAGGTGGAATGGAATGCAGGTAGAAAGAATGACATAAGGCAAGACCCAGAAATGGGAAAGCAGATAGCCTTTTTGGGAACCACTAAGTTATCTGATTTGGTCAAAACGTAAAGTAGAAGAAGGGGGCAAAGGAGGAGGACAGGCTGGGCACAGAGCACAAGGAATCTTGACCTAATTTTTGTGAGAGATAAGAGTCCACAATGGAAGGACTAGCCAGGATGAGGAACCTGCTGCCTCAAGGCCACATGTGGCCCTCTAGGTCCTTAAGTGTGGCCCTTTGACTGAATCCAAACTTCACAGAACAAATCTCATTAACAATCAGTCGAAAGGCCATACTCGAGGGCCTAGAAGGCTGCATGTGGCCTCAAGGCTGCAGGTTCTCCTCCTCTGGTAGACTCCTCAGAAAACCTGTGTCTGAGCCCCAGTTCTAACACTTACTAGCCATGTGATCATGGGCAAACCACCACCTTTCTAAGGCTCAGTGTTCGCCTTTGGAAAATAGGGGACCATTTTTGCACTATCTGTAAGGACAATTCTGTGTATACCTTAACGTGCCCCAGGGATGTGATTATTGTTGTTAGACATCCCCAACTCTTTATCACAAACAGAGAAGCAAAGCAGGGTAAATCCCCAGACAAACCTGAAGGAATTGGCTACCTTCCTACTGCCCGTTTCATCTGCTTCCTCTTCACTCCTCTCCTCAGACACAGAGATGCCTATGGGAGGAAGACATCTCCCTCACCCCTCATGGGTGCTGAGGTCCCAGGGGTAGAGGCCCCTGCCTGCCACAGGGATGGATGTGGGTGTGAGGCAGACCTGAGGCAGAGGGGTGATGCGTGGGCATACATCCCAGGAGAGGGTGGGAGACCTCTCTGAAAGCAAATGAATCAGTGGTTTCAATAGGTACCATCTGTGAGTAATGGAAAAAGTAACTCAACTCCCCTCACAGATTCTAAACCACATGAAAGGTCTGGGGCCTTGGCAGTTCAGAGCTTGGGGCCACAAAACAGGTAGCCCAAAAAGAGTCATCTGATTGGGTTACAGACTCATAGAACGTTAAAGACGTGAGGAGGGACCTTGGAGATCTTCTAGTACAGACCCCTTTTACAGATGACAGATAAGGAAACTGAGATCCAAGAGAAGTTTAGACGCTTGTCCAAGGACACGGAGCTAATTAGGGAGAGAGTCAGGCCTAGCTAGGACCCAGGGGTTTTGACTCCTAGGTCAACGTGTTCCACTCTAGCCAGGCAGTCACTCCAGCATCATCTCCAGCAGGCTATGCCAAACTTCACAAAGCTTGCGCTCTATTTCTGGGAGATTTCCAAACTCCCAGGCGCCCAGGCACTGGGGGCCAGATATTTTTTTTTTTCTTATATTCTCTACAGTTCAGAGCACAGAGCAGATGCTGAAATACTGACCCTGATTGGAGTCTTAGTTAATGAACTGGAGGGTGGAGCAGAAGGGCATGGGCAGATGGAAGGAAGAACATGGGCAGAGACCCAGAAATGAGAACAATTCATGGCACATTTGAGGACCACGAAGTGGGATGATTTGGTTGAAACATAAAGTGGACAAGGGGGAAGACTTAGCCAGCGTTACTGAGGGTCTGCGGTGTCTCCTACTCTGCCTGGAGGATGAATTGACTGCCTGAGTTTTTTCTGCATCTGGTTTTAGCTTTTCATGTTTACTGGCTGAATTGCCCCTGATTTGAACGTTCATGGTTCATGGCTCACTTGCACTGCCAAATGGGGAAGTGACTTCTCATATCTCTGCCTAGGCAATAACACATACTCGCAGCAATCACCTCTCAAAGGCAGAATGAATTACAACAGATGGGAACTTCTCTCTATTATCTGTATGAATGCATGTTTGTCCCCAGAGCACATTTCCCAGTTAAGGAAAAGCTGGGTCAGGTGGGTCACCAATTCCGAAAAAGTTTAAAAAAAAAAACAATAGAGTTCAGATCGAAATTCCCCTCTGAGGAGTCCACTGGAACCAGTCTATAGATCACCCCAGGCCTGGAGGCTGCATGTTCCAGTGTTGGACTCTGGTTGCTCAGGCTACCAACTGTACACAGAGCTTCTGAATGTTGGACCCTAACCAAGAATCTGGGAAGTGGCTTGCCACGGTTATTCTCAGTGACCAAAGGCCTTGCCTCCTGAACTTTCTCTCCTGGGCCCCAGGAAACAGTGCCAACAGCCCGCTAGGGCCATGCCGAGGACTCTGGGATGGAGTTCCTTCTCGCCCAGGCAGGCCAGAGGGCAGGCGGGCACAGCATTCTGGCAGTGAGGGAGATGACAGGTCCTGTACAGGGATCAGTTGTGTTAGATGGACTTGGACCCTAACCCAGATGCTGTCACCAGTCCAGAAGTCGTCATGGTTCTTTAGGCAACAGTGAGGATCTGTTGGCACTCAAAGCACTAAGGCTGGCCAGATTCCTCTGGGCTGAAACTGGGCAGTGGGAGCCTCTGGCTACACATACATGGAAATGGGAGAGAGACTGAATTTGACTACCCCAGAAAGCAACCAAATATCTGCTCCATGGTTTAGGGGGCAGCCATTCATTTTCAGAAGCATAGGATAGAGAAGCAGAGTGGTAGCTCCCTCCTCATCGACTTGACCTCCCACACTGTGCCTGCCCTGGCTTGTGGGAAGTTGTCTAACGCAAACAACAATGAACTTTCTCCTTCCCTCTCCCTAGGGAGACCAGGGCATCTTGTAAGTCTTCACCTGAGTCATAGACAAAAATATTACAGGGTCAATGGAAGACAGATCCCTGAGGCACTCTCCTCGAGACCTCCTCCAAGTTAATGTAACCATTAATGTAACCCCATTAATGTAACCATTCTTTGGGCCTGGTTCAGGCATGCGGAACCTGCGACCTCAAGGCCACATGCAGCAGTCCTTGGGTGCGGCCTTTTGACTGAGTCCAAGTTTTACAGAACAGATCCTTTTATTAAGGAGATTTGTTCAGTGAGGTTTGGATTCAGTCAAAGAGCTGAACTTGAGGACCTAGAGGGCCACATGTGGCCCAGAGGCCGCAGGTTCCCCACCCCTGGCTGGTCATTCAACTAGTTCTGAATCTGCTTAACTATACTGCAACTACTTATAGTATACTGTACCATAGGATACTTAGTATATGCTGAATGGACGTTACCTCGCTCAAAGTGAGAACCTAAAAAGGCCTTAGCCTGAAAGAGCCAAGGTCTCCCATTGCATCCTGGGCCATCTCCAGTCTTCCTGGTGAATACTAGGCCACTGGACCCAGATGGCTCTGGAGGAGAAGGTGAGGCTGGTGACCTTGCACAGCCCTCCCTCCCTCAAATCAAAGTCAACTGCAAGTCAGGTCATCGTCTCCCTGACGTCAGGGTCCTCTTCAAGAACGAAAGACAAACTCAACAACTTATGCTATATTATACCGTACTATAGTGACTATACTGTAACTACTTACACTATAACTACTATACAACTATACTAGCCCTCAGGTTTCTATCGTATCCTCTAGGACAATAAGAAAGGCTGTCAAATGATTTGCTGAAATCCAGGCTTCTCGGGAAGTGATTTTGAATTTGTTTCCTGTTACCCTAGTATCTCTGGAGAATGGTTATACCATATCTATAGTGTTCTCCCAACCTCCCAGTCAGAAGCATAAGATACAAGCACAGTGTGGTATGGAAGAAAGAGCTCTGCATTTGGCCTCAGAAGACCTGAATTTGAATCCTGCTACTACCTAGCCATGCTACCATTAACTTCTCTGGGCCTCTAGTCTCAAGGTGTGTAAAATGGAGATAATACATCAGATTTTAGAGGAAAGCACTAAGACTAGGTGACCAATTAATAACAGGCAACATGGAGCGACAGATAAAGAGCCAGCCTCGGAATTAGGAAAACACAGGTTGAAGTCTAGCCTCTGACTAGCCTCTGGCTGTGTGACCCTGGGCAAGTGACTTAATCTCTCTGTGTCCCAGGCAATGTTCTAGGTGCTAAGTTGTAGAATGGTTAGAGATCTGCCTAGGTAGAGGGAGCTTTATCTCCAAGAATTCCCAATGCCAGTGAGATCATAGGGCCAACGCAAGAGGGTAGCTCTCATTTCTCAAAGTCCAGGCCATACCCTCAAACACAGGTTCTTCGTCTTATTTCATTTATTTTTTTAGCGTCGAGGCCCCCTTTGGCAGTCTGGGGAAGCCGAGGGACTCCTTTTCAGAATGACATTTTTAAATGCATAAAACATATTATGTAGGATTATGAAGGAACGACTTCTACTAAAATAAAGCTATGGAAAATTTTTTAAAAACAAATTCACAGACCCCAGATTAATAACCAAGCCCTCACTTGAGCATAGAAACAAGCTATTTCCTAACTCAATAAGGAGAAACCAAAAGGAAAATCTTCCTTCCTTCCCCTCCTTTTTAATCCCCAAGTCTTACTTGGGCCCTTTCATTTTCCTTTTCTCTCTTAGCTCTTGCTGTTGAGTTATTTTTCAGTCGTGTCAGACTCTTTGTGACCCCATTTGGGGTTTTCTTGGCAAAGACGCTGGAATAGTTTGCCATCTCCTTCTCCAGCTCATTTTACAGATGAGGAAACTAAGGCAAACAGGGTTAAGTGACTTGCCCAGGGTCACACAGCTGGTAAGTGTCTGAGGCCACATTTGAATTCAAGTCTGTCTGACTCAAGGCCCGGTTCTATCCACTGTGCCACCTACTGTGTGCCTGGCACTGTGCTAAGCACTTTACAAATATCATTTCATCTGATGCTCACAACAACCCTGGGATGTGGGTGCTACTATTATTATCAGATTATTTTCACAGATGAGGAAACTGAGACCACACAGGTACTAAGTGTCCAAGGCTGGATTAGAAAATGGGTCTTCTCTACTTCCGGAACAATACCCTGTCTACTGCTCTCCCTGGGTTGACCTTTCCCCACACATACTTGTCATTGACAAAGGAGAACATGAGGAGTCTCTGCTCAATGAACCACTTCCACTCAGGGTTCTCGCTCTGGAGGTCCCGATAGTTGTCATTAGAAACGATGATGCCGTCCTTCTCATAGGCCACCTTCACAATGTAGCGGTCATCGTAGCAGACTACTCGTTTACCATTGACCTTGCGAGATGGAGTATACACCAGAACCGCCTGCTTTTCCAGATCCTCTAGTATATGCTGTTCTGAAAACAGAAGAGGGAAAAAAGGGAACTCATGACACTATGCATTTTAAAATTTCAACTATTCTCTATAAGTCACTCTCTCTACCCCTGCCCCTGAAAAACTGCTCTGTTAACAATAATAACTGAGATAAGTAGTTATGCGCACACACGCACGCGTACACACACACACACACGTGCACTTATAGATTGCTTTAAAGTTTTTCAAAGCACTTTACATACCCTAATTCATTTGACTCTCTCAACAACCCTATATAAATATAATATTTATATAAATGTAAATATAAATATTACCATCCCCATTTCACAGATGAGGAAACCAAGCATCAAAAAGGTTAAGTGATTTGCTCAGGGTCACACTACTAGTGAGTACAGCTGGGTCCCGATTAGTGAGAATAATGAGCCCTGTGAAGTAGTCCCATGTATTTGTACTATTCTGTTACAATGATATAAAATGTAGTTATAATTATATAAAAATAATTACATAATTATATGAAATGCGACCATTAGTTCCAGCCCAATGGATATGTGTAGTGCGAATTCAAATGAGACGACAAGATTCATTATTCTCACCAATTGGGACTTAGCTATGGCCACTTAGTGGAGAAAACAGAAATCACTCTGGAATGGGCTCTTAAGTATATTTTCTCATGTGATCATCATCATAGGCAGGGCGGATAGATTATCCCTACCTCACCTACATGAAAACTAAGGATGGAGGAGGATCAGTGACTTGCCCAAAGTCACACAGCTAGTGAAGGAATAGAAATCAGGATTGGAATCCAGGTCTCTTGACTACAAGTCCAGCACTTTCACCCTACTCTACTGTCTTTTCTCCTTGTAAAGTTGTTACAATAATTTCTATATGCATATGCATACACTACACCATAATGTACTGGATACAGGGTCATCCTCCTAGCCAGGAAGATCAGGGTTCAAGCCCCACCTCTGACACATACTCGACAATTCTCTGAGGCTGTAATTGACAGAGAAAGCATTGATCTGCATTGATAAAGGGAGTTTCTTCATATGGGAGCTCTGTAAACCAATGAAATCACAGGACTAGTTTTAAACTCAGGACTATTTAACTAGTTTAAATACCATAATCTATAGATTATAACTTTACAGAGAGGCCTAGAGCACAGAGTTGATAAATAACTTTGATAAAAAAAAAATTTTTTTAAGGGTCACAGAATGTATCAGAAGTTGGACTTGAACTCAGGTCTTCCTTGCTGTGAAGCCTATTCTCTATACTTGACTCACTTCTTAAAGAGGCCTATTCACTAAAAGGGCATTGCCTCACTCACAGTGAGAACTTGAAAAGACCTTAGCTTAAAAAGGCCAAAGTCCCCCACTACATCCTGGGTCATCTCCAGTCATCCTGATTGATATCTGGTCACTAGACCCAGACAGCCCTGGAGGAGAAAGTGAGGCTGGTGACTTTGCACAGCCCTCCCTCACTCAAATCAAATTCAATTGCAAGTCATGTCATCATCTCCCTGATGTCATGGTCCTCTTTGAGAATGAAAAGCAAACAACTCAATTTTCTATCCACTATGCCATGTGCCCCACTCTCTCTCCTTTCACTCTCTCTCCCTCTGTGTGTATGTCTTTCTCACTCTATATGTATACATATATGAATATATATATATATATAATTACACACACACTCTTGATGCACATACACACAGAGTTAGTTTTCCTATACCCTAAAGTGAGCTTCATTTCCCAAGGGAGTCGCTTCCCCCTACACAGGGTCAGAGAATTTAGCAGAAGGAAGAATGCAGAAAAGTACCAAAGAAAACCGATGGGGTTACTACCAGCTGAATTGCTTCAAGCAAATGAAAGCACCACCCGCTCCTCCCTGCTCTCCCCACTCCGCCCAGGCCCCAAGGGTTTTTATTTCTTACTTCCTCTGAATTTACCCACAGCTCCCTTTCAAGAGGGCTCCTTTCCTGTCTGCATGAAGCCAAGAGTCCAAAGTACAATATTTGATAAGGAAAAAAAAAATCAGAACCTCAGAGCCAGAAAGGGACCATAAAAAGTCTGACAGTCACTGGCTTCTGCTTGAGCCTTTCCATGGACTCTGTTGATTAGTCCCTCTCAGGGTTGAACCACTTTCACTGTCATAGAGAGAGGAGCACTGGCCTGAGAGTCAGGAGAGCTGGTTCTAGTCCTGTCTCCTCCTCTTACCTAGTTGTTTGACCTAAGATGAGCCACATATAACCTTCTTCAGCCTCAAATTCTTACATGTCAAAGAGGAGTAACAGCACCTGCTCTGCCTACCCCAGCTTCTGTGGGCATCAAATGAAAAAGTGTAGGTGAAAGCTCTTTAAAGCTGAAAAGCCCCATGCAAATGTAAGATGTTATCGCTACCATCATTATCATGAAATTCTTTCTTGAGGTGAGCAGAAATTTACTCCCTGCTTCCTTGTCACTTTCACCTGTTG
The DNA here is from genome assembly GCA_028646595.1 of Phalanger gymnotis. Lineage (NCBI taxonomy): Eukaryota > Metazoa > Chordata > Mammalia > Diprotodontia > Phalangeridae > Phalanger > Phalanger gymnotis. The sequence goes on along the minus strand of CM053627.1, from coordinate 96,031,331 downwards.
GCCCCAGTTCCATCCTCTGAAACATAATCCATCCCCCATTTCCACATGACAGACCTTAAAAAGCTTGAAGAAAAGTGCTACGTGTCCCTAATCAGCCCTTCTTAGAAGAATATCCCTTCAATCTTTCCTCACGGGGTCACAAAACCCTTAAGCTGTATCTGTATGTAAATAGAACAGCCCTGCTCAGAGCCAGCTGTTCAGCTGTATAAACAATTAATAGGTTACTGGGGATAAAACATGTGATTTTATGGAAGTTTAAACTACCCTTTTAATATCTCCTTAGGTCTCCAGTTTCTTGGCAAGGTCAGCATGATGATATATTAAGAGCAGGTTATGGAAGATTAATCTTTTTTTTTTTCCTGACAGATAGAACAGGGAAATGCATAGACATCGTAGGCTAGTTTTCAGCAAAGCATTTGACAGTTTCTCACACAGAACTTACACAGGTGACACTAGCTCTATGACCCTGGGCAAGTCACTTCACCCTGTTTGCTTCAGTTTCTTCATCTGTAAAATGAGCTGGAAAAGAAATGGCAAACCACTCCAGTATCTTTGCCAAGAAAAGTCCAAATGGGTTCATGAAGAGTCTGACACAATTGAAATGACTGAATGACAACAGTATGCCAAACTTAAGGATAAGATGGAGCGATAAGAGCTTGATAATAGCATTCACCCGATATATCTAACTAGGTGGAATCAGAGCCGGTTGACTGATCAGACTCAAAAGATAATTATCAATGGGCAACTAGATGGCTCAGTGGACAGAGTGCTGAGTCAGAAAGTCAGGAGTCAGGAAGACTTGAGTTCAAACTTACTAGCTATATGACCCCGGGGGAAGTCACTTAATTTCTGTCTGACTCAGTTTCCTCATCTGTAGATTGGGGATGATTATAACACCTCCACTGGTTGCTGTGAGCATAAAAAGAGATAATATTTGTAAAGTACTTTGCAAACTTTGAAGCAGTATGTAAATACTAGCTAATTTTTTTTTTTTTTGGTGAGGCCAAGGTAAATTTGGAAGAAGTCCCTATGGGAATGCCCCTAGGCATCTATTTGCCCCTATGTCATTTTTTGTCAGGGGCTTGGAAGACACAAACCAAAAGAGAAAGTATGTTTATACATAAGCATATATTTACCTATGTTTACTTTATATATACTTTACATGTAAGAAAGTGTGTTTGCCAGACTTGAAAATTACATAAAACCAGGAGGAATAGTTTACATGACGGTTAGACATCTAGAAAGAGCTTGGCAGACTAGATCTGCCAATGGATCAAATGTAAGAAGATGAAATTTGATAAGGAAGAAAAGTTCTAAACTTGGGTTAAAAAAAATCTACTTTACAAATATGGGATGGTTGAAGTGTAACAAAATAACACTTTTGTTAAAAAGATTTTCGTGCTTTAGTGGCGTACAAGCTCAAGCAGTTAAAAGTTTAGCAAGCCGGTCAAAAAGACTAATGATCGCTTGAGTCCCATCGAGAGGCACAGAGTCATAAGAAGTGTCTGACAATTCCACTATACTGTTCTCTGGTCAGAACGCATCTGGTATATTTTATTCAGTTCTGGGCACCACACTTTAAGAAGACCTAGATAAGCTAGAACCAAGCCAGAAGAGGGTAGGCATGCTGATGAAAGAACCGGAGACTATACTGCAAAAAAGGACTCCTTGATGGAACTGAGAATCTTCAATCTAGAACAAAGTAGGGCCGTGATGACTGTCATCAAACACTTGAAAGGATATTACATGGATGAGGAACTAGACTTTCTTTTCTTGGAACGAAGAACAAAGCCGCTTAGTTCCAAAGAGGCAGAGAGAGACTTAATGCATGGTGAAGACTTCACAATGATTAGAACGAACCCAAAGTGAACCGAGATGCCTCAGAACATGAGCTTCTCCTTCCCCCTCCCCACAAAGGCTTTGAAGTAAAAGCTGGACAACCATTTGTCAGAGACGCTATAAGACAGTTTGGATTAGATTGCTTCAGAGGCCTTTTCCGATTACCCTCCAGACATCTTGAACTGCATGTCTAAACTAACATCTAAACTCAACATGTCCAAGGCTGAACACATTCTGTTTCCCCCAAACCCTCTCATTTTCCTGACTTCCCTAATCCTCTGGAGGGTACCACCGTCCTCTCAGTTACCCGCACTTGAACCTTTGGTATCGTTCTCAATACTTCATTCTCTCTCTCTCCAAAATGGATGGATTTTATCTTCACAACGTCTCTTGCACATGCCCCTTCCTCTCCTCTGATGCTGCCACCATCCTGGTGCAGGCACTGATCACCTCGTGCCTAGGCTATTGTAACAGCTTGCTGGTTGGTCTCTCCCTATTCTAGCCCTTTCTCCTGTCAAGCTCATCTTCCTAAAGCCCAGGACTGAGCATGTCGCCTTCCTGTTTGATAAACTCCAGTGGCTCCCTATCCCCTCCCGAATCAAACATAAAATTCTGTTTGGCATTCAAAACCCTTCATCACCTCCTTTCCCTCCCTACCTTTTCAGCCTTCTTAGACCTTCTACCCTTCCATGTACTCTACGAGTCAGTGACACTGAATGCCCTGCTATTTCTTGAACAACACCCTCCATCTCCAGACTCTAGGCATTTTCACTGGCTATCTCTCATGCCTGGTGTGCCTTCCCTCCTTTTCTCTACCTCCTGACTTCCTTTAAGCTCCAACTTAAATCCCGTCTTCCATGGGAAGCCTTTACTGAGCCCCTCCACACTCCCTCTGTTGAGGATCTCCAATTTATCCTGTATATAGCTCATTTGAATTTGACTGTTTACGTGTTATCTCACCATTAAACTGTGAGGTCCTTGAGAGCAGGGCATGTCTTTTGTCTTTCTTTAAATCCTCAGCTTTTTTGCACAATGCTGGTGCTTAATAAATACTTGTTGACTATTTCAACTTTGAGATTCTATGATTATGGGATTATATTTCTCCATCTCTCCATTTCTTCCATTTCTCCAAAAGTGAGGCTATATTAGCTGAACTCTGAGTATTCTCCCACCTCTAATATTGTGTGGTCTTATAATCCTATTTATTTTACAACAAAGTATAGATTATGTAGCAAGAGAGGCGGCATACCGGTCTGATATTTTTTGTAGGCTGGTAAATTTTTCTGCAAGGCAACAGCATGATTGCTTTTGAAGTCTCCCTTGGCACCCGGAAGATAGAGAAGCATCTGTAGCAACATACCTGAAATAGGGGTATCAGATCTTGGTGGTTCCTTCCTCCAAGATGGGACAAAGACCTTGATGTAGTTGTGTCCTCTCTCCCTGAACCAGTCCACAGCCAACCGAATTCCCCGGCAGGAAAAGGTTTCTTTATTTCCATGACTATAATTGGAAAATTTAAAAATATATGCTCATAGAATGTTAATGCTAGAAGGGATTATCTAGTCTAGCTCCCTTATTTTACAGAAAAGGAAATCGAGGTCTAGAGAAAAGTTAAGTGACTTGTCTGTGGTCACATTTGTACTAAGATTGATATTCCCCTCTTCTGAATCCAAATTCAGTGCTCTTTCTACCATACTGTGTGTTGCAAAGATTTATAATCACAGATTCTGAGAGTTGCAGTCTGGCTGAGGATCTCCAAGGAGGGAGCATTCAAAATCTTCCCAGGTTGGCTTGTTCCCATCTTGGACAGCACTCATTCTTAGAAAAAATTTCCTGACATTCAGCCTAAATTGGTCTCTTTGTAATTCCCCTCATTACTGCTGGTTCTGCCCTCTATGGCCATAGAGAACAAACCTATCCTTCCTCCACAGGTCGCCCTTCAAATATCCAAAGATGACTGTGATGTCTCCATTGAGCACTATTCTCTGCAGACCAAACATGCCTAGTCCTTCAATCAGTCCTCATATGATATGGACACATATCAGCTAACATAGCCGCACTTTTGGAGAAATGGAGGAAATAGACACATGGAGAAAAATAATCACATAATCATAGAATGTAAAAGCTGAAATAGTCAATAAGAATCCATTAAGCACAATCCACTATGCAAAAAAAAAAAAACCTGAGAATTTAAAGAAAGACAAAAGACATGCCCTGCTCTTAAGGACCTCACAGTCCAATGGGGAGATAACATGTAAACAATCAAATTCAAACGAGTTATATGCAGGATAATTGGAGATCATCAACAGAGGGAGTGTGTAGAATTAAGGGACTCAGTAAAGGCTTCCCGTGGAAGATGAGATTTAATACCTTCACCATCCCGGACATCCTCCTCTGGACACTGTCCAGCTTGTCAGCGTCCTAAACTATCACACCTCAAACCGAACATAATAATACTCTAGATAAGGACATTGTAGTGGACTCTCACCTCATTTCTAGAAGCCATGCCTGTCCTGAGCAGGTAGGTGGCACGGTGGATAGAGTTCCAGGACTGGAGTCAGGGAGGCTCCTCTTCCTGAGTTCAAATCTGGCCTCAGACACTTACTAGCATGTCATAACCCTATTTGCCTCAGTTTCCTCATCTGTAAAATGAGCTGGAGAAGGAAATGGCAAATCGCTATAGTATCTTGGCCAAGAAAATCCCAAATGGGGTAACAAAGAGTCAGACGTGACTGAAACGAGTGAAAAATAAAATGCCTGTGTTAACAATGCTTTTTTAGCTACCACATCACCACATTGCTGACTGTGGTCCACTAAAACCTCTAGATCTTTTTTCAAAACAACTGATCTCTAACTATGCCCAAGAAAGGACTGTCTTCTACCTTTCTTTATATCGCCAGCCTTAGAATAGGCCTGGCACATAGTAGGTATTTAATTAATGTTTATTAACCGACTCACTGGCAAAAGAGACTAACTTTAGACAATGGTCTTCACTAGGATTAACCAGAAGGCCAAGTACATTAAGTAATTAAGTGGGTATTTGAAATTTGTACATTGTATACAATTGGTAGGTGCCTATGACTACATAATTCAATCTACTCTTGGTCAATTTTCAAGTTAAAATCTGACTACTATTGCCATTAAAGTTATTCCTTATGTATCAGAGACTTGAATCTGCACTCTCAGAGGAAGGATCATTCCTTCCCACTCCCTTACTTAGGAAGCCACTGACTTACATGGCTTCGCTCAGAGAAAGATAAGAGTGGATTTAAATAGGAAAGGAGCTGAAGCAGGTCTTCCAGACCTCTCATGAATCATTTCAGATGGTAGGGGAAGAGGTACACTGCCTGCGTAGTGTCAGAGGAAGGAGATAAATGGAAGAAATTCACCCTTACTCAACCAGAAAGAAAAAAATGCTTACTTGATGAATAAAAGTGAGCAGAAAGAGATTCTCAACAAGAATAGAAAAGCCACCGAGGTCTTTTGTTTTGTAAAGCAGTAGTGTAGGACTGAGTACAAAAGAACAGAAAAAATAAACAGCCCAGAGATACTGGCTCGTGACATGAAAGAACTTCAAAGAACTATTAGGATCTCAGTATAATCTCTCCTCACTCTAAAGATGGCACCATTTGTTCATGAGAAGGAAAAGAGAGCCAAAGAGAAGAAAACAATGAGACAACACTGAGGACAGAGATATTGGGGAAGACATCCATGATGGCAGATGGTGGCCAGGAGCAGAGGACAGCAACCATGGCAAGATGGAGTAGTGGAGTCCTGCTGGAAACAGAGCTACCACAGTGAGATACATAAGGAACAACCTTCACTTTTCCCATCAAGAGATGTACACCCAGCATGACACTATGAGGTACACGCCTCTTACGTGGTCAAGAAACAGACCCACAGGAAAGAGGTCTCCTGACTATTGGTTTGCATACAAGTTCTTTTGCGTCCTTTGCAGAGTAAATCAAACATGTTCTATGCTTGGTGCTTTTTTAAGGCCAAGTGCTTATAAGGGATTGAAGACCACCCCCATGGGAACTGCCATGTACTGATGTTCTCTAGTTCAACCTGGATAGAGGCAAACAAGCTAGAAGGTCTCCAGAGTATACGTAGGCCTCTGTGGTCAGGAAAAATCTGCTGACACAAGTGGAATTTTGTTCTTCTCTAGAATCCTATTCATCCGCTATCAGCAACTCAGAGAAGGGCAGGGGGTTCGGCAGCCTTTCGAAAGCAGTATGCCAAAGCCCTGGTCCCTTTTTTCCTAGTCTTCCAGGGAACAAACACTATTGCACACAAATTTGTATAATGTATATGGTCAGGAGGGTTGTTACTATGCCAATTTAGGATTAGACAACACTCTCACAAGCCATGAAGAGTAGGGAACACAGCAAGTATGTTGATACCAGTGAAGAATAACCCAACATGGCATCTTTAGCATATGTACCACAGGTTGCCAATCCCTGCCTTAGAGTCTCTGGATGGTAAGAAGGTAGGACCCAATGAGTTAAGGAAAGGAAGAAAGGAAAGAGTTTGCAGAATGCAGGACAGCTATTCAGAAACACTGGTTCCAATATTCAATGACACCACTTAGTTGCCCTAGGACTACTATGCTCCAGTAAGTGTTTCTTCCTTTCTCCCCCTGCTGTCCATGATCTGGCTTTCATTCTGCATAGAGATTGCACAGGGAAGACAGGTAAGGCCTCAGATAAGCATTTGGTTTGAACCAATCCAACTGACTGAGTTCACTACAAATTTACATTATTGAGCCTCAACTGGACTTGTTGTTCTACACAGCAATCTCATTGGCTCCATCACATTCACGAAATGGGCAGTTCAATTCCTTCTCTCCTTAAGACTGTAACTCCCATCTCTACCCTCGTATCCTCAGGGCATGGCTTTGATCCCTACACTGCTCAGATTGGAGGCACTGGTCTGAGCCATTTTCCTTCTCTATCTTTTTCGATATTCTCACCTATCATCCCCTTCCCTCCATCCTAAGACAGAAAGCTGGCCTTCCTCCTTGACAAAGATAACGTCCCACTTATATCTTCAGAGGCCGTCACCTCTCATCTCCTCATGTCATTGCTCCCTCAGTCATCCTCTCTCTCATGCATCTTCAATAACAATGACAATCTTTCACATTTCTATTCAGTGTTAATAGTTTCACTTCTATTACCCTATTGGCTCTTTTCTTTCAGCCCATAAACATGCTCAGGTCTCCCCAATCCTATTTTTTCTTTTTTTAAATTTAGTTTTAATTGATATCTTTGATTTTTACATAACTTCACTTTCCAATTTATATCTCTCTCTAATCTTATGACAGAATAAAGGAGAGAAAAAAACAGCTCAGCAAAACTAACTAAGATGAAAACTGAGTCCAACGGTGTATGTATGCTGTGCTCCACAACCATGGTCTCCCATCTCTGCAAAGAAGGGAGAGATGTGGATTCTGTCTCTTCTTCAAGGTCTCTCTAATACTAAAAAAACAGTCTTCCTTTGAACTTACAACTACCTCAAGCAATTATTCTTTCTAATTTCCCCTTCATTGCCAGACTTTTGAGAAAGAGTTGTTCATACTTGCTACCTATACTTCCCCCATCATTCCTTAGCTCCTTTCCTTCCATCTTTGCTGCTTCAGTAAAACAGTTCCCGCCCCCTCACCCCCAGGTCATAAATTATCACTAAATCCAAGGTCTTTATTGTCTGCCTTAATGTTCCCTGACATTTCCAAGGTTTTTGGCCCCCAGAAACATCCTTTCTTTCTGGATAACCTATGCTCCCTTGGCTTCCATGACTCTATCTCTTTGTTCCTCCTTGGTTTCCTTTGTGGCTCTTTATCCTCTTTGTGTGAGTCTTCCAAGGCTCTGTCCTTATCCATCTTCTCTTTCCATACTCTCTCGGAGATGTCATTGCACTAATTATCATCTCTACGTAGACGACTCCCAAATATATACAGACACCAACAACATCTGCCCAGAACCTCCAGCCCTGTATTTCCAGCTCCCTAGTAGTTATGTCCATATGAATGGCCTACCAACACATCAAACTCAATATATCCCAAATGGAACTCATCATCTCCACCCCCCTCAAATAAAAACCTTACTCCTTTCCTGATAGCTTGTCTATTTTTTTTTGAGTTTCTTTTTTTTTAATTTATTTTTAATATGTTTGGTTTTCAGCATTGATTTTCACAGGTGTTTGAATTACAAATTTTCTCCCCATTTCCTCCCCACCCCCACTCCAAGATGGCGTACACTCTGGTTGCCCTGTTCCC
>CM053627.1:95926935-96022718 GCA_028646595.1 Phalanger gymnotis | reverse complement strand
CCATGTTCCCAGCCAACTTAATTAACCCTTGAGTTTTTCAACAGGGTATGACTGCTTGTAGACTAAAGAGTTCTATGTTCCACACTTGGGCGGATGCGCTGCCTCACCAGCACTCCTCCTTCCCCAAGAACACCCTACCTGGACTGGGCTTAAATCTTCAGCAGGCTCTTCACTCCTGCTCTGATCAGCCACTTAATTCCTCCCACCAGGTGGGCCTGGGGCCAGAAGCAACTGCAGCTGTAGTTCTAAAGCTGCCCTACCTCCACTGCCCCAGGGGTGGTGGCCAAACCGCAAACTCAGTCCCACAGCTTTTCCCACTAACCTTCTCTGTTGTCTTTGCTCTTTGTGGGTTGAGAGGTCTGGTGGATGCCACAGCTCACTAATTCAGGATGCTAGGGCACTCTCCGCTCGTCTCCTGATCTGGTAGGTCCGCGTCTGGTCTGTCTGCGCCATGCGCGCTGGGCTCAGCTCCGCTCCCCTCAGCTGGGGGCTGGGAGCTCCGTGCGGGACAGACCTTACCCAGAGACCATCCAGGCTGTCCTGGGCTGGAGCCCTGCTTCCCTCTGCCACTTTGTGGGTTCTGCAGCTCTAGAATTGGTTCATTTTTTTATAGGTTTTTGGAGAGACTTGGTGGGAAGCTCACGCCAGTCACTGCTTCCTGGCTGCCATCTTGGCGCCGCCCCCTAGCTTGTCTATTTGTATAGGCAATATCGCTATCCTCTTAGTTATCCCAGGCTCTAAACCACAAGGTCATCTTTCCTCTCCCTCTCTGTTACCCTCCATACTCAATCAGCTGATCAGTCTTATTGATTCTATCTCTTGCTCACATACATACTCTCCTCCTTCAGGCCCTTCTCATCTAGACCAGAGATGTCAAACACACAGCCCATGGTCCACAACAATCTCAAGTGTAGACAGAACCAAATTAAAATGTAATTGGGAAATATTTAACAAAACAAATAAAAATACAATAAAACATAGACAATATTGCATTTTAAAACCAAGTCAACAAATAGGCAGCCCATAGATGTCTTCTGTGTGGATTAGCAGCCTCCATTTCTACATGAGTTTGACACTACATGTTAATATTAAAATATTTAAATTAATGTTATTATATTATATAACAATAAAATTAATATTATACTAATATATTATACTAATTATGTGAACATAATATATTAATATTATAATAATTATGGTAATATTAAAATCTCCCCCTAAATAGTGTTCCTAAACAGGCCCTGCCCTTGAAAAGCTCACATTCTATTAAAGGAAACAGCATATATACACATACACACATATGTATATATGCTATATATGTATATACTCATACTCACACACACAGTATAGGCACTAGCAACTGGGGAGGATCCAAAAAGGCCTTGTGCAGGATATAGTGCTTGAGCTGAGTTTTGGTTCAAAGAGGATTATAGGGATCCTAAGTGGCAGAGGTAAGGTGGGAGTATATTCTAGTTACAGGGCACAGCATGGAGCAGAGAGAAGGAATTTCATGGATAGAGAAGAGCAGGTTGGATGGTCTGGCTGGACCATAGATTGTGTGAAGGTAAATAAGGTGCAATAAGTCTGGAAAAGTAGGTTGGAGTCAATTTGTATTTGATTCCTAGGGGCACTGGGAGGAAGGAGAGGACTGAAGGGAGAAACATGTGATTTAAGAATATCACACTAGTTTAGCAGGTGTGTGAGAATGGATGAGAGAGAGAAAAATAGGAAATACCTGAGATAAGATATAAACCCCTCAAGGAAATCCCCAAGGCTTAACACCTTGCCTTTCACATAGTAGGGACTCAATATATGTTGGTTGTGGTTGTTGTTTTCATATTATCTCCAAAGAATAAATGTCAACCAACTCTGAGACTTCCCTTTAGGCGTGTTAACTAGTACGATAGGAATGGAACTGAAACTCTCACTATTGCCCAGAGAATTCACTAATCTGCTGCCTTAGGGAAGTACCAAAGTGTGTTTGTTATGTGCCGGGAGAGCAGACAGTCACCCACATGCTGAGAAGCGCCTTGTCATCACCTTGTCACCCATGAAATTCCGCTGAAAACTCTCTAAAGAGCCACTGCTTCGACCTTATCAAGAGTTACAATACAAACAGAGCCTTTACCAATCATTTTGTTCAGGTGTTTTTTCAGTCGTGTCTGACTCTTTGCGACCCCATTTGGGGTTTTCTTGGCAAAGATGCTGGAATGGTTTGCCATTTCCTTCTCCAGAACATTTTATAGATGAGGAAACTGAGGTAAACAAGCTCAGGGTCACCCAGCTATTAAGTGCCTGAGGCTAGATTTGAACTCACAAAGATGAGTCTTCCTGATTCTAAGACCAGTGCTCTACCCACTGCACCATCTAGCTGTCCGGCTACCAATCATTAATGCCCTTATCAAAAATTTGTTTGTCAAATCCTTTTCCAACTGCAGCTCTACTGGAGCAGGCCAGAGATCCAAAGTGTAGGTCACTGCTCAGGAAGGGGGATCCTGATTAGGGCCGTGTCTGTAGAGCTTTGAGCAGCCAGGCAGTATCTGGGCGTGGGGGAAGGGACAATCACAGTTTGCCTAAGATGAAATTTCACCTACTTTAAGTTCTGTGTATGGCTGGCTGCAGTCACATCACTGTTCATTATGGTGTTCGTATCATCTATCTGATAGACTTGTAAACATTCTATGTACAACTCCTGCCCCAAAAGTCCATGTAATGTTTGGGGGCTTCTCAAAGACGCAGTTCTCCCTGCTCCCTAGGTCATTTCTGCTGTGACCTTCATAGACCACAAATTAAGTTTCACAAAAATGTTCAGGGAGTTGGAATTTTAATCTATGCCATTGTTTCTCATCCGTTTTAATATTGAGGAAACTTCATATAACCATAACATTGAAGTTAGATGCCCCGCCCCCTTCTCCCAAGAGTTCAAAATCACCTCACACGGGGGAATCAGGACAAGAGGCGGCACTGGCAGTGTCAGCCAGGAGGATGCAACACCTGGGGAATCGGGAAAAGCCTCAAGTTTCTTCAAAATATCATGGGGATATGAGGCGGGAGACAGGCATAGGAGATTCCTCCATCTGGGATGAACATCGGTAGTTGTCACAGTCACAGTCAGAACCATAGTCCAAAAGGCTCCTTCTTAGAGGTTGTCCTTATTCCCAATCCAGTCAAGGAACCTAGGATCATTAAACTAAAGCCATGCAGGACCTCAGAGGCCATTTATAGTCCAGCCACTTCATTTTATAGACGAGGAAACTGAAACTCAGAATGGTTAAGGGATTTCCCCAAGGTCACATAGATAATTTGTCAGAAGTAGGATTTGAACCCAGGTTTTCTGCTTCCCTTCACAGGTTGCCCAGATTTCACTATTAATAATGCTACTAAATGTTTAATATGATTGTGCACGTATAGCCCATGTCAGATTGCATGATGTCTTGGGGAAGGAGGGCAAGGGAAAGAGAGAGAAAATTTTGCTTATGAAATCTTATGAAAGTGAATGCTGAAAACTATCTTTACGTGTAATTGAAAAAAATAAAATACTATTAGGTGAAAAAGCAAAACAAAACAAAAGACAAAAAAATTCCTGCCCCAAGATGAAATTTCAGGAAGGGGACCTTTGTACTCTTTTAATTACAAAATAATCCACCTCCACTGTTCCTAAAAAATAAAAATAAAATGCTATTGAATGGGAGTCCTCAACTAATACTTTTGGGAGGCTTGGTTATTCCAAATAAGCCTAATTCAGCCTGTCTTATTACAATTACAGAAAATGGGGACACGCACAGTCAAATGAAACCCTTGGGTAAGGCTGTAGGAGGATGTGAAATTATCAGCTGTTTTCCCCCTAAGCTTTATACTTCAAATCACGCCTGCTGCAAATTTGCCTACTGAATATAAAAAGTCGTTAGAGCCATTTGACTGAATTTGCCTACACTGGGACAAGGAAATGTATGCAACTATCAGTATATGCTAAAAGACATTTGGATAAGCTCTTACCAACCGGCATAAAGAATATTAGAAAACACCTTCAAAAACAGCCTCTTTTGTCCTTTCAGAGGCTGGGTGTATACCCAGGCACATATGATGTGAATATCTGCTCTCTCAACATTACCCACCCGTACCACATATGGGTGAGTGTCCCTACATACACATGAAAGACACTTTTCACTCATGGTTGTGGTCTACATCATCTGGTTGAGGCCATGCACACACAACATACACACACATATATCACATCTGATGGAGTGACCACACATGTAAGTTGCCCACATAGGACATATGGCTGAATATCCATGTACATACAACACATGCCCATCATATGTGAGTGCGTACTCCCTCGCAACACACATACACACACACATATCACATTTGGCTGACTGCTCAAACCTATGACACATGCATCACATCTCGTTAAGCACTCAAACGTATGACATCACACACACAACACATCATATCTGGCTGAGTGCCCACATGCACAACACATCTCATCTGGTTAAGCACTCACACAGCCATGACACACATGACATACACTGGGGCCCATGAACATGTGACACACAGACATCTCTTGAACCACTGGGGAATTTTTTTGAAGTGTATTATTAATTGGTCTGTGACATTATGCAAATAGAAACATCATATTCTGTAAGCTTAACATTAATGGACTGCCAACAATAGAACTTAAGAGTCATCTAAGTACATCCGTCCAAATCATAAACACTTCATACCCAACTCTGGCTTCCTTCAAGTCCCAAACCAAAATCCTATCTTCCACAGGAAGCCTTTCCTGACTTCTCTTAATTCAATGCCTTCCCTCTCTTAGTTACTTCCTATGTATTTTATCACTTTTTTGTGCATATTTGTTTGCTTGTTGTCTTCCTTATTAGACTGTGAGCTCCTTGAAGACAGGGACTGTCTTTTGATTCTTTTGTACAGTGCCTAGTACACAGTAAGCATTTAATAAATCTTTATTGACTGACTGGTTGATGCAATGATGGGAAAGTCACTATTCCATGAGTCAGTGCATTCCACTTTAGAAAACTCCAGTTGTTGGTAAGCCAATCACACCTACCTCCCAGTGATTCACTTTTCCCCAAGCCTATCTTGCCTTTTGGAGAAGATTAAGATATCTCTCATCACAGAAAGCACAATTAGCCCTACCCCAGAGTATGCTGAAGAAACCATAAGAACCAGGTGTGACAGCCATAGAACTAAACCCTATAGGAAGCAGCTGAGCATATGAGGGAGCTGGTTCTGGATGGAAGGGGCATCACCATGCTGGGAATCAGGGTACTGCTTTCAGGACAGTAAAAGGTCTGGGAGAAGCCCACTGAGTCTCATTCCCTGTCTCCTCATAAAGATCAGAGATGTGGAGATGACAGAGTTGTTTCCTTATTGCTCTGGCTACAAAAACAGCAGCCCCAGGACCAGATTTTGTAACAGCAACAGAAAAAAGGCAAGTATAAAATGCAGCATCTCCATGAAATCCTTGTGCACTTTCATGTTTTCATATACTAGCAAATAGAATTGCTAGTATAATAGAAACAATTTGTTAATAAGACTTAGAAGCAAATGTATAAAAATTCAGGACATACAGCTGTGCATGATGTATCTTCTTTCAGATCTTGTGACAAATGAAAAATAGCTGTAAATAGTAAATATTGATGCAAAAAAAGAGGAACCTGTGTCTCCCAGTAAGCACTGAAGTGCCAGTAAGCCATGGGAAGAAAACTCATTTTGCCTTTAAATGTCATTTATAAATAGCTTCCATCGCACTTACAACCTAAGTTACTAATGTCGAAATGTTTAAAAATTACAAAAGGACTTTACAATCCTTTGCTATTGTCGTGTCCCTGAAATGCAAACATCTTTCTTTTGTCCTGATTATAATAATTGTTGAAAATGGACCTTGTGTAATTGCTGACACAAAAATAATGGTACCATCAAGGTCACTTTACATGTCAAAGGCTACATAGATCATATTCAGCAGAACAATGTGAAAGTTTGGGGTTCACTTTGTGAAACAGAATCATGCAATATGGTATAGTGGATTCAGAGTCAGAGGGCCTGGGTTCAAATCCTGCCTCTTCTACTTACTATCTATGTGACCCTGGGCAAGTTGCATGAACTCTGTACCTCTGTTTCCCCATCCATAAAACAAAAGAGCTGGATTTGATGAGCTCTAAATTTGTGATTTAGTGTCGTCCAGCTTTAAATCCTAAGAAACTTGAAAAGGTGAACCACTATTTTCAATCAGGAACATTCTTAAACCACTAGAAAGATAAAAATCTGTCACATATTTAAAGGTTCAAAAAAAAGTCTACTATCTTGCTATGCAACCATTCTTCCTTGGATCTAACCTAAATTCTTCAAGCTGTAGTTTCTTGTCTTTGGATATCAAAGAAGATTTTTACTTAAGAAAAAAATGTTACGAAGCAAATAAAACTAATAGTCTAGTGTACAATAAGTCCAAAGACCATAATTCTTAGGGAAAGGTAACATTATTTGACAAAAACTGCTAGGAAATTGGTTTAGATCAACACTTCATACCATACGCCAAGACGATCTCCAGATGGATATATGACCTAGATACAAATGGTCACATGACAAACAAATTAGAGAAACATCGAAGATACTACCTATCAAATCTATGAATAGGAGAAGAGTTCAGGACCAAACAGGGGATAGAGAGGGTCACAAAAGATAAAATTTTGATTGTACAAAATTTAAAAGTTTTTGCATAAATGCTGCTAAAATTAGAAAGAAAGCAGTTAACTGTGGGGGAAGAAATCTTTGCAGCAAGTTTCTCCAATAAAGGTGTCATCTCCAAAGTGTTTAAGGAATTGATCCAAATTATAAGAATGAAAGCCATTCTCTAATTGATAAGTGGTCAAAGGATATGAACAGGCAGTTCTCAAAGGGAAGAAATCCAAGCTGTCTATAGCCATATGAAAAGACTGCTTCAACGGACTAATAATAAGAGAAATGCAAATTAAAGCTTCTACTTCACACTCATCAGAATGGCAAAGCTGACAAAAAAAGAAAATGACAAATGTTGGAGGGGGTTGCCTAAAAATTGGAGCTAGCTATTGGTGGAATTTTGAATTGGTACAGCCCTCCTGGAAATCAGTTTGCAACTATGCCCAAGAAGTTACTAAACTGTATGCCCTTGTCCCAACAATATCACCACTTGGCCTATACCCAAAGAAATCAAAGAAAAAGTAAAAAAATTTATGTGTACAAAAATATTTACAGCAGCTCTTTCAGCACTGGCAAAGAACTGGGAACTAAGAAGGTGTCAATCAGTTGGGGAATGGCTGAACAAATTATGCCATATGAATATAATATAATATTATTGTGCTATAAGTAATGAAAAAAGTTTATTTTAGAGACACTTGGGGAGATTTGTATAAACTGATAGCGGAGTGAAATGAAGAAAACCAGGAGAAGAATTTACACAACATTGTAAAAATGAACAGTTTTGAAAGATTTAAGAACCTTGACCAGTTCAATAATCGACCATGATTCTAGAGGACCAGTGATGAAGAATGTTACCCACCTCCTGGCATTCGATGAGCCAGGTGATGGACCAATAGGCAGAATGAAACCAGAATCTTTGAACATAGTCAATATGGGTATTTGTTTTGCTGGATTATTTGTTATGCTTGATTATTTGTTAAACACTTTTGCATTTCTTTTCTTTCCAGGGAGAGGGAAAAAAAAAAAAGAAATACTTGAAAGCTGAAAAAAATATATAATAAAGGAAAAATCTTTGTTTTATTCTTTTTGACCTCTAGTGAAGCCCTGCTCAACAAGCAGCATTGTGGCTTAAAAGTGAGCTGGGTGTTCACAATAGAGAGCAGACTCCTGTAGGGGCGAGGAAACTGAAAATAACAACAATAATAATAATTAGTATTTACATAGTACTTGAAAGTTTTTACAGTGTTACAATCATAATATTGTACAATTGTACAATGTTAATATTTTACAAATATTTATAATAATAAACACAAAGTTACTTTACAAATATTATTTTATCCTTACAACCACCATGGAAAGTAGGTACTATTATTTTCCCCATTTTACATAGGAAAAAACTGAGGCAGACAGAATTTAGGTAATTTGCCCAGGGTCACAGCTTTGAACTAACTCAATTTCCTGACTCCAGGTCCAGCTGTATTTCACTCTGTAGCTGCCACTAAGGCTTCAAAAGTACAGACCCCAGGGGTAACATGCGTCCGCTGTCCAAAAACTAGCCAAGCTTTTACAATACTTTAATATATAATTTAATACTATATGTAACACATAATGAAATATAATATATAAAATAACAATATAATCCCAATAATTTTGGGAGACTCATCTCCAGAAATTGATCACTTGCTAAGTGACTGATCTTTTTGACCCCAGCATTTCACAAGCACCACCAGCAATCTTATATACATAGTAGGGGTGTCCTTGACAGTGAAATCTTGGGTTTCATTTCAATGTTTCTCTTTGTCATTAATAAATATCACCTCTTGCCTTTAAATTAGTTACAGAGCACACTAGTCTCCTAACTTCTCACCCCCACCTTTGCCTTCCTGGTAAATATGATATATCCCCACTCTATATAGAGGAAACAAGATGGGATATAAAAAACTTGTGATAATGAGAATTGGGGACATGTTTTCCTACTTCGTTTGTTTAGTTAATACTTGTTTATTTCACTTGTTTATTTAACACATTAAACTATATTGCTTTTCCTAAGTCTTCATTACATGAGCCACCATTTGTAATGAAGTCAATCTGGTATAGCCAATAGAGAACCAAAATTGGAGTTTGGGAAGAACTGGGTTCAAATCTTGCCTCAATCACTTACTGGCTGGGAGACCCTTGCAAATTATTTAACCTCTCTAGACCTCCATTCCTCATTCACAAAAAGAAAGGATTTATTCTAAATTAGATGGCCTTTCTATTCCAGCTCTAAGTTTATCCTGTGAACATTCATTTTACTTCTACATACAAATGTCTTCCTTTTCTTATGAAAACAAGCAGATAGAAGGTTTTGTTAGGTACAGTGAGGAATAACTCTAGACATAATTTCCTCGGTTTACATGGCTCATGGACAAATTGTGTTCTGAAAACGAGCCAATTCCTCCTTCAAGTACTCTGGGCAAATGAACTCCCATTTCTTTTAAGAGACTTTGGACAGCAGCATACACATATCTAAAACATGCTGACACTGCAGAGTGGTAAGCACAAGTCTATTAAAATCATTCTCTATTAATACTGTAACTATCCAGTAAAGAGGTTGAAATTGCCCTGTATGCAAAAAAAAAAAATGCTTCAGGAGAAAAGCCTACGTAATTTCTCTTTAACAGAGAAGAGCATGGTAAAGCATCATATGAAAAGCAAAGGAAAACAAGATGTGGATGATGTCTCAAAAAGAGAATATGATGCCTAATTATGGTCAATTAACCCCCATCAAGAGCAGGTTTTACCTTCTGAGAAAAAGACAAGAGTTGTTTTGTTGTGTTTTCTTAAATGAATAGTTTTTCTATAGATTGGAGAGTCCCGCCAGAAAAGGTTCTCAGTAAATGTTGATGACTAGCTGGTTTTGGGGCCATATTTTTTAATCAGGGAGAGATCTTCTCCCACTCTTTACACTTCTTCCTGTGGCCATATAAATTGTGTTCTCCTCTTCTAGTCAAGCAAGTAGTAAACATATAGACATGGGTGAGAGGCAGTGAGAAAATTAAGACAATTGATTTTCAAGACTTGGTTCAAGTTCCTTCTCTAACATACACAAGCTGTATGACCCTAGACTGGTCATTTAGCCTCCAAGTGTCCCAGGCAAGCCTCTAAGACTATGAATTACAGAGAAGTTCAGGATCTCCATAGATAAAGGGACTTTCCTTATTGAAGAGCTCCTAACATACATGAAATCATAGCTCTAGACCAAAAAAAAAAAAGCCATTGTATAGAGGGGGAAGAACAATGTTATGTCCATTTCTCTATTTGGGGGAGATTAAGTAAACACATAGACCAAGAGATCTTTAGGTTGAAACACTTAGACTCATTAAAATGCAACTTAATCAATACTTGGTCCAGAGAAGGGCTTGCTTCAATTAAAATACAATTTAATTCAACAAGAATTTATTGAGTATAGCTTATTGTAGGTGCCATGAGGGAAACAAAAGAAGCATAAGACACAGTCCCTGCTTTAGGGAGACCAGTCCCAGTTCATCCACGAAACTCTAAAGTATTATTGAATTATTGTATCCACTAAAGACTCCCACTGGTGACATATATATATATAAAAACACGGTTAGACAGTGGTTCATAAGAAAAAGACTTGGGGATTTTAGTAGATTCACTATGAGTCAACAGCATGATGTTTCTGCCAAAAAAAGCAAATGTGTTGATCTGAAGGTGTATTTAGAAATGTGTGGTGTCTAGAACAAGGGATGTAATAGTTCAACTGCAATCTGTCCTGATCAGTCACATGTGGAGCATGACATTCAGTTCCGGATAACACATTTTAGAAAGGATATTGACAATCTGAAGGACAACCAGAGGAAAGCAAGTAAGATGTTAAGAGTACTCAAAACCATATTAACTGAGGTTTCGGTGAAGGAACTGGGGATTATTGCCTCCCCAAATTTGGGGAGGGACGTAATGGTTGAATCCAAATATTTTAATAGTTGTCATCACAAAGGGGTATTGGACTAATTCTGCTTGGTCCCAGAGGAAAGAATTAGGACCAATAGGTAGAAATTACAGAAAAGAAGACAGTACCTCAATATAAGAAAAAGTTTCCTAACAATTTCAGTTATCTGAAACTGGAATGGGTTGCCTGATACTGAGCTCCCTGTCTCTGGAGATCTTCAAGTGAAGTCTACATTACTAATTGTCTGCAATGTTGTAGAAAGGATACTTGCTTGACATAGGAACTGGTCTAGATGACCTCTGAGATCCCTCCCCACTCTAGAATTCTCTGATTCTATAAAGAGAGATGATTGAAAATTAGCAAATCCTCTCCCAGACACTTTCATTATATCAAATAGTACCACACCTCAAGGTACAAATTCTATAACATTAATAACAGCCAGTATTTATATAAATGTTTTAATGTTTGTGAAGCACTTTAAAAATATTCTCTCATTTGTTCCCTCACAACAATCCTAGGGGTCAGATGCTATTATTAACCTCATTTTACAGATGAGTAAACTGAGGCAGACAGCGGTTAAGTGACTTGCCCACGATCACACAGGTGGTAAGTCTCTGAGGTGTTACACATTTGCACTGAGGGCAGAATGAGGACATTCAGGGGCACTGTGATGCTGATACTTTCAAACTGGGGATGAGGTTATATTGGTCTTGTGTCCTAAAGGCTTAAGACACTAAAGTGGCATACTAGGTAAGAGTTCTGGATTTGGAATGAGGAAGACCTGAGCTCACATCCTCCTCAGATACTAATTTGCTGAGTGATCCTAGGCAAGTCTTAACCTCTATCTGCCATAGTTCACTCAACTGAAGATGGGAATAATTATAGCACCTGCTTCCCAAGGTTGTTGTGAGGATCAAATGACATATTTGCAAAGTGCTCTGTAAACATTAAAGTGATATGTAAATACTAGTTATTATTATTATTAATTCCATTTCAGACCAGGAATACGTATGCAGCGAAATGTCTTCACTGAAATGACTACCTAACCACTTTACACCTATCAGTGTAGCTAATATCACAAAAAAAGGAAAATGTTGGATGTTGGAGGAGATGTGGGAAAATCTGGATACTAATGCACTGTTGGTGGAGTTGTGAACTGATCCAACCATTCTGGATCTATGCCCAAAGGCCTATAAAACTGCATAACCTTTGATCCAACAATACCACTGCTAGGTCTATATCCCAAAGACATCCAAAAAAATTGGTAAAGGACCTATTTATACAAAAATATTTATAGCAGCTCTTTTTGTGGTGGCTAAGAATTGGAAATCAAAGGGATGCCCATCAATTGGGGAATGGCTAAATAAGCTGTGGTATATGACTATAATGGAAGATTATTTGCTGTAAGAAGTGACAAGCAGGATGATTTGAGAAAAACCTGGAAAGACTTACATGAACTGATGCATAATGAAGTGAGTAGAACCAGGAGAACACTGTATACAGTAACAGCAATATTGTTTAATGAAGAACTGTGAATGACTCAGCTATTCTCAGACATACAATGATCCAAGACAATCCCAAAGGACTAATGATGAAGCAAACTATCTGCCTCCAGAGAAATAACTGATATTGGCTGCACACAGATTGAAGCATGCTATTTTTCACTTTCATTCTTTTTCTTTTATTCGAGTCTTCTTGTACAAAATTACTAATATGAAAATGTTTTGCATAATTCCACATGTATAATCTATATCTGTTTACCATCTCAGGGAGGAGGGAGGGGAACAAAAGAAGGAGGGATGGAATTTGGAACTCAAAAACTTAAAGAAAAATGTTTAAAAAAAAAGCTTTTTAAAAAAGAAATGACTATCTACTTGCTACCATTTTTGAAAATTTGCCAGGATCTTTTTCAGTCACTGTTATCTGAGCCGGCCATTTCTAGTTGTCTGTTTCTGAATTAATTCCTGTATGCATTACAGTGTTGCAAAAATGTGATTTCCATTTAATCACACATATCAGTCAATCTATCAGATAAGATATTGATGTCCTAAACCAGAAATGATAGGTTCAAATCCCATATGAGATGAATAATTTTGATAGTACTAAAAATAATAACAAAGTTCATATGGAGGCAAAAAAGTCAAGAATCTCACAGGAATAAATGGGGGGAAAGTGGAAATAAAAGGGAGCTAAAAGTACCAGATCTCGTAATTCTCCAAACAATTTGGTACTGGTTAGAATCAATGGAACAGGTTCAGTACACAATAGACAGAAGCAAAAGGACCTAGTAGCCTAGCACTTGATAAACACAAAGGCCCCAGTTACTAGGATAAGGGCTCATGATTTGATTTTTAAAACTGATGGGAAAATTGTATGGAAGTATGGAAGAAAACAGATTTAAACCAACACCATACCAGAATAAGCTCTGAATAGGTACAGGGCCTAAATACAAACAGTGACATGAAAACAAATTAGAGAAAACAGAAAAAAATATACCTATCAGGTCTATGGATAGAAGAAAAGTTCATAACCAATCAGGGGATAGAGAGGAACACAGAAGATTAAATGGATAACTTTGATCACATAAAATTTTTAAATTTTTGTACAAACAAACCAAATAAAGCTAAGATTAAAAGAGAAGCAATTAACTGAGTAGAAAAAAAAAAAACATTGTAGCGTTTCCGAGGATGATCCCGTTTCCAAGATATGTAAAGAACTGATTTAAATTTATAAGAGCCATTCTCTAATTGATAAATGGTTTAAGGATATAAATGGGAAGTTCTCAAAGGAAGAACAATTTATACTGTAATGACAATATTATAAAATTGAACAATTCTGAAGGCTTGTATAAACTGATGAAGAGTAAAATGAACAATTGGGAAAACAATTTATCCATTAACAGCAATACCGTGGGGGGGGAAAAACCACAACTTTGAAAGCTGTAAGAATTCTAATCAACACATTGTCCATCCACGATTCAAGAGGCCTAATGACAAAGCATGCTATGTACCTCTTGACAGACAGGTGATATATTCATTGTGCAGAATGAGACATATATTTTCAGACAGGAAGCAAAGACAATTTGTTTTACTTGAATATGTATATGTACTACAAGGCATTTGTTTTCCCTTTTTTTCCCCAATAGGGCAGAGCATTAGAAGGAGAGAAAATGGATTTCTACTAATTTAAAAAAAATTTTTTTTAAAGTTTCCAAAAGAGAGAGACAGAGACAGAGAGAAAGACAGAGAGAAGGAGGGAGGGAGAAAAATGGAAAGGGTGCTGGGTTTGGAGATAAATGATCTGAGTTCGAACTTCAGCTGTACCACTCCTATGTGTGACTAGGTCTTACCCATAAAATGAGATAGTTGGACCAGATGACCTTTAAGGTGACTTCCAGTTCTAAGCGTATGATCCTTTGACCACTCTAAATACTTAGATCTGCAAGGACTTGGTCAGAAAGCATAAACACGTCTAATCTTTCCTTCTTGATTTGGCTGGCTGGGTCCACAACCAATGCTAATAAACACTCATGTTACATAGGGAAATTCAGGCAGGAAGTCATATGGCTATACCTATAGATAGCCAACTTTAACTGTTCAGTGATACACACAAGTGACATGAGAATGTCTACTATTACCAGAAGTCAAATGAGGATACTTTGTCAACATATTCTGGAGAAGGTAGGTCTTAGATTAGAGATTAGATTAGAGAAACAATAAAGCTGGATGGAAAAGAGGAGAAAAAGGACTCCAGAAAGCAGGTGTGTGTCAGAGCTTAGAGGCAGTAAAGTGTCCTGGGGAAGCAGGGTAAAAACAGCAAAGAACACCTCACTCCCATAAAGTGAGACAAATGCAAAGAATTGGAAACTGAAGAGGTGCCCGTCAAGTAGAGACTGGCTGAACACGTTGTGACATATGGATATGATAGAATATTATTGTGCTATGAGAAATGATGATAGTTTCAGAGAAACATGGGAGGACTTATATGAACTAATGCAGAGTGAAGTGAGAAGAACCAGGAGAGCAAAAGACAAACAACTCTGAAAGACTTAGGAACTCTGATCAGCATAATGACCAACGACAATTCCAGAGGACTCAAGATAAAATGTGTTGCCTACCTCTGGATAGAGAGGTAATGGCCTCAGTATAGATTCATCCATATTTTTTTTTCTGGATATGGCCAATGCCAGGATTTGCTTTGCTTGTAATTACATGTTTGTAATAGGAGTTTTGTTTTGTTTTTGCTTTTCCAATTGAGAAGGGAAGGAAAGGGGAAGGAAAAAACGTAAATCTGAAAATAAAATAAAATTTATTTTTAAAAAATTTTGAAAGTGAGTCAAATAGAAAAGTAAGTGTAGAGCCTAATATTTGTTCTGAAGCCAGAGAATTATTTCATTTCAGCAAAGCAGCAGCATCAATGAGCAGGATCCTTGGGGTCTAAACATCCTAATTTAGGTGAACTCATCCTAAGTGGAAGGATTAGAAAAAGTGACTTTAATGTCACATGCATCTGTCTGTCAGTCGGTCAGCAAGCATTTATTAAACACATGCTATGTTGAAGGCACTGTGTTATGCATTGTAAAATAAAAGACTAAGCCTGCTCTCAAGGAGCTTATATTCTAATGGGAGAGAAAACATGTAAATAAATAGTTATATACAAGACACATGCAGAGTGGATGGAAGGTAAACTTAGAATGGAAGGCTCTAGCAGTTGAGGTACCAAGAAAGGACCCCTGCACATGGTGGCTGCCTGATCGGAATCTTAAAGGAAGTCATGGATTCTATTAGGCAGAGGTGAAGAGTGAGAACCTTCCAGGCATTAGGAGGCAGCCCAGTGCAAAGATAAAGAGAAAAGAGACAGCATTTAGTGTGAGGGACTGAAAGTAGGCCAGTGTAGCTGGATCACAGAGTTTGTGAAGGAGAGTCAAGAGGAAGAAGACTGAAAAAGTAAGGAGAGGCTGGGATACAAAGAGCTTTAAATGGCAAAACCCAAACTAGGCTCATCGGATTGCTAAGTATGTCAAACAGAATAGTTAATGGGAACTATTTGGTATTTACATATATATATACATGTATATATATGTATATGTATGTATGTATGTGTGTATATACACATATGTGTATGTATGTGTATATATATATGGGGGGGGGGAAGAGATCGATCAGTGAAACATATCAGGTATATATTCCAAGAAAAGCACCAAATAGATTTCACTTAAATATAAAAGCTGACATCATTAACAAATTAGAAGAACAAGGAATAAAATATCTTTCACAACTATAGATAGAAGAATTAACAACCAAACAAGGGATATGGACAAAGGTTATGCTGGAGTCAGCACAGCAAATTAGCAAATGCTACAAATCAGGGCTTGATTTATTGTTCTGTCAATTGTCTACA
This sequence comes from Phalanger gymnotis, assembly GCA_028646595.1. Taxonomy (NCBI): domain Eukaryota; kingdom Metazoa; phylum Chordata; class Mammalia; order Diprotodontia; family Phalangeridae; genus Phalanger; species Phalanger gymnotis. Next base: position 96,006,670 of record CM053627.1, on the reverse strand, counting down.
CTTAAAAAAAATGATAGGGAAAGATGTTAATGATTCAAATTAAATGTAAAAGTGTGTCATGCATGCATTTATTTTTCTTAAAAAGCTGGATATTAAACATTTGCCAGCACACTTGTGTATACAGGAGATCACAGAAAACAAAATGGACTAATTTGATTACATAAAATTTAAAGTGTTTTGCGCAAGCAAAGCAAATGCAGCTAAAACTAAAAGGAAAGCTATTAAGTGGGGGGAAAATCTTTGCAGCAAGTTTTTCTGATAAATAGAAAAATACAATATATATATGGTATTAATTCAAGCTTACAAGATCAAGAGCCACTCTTCAATCAATAAGTGAGCAGGAAGTTTTCAAAGGAAGACATCCAAGCTTTCAACATACTCTCCCTTCTTACTTCCATCTCTTAGCTACCCTGGCTTGTTTCAAGACGAAGCTCAAATTCCATCAAAAGCAACAGACTTTTCCCAGGCCTCTCAGCTGCTAGTGCCTTCCCCTTCAAAATTCTTTCTCAGCTACCTCGTATATATCTTGCAGGTACCAAGTTATTTTCATGTTTGTTTCCCCTATTAGAATGTAAGCTCATTGTGGTGAGAGACTATTTTACTTCTCTCTTAAGAGGTAAGGGATTGTTATGCTTTAATGTTACATTTGCCATAAGCGTCATCAATATAAAAAGTTAATAGAAATAGTGGTCTAAGTTAAAATTCCAGGTCATCAAGCAATTTTGCAAAGTGGTTAGTCTAGACCACTGCCAGCAAGAATAGATATGCCCTCTAGGCAGATTCATGGGGAAAAGGTGGGGGTGAGGGAGGGAAAGGGAGAAAGAGGGACGAAGTGCAGAAAGAGGGAGAGGTAAAGAGAGGGAGAGGGAGAAGGAGGAAAGAGAGAAACCCACTTCTTTAATGAACTCTGAGTCAGACATGATCTCCTTGGTCAGTAGTAACAGAAACAATAAGTCCATTGGACAGATTATATATACAATACAACGAACAAAAGTAGAGCCAGGACCAGCCTAGGTGCAATTTGTTAAAGGCACCTTCTCGTTTCTGCTTTCCCGCCCCTTTCTCCACCTCAAGCATCCTTGGTCGCCCAATTCAGTTCAACAGACATTTCCTAAGAACTAGGTGCTGGAAATACAGAGGCAATAATTCCCTGACCCCAAGAAACTTACATCCCAAGTCCTAACCAGAGCCACTCTTCCCAAACAATAGACAATTGCTTTCTATTCTCCCTTAACCAATCCTCTGACCTTTTTCAACAGACCAGTCATCGACTGGAAAAGATCTGATAAGATAATTCATGATAAGGTGTTAATGATTGATAAAGGCTCAATATGTTCCCCTCCCTAGACTATTTGCATTTAAATTGGGGATGTAGCCTTGACCCAAAAGGAGTAGCGCTTATTACAACTTTGCAGGGAGGGTGAGGGGAAGGGGTTTTCCCAGCACACAGGTAACTGCTTGCTACTCCTGTTTATGGCAGGCTTGGTCACTTCCCTAAGGCATGCAGAGCAGTGAGCTCCCTGGTTGACTGTGGTGGTTACAATACTAGTGACACAGTGCCAGGTGGGACATCTCAACTTGACATTGGTTGGTATTTATTGCACAGAAATTCTACTGGTAAGAGTCTCACCTGGTTAAGGAGTCAAAGGGACCTCACAGAAGCTCACAATTATGGTATTTTCTCATGTTGACCCTGAGGCTAAGGAGGTAGCCCAAATATTATCATCCCCATTGTACAGAAGAGGAAACCGAGGCTCCCAGAGGTTAAATCATTTGTCATACGGTTTGTCAAAGAATTCAAACTCAGGCTTCTTGATCCCCTCTGCCACTTGTCATTCAGCTACATTTGAGAAGGGATGTATAGAAGTCAGTGTCAGAACATCCTTCATGTCTGAGACACTTCCAATCTTTACTATGTTTTCTGCTTGTCCTCCTGACTTCACTATTTCTGTCAGGGGTCCCACTATTCAGTCTCATATTTGTGGGGGACACCTCCTGTCGTCCTAATCTATATCTGGCCATTGGACCCAGATGGCTCTGGAGGAGAAAGTGAGGCTGGTGACTTTGCACAGCCCTCCCTCACTTCAATCCAATTCACTTGCACGTCATGGCATTGCCTTCCAATGTCACGGTCCTCTTCGAGAAGGAAGGATAAACAACAACATGTTTGTAACCTTGAAGTCCTATTGACCTTGTCCTCTCCTAGCTCATCAGTCACCAGGGGCTACTGAGTCCACCTCTGCAATATGCCTTAAATCTTTTTGCTTCACATCTATTCCCGGGGAATACAGGCTCAGGTACCTGGGAATCCAACTTACATGCACCAAGGTTCCCGCTGTCCTATAATGTAGAGCTGAAGAAGGGATCAGATCATACACAAGCTTATAGATTTAAAGCTTGAGAAGGCAATTAAATCCAACCTGTCCTTTTATAAATGAGGAAACTGAGATCCAAAGAGGTAAGCTCCCTGGGAACAGGTCACTTCTCTGATGTGACACAGCTAGCCAGTGAGTGTCAGGGACAGGATGTGAAGATGGAATCTCTCATTCCAAACCCGAAGTTCTTTCTACTGTACTATGCTCAGAGTGTGCAATGTGCACTGACCCCAGAACACATCGTGTATATTTTTAAGGGGGGAAAAAAGTCCTTGATAGTTATTCTCTTATGATGTGTCTGTTTCTTCTTAAAGTTGCATACAAATGGATTTGGGATGACCTTGCACCCCAACATTTTGAGGTGCCCCTGAACCTCATCACTAAGATCTCATTAAGTCGAGTTACAATTTTGGGGCAGCTAAGTAGTGCACAGGATAGAGCATTAGTCCTGGAGTCGAAGGCCTGAGTTCAAATTTGGTCTTAGATCCTTACTAGCTGTGTGACCCTGGGCAAGTCACTTAACCCCAATTGCCTCAAAAAAAAAAAAACCCACTAAGATCCCATTAATTGAAGTGTTATTCTATCTAGTAAATATGTAAAATCAGGGGAAATTTTTGTACTCAGACTAGACCTGAGGGTGGTGTTTGTGAACCTGAGGCAGAGACCTGGTGCCCCTTTTCAGGCACTGTCTGCCAGAGCCATAAAGCCTTCGGTCTAACACATGTACATTAATATCATAAAATAAACACCTCTCTGCCAATGAAAGGGCAATTGTGAAAATATGCATTGGGAAAAAGTAATATTAAAAAAAGCGTCATGCATTAACACCTCCATGTGTTATACTCTAGAGGCAATTGCCTAACTTGTCTTTCCAGTGCTCATTCTTATTGGGACTTTATTTTTTCCATAAGAAGCTCAGACAATAAGAAAATAATCTTCAGTTTATTCACTCAGACAACAGTTACCTTTGGCAAGAGAGGCAGAAGAGTGGATAGAAGGATGCCCTTGAAGTCAGGAAGATCTGGGTTTAGGTCTTATCTTCGAAATACACTGGCTGTGTGACCCTGGGAATGACCCTGGGCAAGCTGCTTATCAGTGCCTCAGGGGATGCGCTAAGGGTGATCTGCATCCTTGGAGGGACTTTCCACACCAGGAGTCCCCACCCTGATGAAATCAGTGGCTATACCAACCTCCCGCCCCTAAACCACACACATCAGAAATGTGAAGCACGGGCAAGTTCCCTGAGTTACTGAAAAAAGTTTAGTTCATCAGAGGCAGAGACCTAGGAATTGAATTCCCAGTGGTGGCCCCATTGCCAATTCAGTTATCTATTTCCCACCACAGCCACTGTCACATTCTTCTGGGATCTGATTTTCTAAATAATTCAAAGTCAGTCCAAACTGAATGAGGCATCAGAGTCCTGTCAAGTTCTACTCAGGGTGTATAAACAGAATAGGACCTCAAATATGGTGACTTAAGGGAGGGGGAGGGGAACAAGGAAGGGACAGGACAGAGACATCTTTGGGCCTGGGAAAAGATTTTGGAAGCAGACTTTAACTTGGATAATAATAGCATCCTTTTACATAGCACTTTTATGATTACAATTTGCTTGGAAGGCAATGTACTTATTCTCTCATTTTATGGATGAGTTTCACAGAGGTTAAGGGATGTGCCCAGGGTCACCCAGGAAGCAAGTGGCAGATCTGGGCAATGAACCCAGAAACTAGGACCAGGAAATATGACTTGATTCTTGGACCGGTGACAACCGGAGCGGCCGGAACAGCTTGATTACTGACTCAGTGGTCTACCTCTCAGGGCTGTTGTGCAGATCAAATGAGATCATATCCATAAGGAGCTTATCACATCTGGCACATAGTAGGCACTTTTTTGTTGTTGTTAGGCAGTGGGCCTGGAGTCAGGAAAATCTGAGTTCAAATCAAGCCTCAGACTCTGGCTGTGTGACCCTGGGCAAGTCACTTAACATCTTTGCCTCAGTTTCTTCATCTGTAAAATGATCTGGAGAAAGAAATGGCAAACTACTCCAGCATCTTTGCCAAGAAAACCCTGAAAGGGGTCATGAAGAGTCAGACATGACTGAACGACAACACAGGCAGCCTCTCTGGTCCTCAATCCACTTGTCTGCAAAATGAGAGTTGCATTTGTCAACTTCCAATGCTCTCTCCAGCTCTAAAACCAGGATCCCATGATATAATTCTATGCAAAAAGGGCTCCACCCTCTGTTTTAATACCAGCCCAGCCCAGAGTGACCCTACTGAATAACGAGAATAAAAAAAAGAATGAATAAGCCAGATGTGGATCTATGCTGGGCTTGTCTGAACAGGAGCTATAAGAGACAAGTCTGTAGTTGAACTGTTGTAAACTCTTGACCCCTCATTGCCAAACTAAAGTCAGTTCAGTGCGAACGACACAGCCTGGTCATACTCGTAGTCTGTTAATAAACATGAGGTTTTTGATAATGTAGGTGAATTCGATTCCACCAGTGACTCAGCTTACAAAAGGGAAACATCAACAGGAATGACCCGACAATTTCCTACGGTAAAGTTCTTTGCTCAGGCTCTGACTCAGCAAACTGAATATTCCCTTGTTTGGACAAAGTGAAATCCTTAATAATATTGTGGGCCCAGAAGTCTAGAAAACTCCTATGATTTAGACTCAAGTGATGATAAGTTAACTAACTCCTGGAAATCAGGAAAGATGTTACTATTGCATTTTATTTTATTTTTTACAAAGGCTAGTTTACCCATATCTGAAACTGGGCAGCTAGAATTAATTCTCACAGAGCTAACGAGTGAAGCATTCCCCATAGAGGAGGCAGTATTGGAAAGTGATGTGGAATTAGTCAGAGGACCTGGATTCAGACCTGATTCTGCTATGGGCAACCTACACACCAATGGACAAAGCATTTCCCCATGCCTCAGTTTCCTTATCTGCAAAAAAATGAAGGGATTGGACTAGATGATCTCTGATGTCTGCATCTAGACCTATGGTCCTGATTCTTCCAGCTTAAAAACAATGATTCTGAGATGCTTTAAAGAGTGTAGACACACAGACACACACACATGTATGTGTATATCATCTTAGTTGAGTCTCAAGACAAGCTTGTGAATGAAAAAACTTGACATAGAGAGGTTATGTAACTTGGTCAAGGTCAGGTAGCTAGCTGGTGATGGAGCAAAGACCAGAACCCCAAATCTCCTGCATCCCAGCTGTGCCTTTTCTACTACACTACACCACATCCTAATGGGACGTCAAGCACCCTCTAGGTAACAGAATGAACTGGATACCTCATAGCCACGTTGCTGCCATCGATAACGATGGGTCTCAAATGATTGTCAGGGTCCTCCAACTCATCTTCGGTATCTGTACCTAGAAGCCTTCTGGACAAGTCCACGGTGCTGCAGGAGCCCCGGGCAACAAGTTTTGGAGCAGGGCTCTCTCCGTAGCTTTGTTCAACATGAGGTCGGTTGCCCATCTGAATCAGCTCCTGTAGGATGTCGTTTACCAGTGCCCCCTGGCCCAGCTTTGCCAACACTTTGATAACACCATCCCGGCTGTAGCCTAGTTTTCGGAAGAACTCCAGCTTATCCGTGTGGGGCTCCATCAAAACCACTCCAGCCTGGCTGGGGGAACAGGCTAGGCTCTGTCTCTCTCTGGAGTCAGCCCCTTCTAGTTCCTGTCCTTTGTTTTGATCTTCACCACCAATTTGGAGATACGTGAACTAAAGAAGAAGAAAAAATTAGCAGTCTTTTTTTTTTTTTGCCAACCTGGCAGTGAAACTGTCAGTTTACTGAGGACAAATTATTTATACATTTGCTCTCCAGCTTTATCTTTCAGGAAATCAGGGTCCCTTTGGGGATTTTCAGTTGCTCAGTGTGGTTAGTGAGCCACAGATACCATCACCCTGCTTTTACTTAGTGCAATCTCAAAATGTCAGCTCTGTACCCATGGGCAAGCTTCGTCAAGCACAGAGGAAAGAGGGAGGTAGGGAAATGAGAACAGAAGTGGTTCTGGAGCATTGCTGCAGATCACAAACCCATCACAAAAATCCTTCTTTTGGAAAAATCGCCTTTTTTTTAAATCTTGGAATTTTGGAAAGAAAAATCATTCGAAAAATCTTTTTGGGAAAAAAAATTCTTTCCAAATTTTTTTTTTTGGAAAACTCTACATTCTCTTCCCCCTCAAACACACACACACAAACACACACACACACACAAACACACACACACACACACACATACACACACACACACACACACACAGCCAGGTGAAACGTTCTTCCAGAACAACTCACCTTACCTCATGCCAATGCCTACTTGCCATTTCACAAATACGACACCCCATCTCCTCTCTTTGTGCCTTTGCAGAGACCCTCTCTCATGCCTGGGACACTCTCCTTCCCCACTTCTACATCTTGGAGTTCCCCCTTCAAGGCTCAGATCAAATACCACTTTCTATGGGAAGATTCTCCCTATGCCCTCATTCATAGGATTTACTCTCAACATTAAAATCATTTTGCATTTATTGTGTATTTCATTATCTGTGTATGTGTGTGCACTATTTCTTCCCAGCAGAATGTAAAGATATGAGGTCAGATTTTTTTTTTTTAATTCTTTGCATCGCCCCCCGCCCTACTTTACACAGTGCCTGACACATAACAGCAGGCAGGCAGTCACTAGACTGTACATGTGGTGATGCTGTACTGTACATTCAAAATACTAGAAAGTATCTCTTTGCCTAAGAGACATTCAAAGACATACAGACGTGTGTGTGTGTGTGTATACATACAGACACTGATCTGGATCGCTACATAAATAAATATATACATGTGTATTTTTGTTGTTCAGTCATTTCAGTCCTACCCACCTCTTTGCAACATGTATTAAGGTGCCTGGATGCTTCAGGAATTGAAGTAACTTTCCCAAGATCACATAGGTAATAGGGTTGGGTTTCAGAACCATGTCCCTTGATTCTCCATCTGGAATTCTTACTGTCATACCGCACTGCTTCTCCCTAGACACCCGAGTAGTTCAGGATGGAACCCAGGAGGATTGCGTTGCTGTGGACATTGTCTATCCCAACATAAAATGGTAGAAGCCTCAGTGTGATATGGTGTTGTTGTTGTTCGGTCATTTTTAGTCCTGTTCGACTCTTCATGACCCTGTTTGGGGTTTTCTTGGCAAAGATACTGGAGTGGTCTGCCATTTCCTTCTCCAGCTCATTTTATAGATGAGGAAACTGAGGCAAACAGGGTCATACAGCTTATATATAAGTGTCTGAGGTCAGATTTGAACTCACAAAAAACAGTCTTCCTGACTCCAGGCCCAGCCCTAAATAGGATAATAGCTTTCTCAAAGACTACAAAGGTGGCTGAGAGCAAACAGCCTCCACTGTTCCTTTAGCATTACAGGTTCTGCAGCTCATCAGCTCCTAGGTCTAGACCTGCAAGGGACCTCAGAGGTCCCAGAGACCAATCCCCTCATTTGACAGATGAGGAAGACATCCACTCCAAAGGTTAAATGACTTGCCCAAGGTCACGCAATTATGGGATCATAGATGGAAAGACTTCCTCTGGCCTTCGGAACCACGTCCCTGTTCTAGCTGCCTTGGCCCCTCCCCTCTTAGCTTCCTCTTCGGTATCTTCTCCCATTGAAGGGCAGGGATTGACTTTCTTTTTGCCTGTATTTGTATCCTCAGCACTGAGTCTGGCAGGGAGCAAGCACTGGAAAAAAAAGGCTTGTTTACTTCCTCCCTTCCTTCCTCAAGTTGGAAGGAACCTTGTAGGCCCCAGAGTCCAACCCCCACTCCACCCCCATTTTGCAATTGAGGAAATTGAGACCCAGAAAGGGTAAAAGTCATACATGGTCACACAAGTCATAAGTGCAGAGCTGGGACACCAAGTCAGGTCCGAAGACTCCCAAGCTTAGCGCTCTTTCCACTGTCTTAAACATTACAGAAAGGATCTGAACCTAGCTCATCTTATTCTGGAGCCAGTTTTCTTTTCACTATACTACACTGGGGACAGCAAGATGGTGCAGTGGCTATAGTTCTGGGCCTAGACTCATCTTTGTGAGTTCAAATCCAGCTTCAGACACTTACTAGCTGTGTGACTCTGGGTGAGTCACTTAACCCTGTTTGCTTCAGTTTCCTCATCTATAAAATGAGCTGGAGAAGGAAATAGTAAAGCTTTCCAATATCTTTGCTGAGAAAACCCTAAATGGGGTCACAAAGAGTCAGACACAACTAAACGACAAATACTACACTGTCTCTCTCCCCATTTAGATTCCTCTCATCATTCATTTCTCCCTCTCAAGTCCGCTATTCTTTCTGTGGGACCTATCACTAAAATGCTATAGCTGGGATAAAAACAACAATCATAAAGCTGGATATGGAAAGATTAGTAAAGGAAATTCTCTTCCCCTTGAGGAGATCTAAGAATTTTGCAACATTCCAGCAAATCTATTTCTTAGCTGTAAGTGAGGAATCTTGAGAGAAGTAGAGCATCTCTGGAAACACTGCAATACAAATGGTGAAAATCTCCCAGATCTATTCATTTCTACAAGGTGATTATGTATTAAAAGGTAGGAAGGCATCATCCTGCCCATACAAATGGGGCAACCAGAATACATATGCAAGGAGAGTTCTCCAAAATCACACATTCATTAATAACAAACCCAAATAAAGAACCAATATTTATTTCTTTTTTTGATCTTTTTTTTTAAACCAATCAGGGTTAAGTGACTTGCCCAGGGTCATACAGCTAGTAAGTGTCTAAGGCTGGATTTGAACTCAGGTCCTCCTGACTCCAGGGCCAGTACTCTATCCACTACACCATCTAGCTGCCTCTTTCAATATTTATTTCATGGAGGATAAAATTCTAAGACCCCAGAGTCACCACCCTCAAGTATCGCTTAGCTGTCCTCCTAAATCTAAAGGGGACTCCATCAAGAAAAAGTAAATCCTTCCAAAAGGAGATAAATTGAAGGTTTTCTTATTAAGAGCTAATACTGCTTCTTACATTTTCTTGTCACTACACAGTACATATGGTGATGCTGTACTGTATATTCAAAATACTAGAAAGTATCTCTTTGCCTAAGAGACATTCAAAAACATATATACATATATGTGTGTCTGTGTGTGTATATATGTATACGTACAGACACCGTTCTGGATCTATATATACATAAACATATACACATATGTATTTTTGTTTTTCAGTCATTTCAGTCCTATACAACTCTTTGCAATCCCATTTAGGATTTTCTTGGCAAAGGTACCGGAGTAGTTTGCCGTTTCCTTCTTCAGCTCATTTGACAGATGAGGAAACTGAGGCAAACTCCAGTCGGCATATCTTGTTGGGTCCATCCCCCAAGTCTCCTCAAGAACTCTGATGAAACCCTTTTCACTAGCAACTTTAAGCCCCTCAAAGTGTTCCTACCATGAGGAAAGTAAAGGTTTATTTGACTTCTTGTTTCTAAACACAGCTCTCACCAAAAAGAAAGAAGAGAAAAAGGACAGGACAGGACAGGCCAGGACAGGCAAGGCAAGGAAAGGAAAGGGAAAAGAAATTTGCTTTTGCTCAAAACCAACACTCTAACACATGGTAGAATTTGCTACAATTTACACTGTGATTTTCTTAAAATCACAGAAGTCAAAGGTTTCAGAGAATAGCCCTTGAGGATACATTCCTGATTTGGTTTGGTTTGTTTTTTTCAGACTATCCCAGACAGTTATGTCTATTGCCTTGTTTTACTCATGGCAAAAGCTGTAGTCACCAGGATGCTGATTTGTTGCATCCATGTTCAAAGGGAGAAGGAGTGGAATTTTTAAAAGTATACTAGTACTCACACTTAGAGTCAATCTCCCCTCCTGAGTCACAGGGAACCGCTAAAGTCATTCTCTGTCTAATCACATGTCTGCAGTCCCCAGCTGGCTGAGGTTCTCACTGACTACAGTGAAATAGCCATATATCATCACAGTGAGTTCCCACTGACTTAGTTCACTGCCAGAATATTGTCTTTTCCTATTCTCCTGGAATCAGGTTCAGAAAACTTCTTCCCTTTGCACATTGTTTATACCTATAGAGCTCTTGTCTAGGAGAACTAACTTTGAGGAAGATACTGCACATTCATAATTTGCACTCAATTGGTTATGGTTACCCGCAAATCAATAACTAAAAGATGTTTTCAAGGGAAAAGGGTATATATTAAAAATATCCTGAGAATTGTACTGTTCCTTATTGTACACAAGGAAATTACCTTCTGTGATCACAGCCACATTCGTTCATTCATTTTTGCATTTATGATTATCAACATAAGATCTTCCTTTGAGGAACTTTTCCCCCAGAAACCACTACTTGAAATTAAGTACAATTTTGCTAAAATGTATAAGAATTTGGCCTGAAGAAAACGAAAGGATATTTGATTTTCCATTTGAGTCCATAATGCAAAGATTGAAGCTATGAGAAATTAGATTGCTGAGAATAGTTCTAAGAAGAAAAAATAAATTACATCCCTCTCTTCCCCACATTCCACTGCCTTTCCCTTGGGGCCAGTTTCCCAGAAAACGGTTTGACGCTTACCAGGCAGTGGCACCTGTCTCTTGCCTCAGCTTGTCCAATGTGATCTTTGCCAGTAAACACCTGAGTCATCCAACTATGGTGCCAGTCTTCAGCCTGAGCACGGGACAGCCTCTGGAGGAAGTCAGGGCCGAATTCACAGGCTTAGCTGGAGTCAACTGAGAGGGGAAAGAAAGCAAACAGACACGACATGACAACCGAGCTGATAGGGCAGTTGTTAGCTATTCCATACCAACATCTCACTTCCGTAACTGCTGGGCTTTTGAGTGAGGTGGTTGTGCTTTGAGTTGAAAAAAGAAAGAAAACACACGTGGGCACACACTTACACAAAAGGGAAAGGCAGGCTTCCTTAAAGCCTCCGCATGAGTCAGAGACTCAAAGTCCAATAACCACATGCAAAAATGACTGGCAACTAAGTTGTTGGACTATGGGATATTTTATGAAATAGACTTAGGGACCAGTGAAGGGCGAGTCGGATGAGAAACCATTTTAAAATTCTGAGAATCTGGATCGTTATCATCATTGTCCGACTAATAACAGCTCGTGCTAATGAAGCTTATTTTACAGACTTCATCTCATTGGAGCCCTACAATCTGGTGGGGTAGGTGCTATTATTATCCCCATTTTACAGATAAGAAAAGCGAGACCCACAAAGATTAAGTGATGGGACTAGGCTCACACACCTAGCGAATTTCTGAGGTAGGATTTGAATCTGGGTCTTCCTGGCTCCAAGTTCGGCACCCTGACCAACTCTGGTAAGCAGAAGACCTCATTCAAACGCAGGATCACGGATGTGAGCTGGCAGAGCCCCTGTGGGTCATCTACGACGGAACCAGGCTCGGAAAGCTTATGCGCTTTGCCCAGAGGCACAAAATTAAAATGTTTCAGGGGCAGGATTTCAACTCGAGTCTTCCTGACTTGAGAGTCAAACTTCTAACTGCGATTCCATTCTTAGGGCTTACGTGGAGTCTTCTGTTATTAAACCATGGTGGAAAATACGTCATGGTGGGGGAAGTAGAAAGAAGATTAAGGTATATGGCAGGTAGACAGGAGTGGAGTGGGTGTAAAAGCAAAGGACAAAAAGGGGGAAAAGGCATCAGAGAATGTGTTGGTCCTTTAGTGAGAAAGACAAGGAGGAAAAGCCTTTTCTCTGCCATAGATTTCAGTTACATTGCCAGGCAAATCCGATGCATTTGGTACACATCTCTCTCTCTGAAATATATATATATATATATATATATATATATATATATATATATATATATATATATATATATATGTTTTTTTTTTGCAGGGGGTAAGGCAAGGCAATTTGGGTTCAGTGACTTGCCCAAGATCACATAGCTAGTGTCAAGTGTCAAGTGTCTAAGGCTGGATTTGAACTCAGATCCTCCTGACTCCAAAGCTGGTGCTCTATTCACTGCGCCACCTAGCTGCCCCTCAATGTGAAATCTTAAAGTAGAGATTCTTAATTATTTTTTGCATCATAGACCCTTTTGGCTGTCAAGCAAAGTCTATCACCACTTCTCAGATGAATGTTTTAAATGCGTAAAGTAAAAATACATAAGATTAGAAAGGAAATCAATTATTGAAATAAGTGTCTTTTTTTCCCTATCCAAGTTCACAGATCTTCTGAAATCCCAACCTTAAAGGAAGATACTGCTTTTTAATCCTAATATCAGTATTGTGAGAGGTTCTGATATCTTTAGCCAGACCATCTAGCCCAGAGACAGGCACAAGAATAGATTAAAGGAAAGGAGGGAAGAAGAGAGAGAAGGAAGAAGGAAGGAGGAAATGGGAAGGAAGGGAAGGAGGGAGGGAGGAAAGGAGGAAAAGAATGGAAGGAAGGATGGAGGGAAGGAGGGGAAGAAGGAAGGCATGAAGGAAGGAGGAAGGAAAGGAAGGAAGGGAAGCAGAGAGGAAAGGAAGGAAGAAGGAGGGAGGGACAGAAGGAAGGAAGAGAAGGAGAGAGGAAAGGAGGGTAAAAGGGAAGGAGAAAAAGGTAGAGAGGGAAGGAGGAGAGGAGGAAGGGAGGGAGGAAGGAAGGAGAGTGAAAAGAGGAAGAGAGGAATGAAGGAAGGAAGACAGGGAGGGAGGGAAGAGGGAAGGAAGGATACAAATACTATAGTCTATTTCCTTGAATGCCCTTCATAAGAATCAAAATAACTGCTCAACCTACCTGTAATGACAAGTCGTAATAGATAGAAAACCTATCCTTTCTATGCTCCAGAAATGAGGCATGTCACAAGTCAACTAAAATTGACTCTTGTATGACTGCTGAACCTTACTGAAAAAAGTTGTATTAATCAAAGGCTCCAAGAGAGTTAATATCAAGAAAAAGCCTGTGAGGCATCCTCATATGAAATAAAGAAGGTTTGGGTTATATAATTAATTGCTACCCTGATTGGTTTATAATTTTGGATCTTTGTACAACGTGGGCATTTTTTTTCTTAGTAGCGTTTGTTCATTTATTTGTTTCTTATGTTGAGCCATTTTTAGGATGCGATGCAGGAAAATTTGCCTAAGCTACATCCAGAAATCCTTCCAGTTGATTCCGAAGAGAGTGCCATCAATCATCACATTTATTGACCACAACCCATACTTCCATAAGGGCTCGTGGGAAGAGGAATAAAGCAGTCTCAGATACTAAAGAGAAGAAAAGATGTCAGCTTCCAGGAATATGGCAACCAAGCGACTCAATCTTCTCGTCACAAACAGAACTTAACAAACGTAGAGTAAAAAAGATCTGACGGATGGGAAAGACGGTAAGTGAAGAATAATTGAGCATGGAGAAACGCCTGGGAAAGCCCTCAAGGAAAAGAACTTTTAACTTAGTTTAAAGCTTTCAGTATCTTGGCAGTAACCACCTAAAAGAAGCTGACAGCTTGAAAGAGACTAAATTATAAACAGATATAAACCTATAAGCCTTCTAAACAAAATATTAGCACTATAAGCAGTCTTAGAAATCATCTAATAAAACCTTGTCATTTCAGAGACAAGGAAACTGAGGTCTAGAGAAAGAAAGAATATTGGATTTGAAGACGAATGGCCTAAGCTTGGGGCAGCTAGATGGTACAATGGACAGAGTGCCAGGCCTGGAGTCAAGATGACCTGAATTCAAATCCAGCCTCAGACGTTTACTAACTGTGTGACCCTAGTCTCAGTTACTCACTACCTCTATGACTTTGGACAGGTCACTTTTATCTTTAAAGGACATAAAGTGTGTATGTAAATATTATATACATATATACAGGTATATAACATAATCCTGATATATAATATGTGAATATAATGTGTATATTGTAAATGTGTGTATATACATATAAAATGTATAATATAAATATGTATATTAAATGTATATTTTATATTAAAAATATAACATATATTTAATGTATAATATAAATGCTTTTTATCATTTTGGATTAAAAAAAAGGAAACAACACTCTGGTGGAAGCAGAGGTTATAACGATTGGCCAAAATGAACTTCTTGGTTTGTCTTTATCCATCATATCCCTCCTTCCTACCTCCCTTCTCCCTCTGCACAACCAGCAAGGATTACAAATCTCTTTCTCTCCTCTAATTGGAAGAATTCTGTCTAACCACCCTGGGAAAAGGCAGAAGATGGAGGGATGATTAGGAAAAGGATAGAATGCTTTCCTTGAATCCTGGACCCAGTAAGAAGAATGAATCAGTAATTACCAATGTTGCTGTTGGACACAAGTTGTATCCAACTCTTCGTGACCCCATTCGAGGTTTTCTTGGCAGAGATACTGGAGTGGTTTGCCATTTCCTTTCCCAGCTCACTTTACAGAAGAGGAAACTGAGGCAAATAGGGTGAAGTGACTTGACCAGGGTCACACAGCTAGGGTCTGAGGCCAGATTTGAATTTAGGAAGATGAGTATTCCTGACTCCAGGCCCAGAGCTCTTTCCACTGCGCCATCCAGCTGTCCTTACCAAGTGCTTACTAATATGCAAAGCACTATACTAAGTATTGGGGCACAGGCAGCCCCTGTTCTCAAAAGGTTTCATGTCGCTGGAAAAGTCCATGGTCCTGAGGGTTTGGCAGCAAATCAGATGGTAACACAGTTATCCCTTCCCCATTGCGACTTTCCCCATTGAGGTTTTGCTGTATCTCGAGTCGACATAAGAAATTAAATGAGAATTTGGGGAGAGTTTTGCGGAAGCCACAGATGACACGCAAAGGCCAGCAGATGACACAGAACACTGTGACCAAATATTTAACCCAGACTTTACAATAAGGTACTGTAAGCACCCCACAAAAGAAAGTGAAAAAATTCAGACTTCTCTGGTACAAAGGGAGAGCCAAAACATTTTATGAAGATTTTCCAGATCACAGGACTGTGGCGCCCCCTAGCCCCTACAATAACTGCACTTCTTTTTAATGTGTCATTTCTACTGATACAAGCCCATCAGTTTCTGATGTTGAATGATTGGGTAGTGCCAAGAACTTTGGTTTCAAAGGCTTTGCTTTCTGAGTCTTTGCTAGCTATGGTTGTTGAGAAGGCAGTGGCTTAAACACTAAAGGACACAGTTGCCACGCAGTGTCTCTTTAGGGGCTGATTCCCAGGATGACAGCTGCAGGCACTGGGCTGGAAGCAGGAACAGTGGCCTGGGGAGCACCGTCCAGGGCTCTTGGGTTTCCATGCTCATTGGAAGTCACTGGTCAGTGATGGTGAAGAAGTTGGCTTCCCCTTCTTCAGGGGGACTGTTTCTCTCAGCAATGGCTGCAGGGCCCACGCTGGAAGCTTATGGTCTAGGAGGCACTGCTATTCCTAGGCCTCTTTGGTTCAGAGACCTGAAATGACTCCATCAGGATCTGAAGGGAGAGTCCAGGTCAAGATGGTGGCAGTTGTTTGGTTCACCTAAAATATACCTATCTTTCTCTCTGGGTGACTTGATGCTTCAAGATGGCAATGAAACAACCACCTGCTCCAGGTACTTTATGGAGATTTACTGGAACAAATACTAAGAAAAACCACAAGAAACAAGAGCAACAGAGGATCGCACATGTGGTCAGTAATGAGGCAGCCATCAGAGGTGCAGTGGAAGCGCTGAGAAAATTCATTATTTAATTCATCCAACAGATTTAACACCGACTACAGTGGCCCTTAAACACAAACGTTTATCAAGAGTTTACTGTGCACAAGATACCATGCTACGCACTGTTGGGAAAGAATGATTAAAAACAGGAATAGGCCTTGCTTTCAAGCAGTAAACTAATACTGGGGAGAGCAACATAGATGGATGGATAGATAGATGGATGGATAGATAGATGGATAGATAGATAGATAGATAGATAGATAGATAGATAGATAGATAGATAGATAGATAGAAAGATAGATAGATGGATGGATAGATAAAATATATTAAATATATATATTATATATGTACACATACATACATATATATACATACACATACACACACAAGATATTTTAAGTCTAGAGAGAATGCTAACAGCTGGGGTGAGGGTGAAAATCAAGAAAGACTTTACATAGGAAGTAACAATTGAGCTGAGCCTTGAAAATGGTGAGGAGAACAGAAACTGGAGACATCTGCTGAAGCAAAAGTGACCAAAAATAAATAACAACCCACTGTGGAGGAGAGGAACAAACACTGACCACTCCTCCCTCCCCAGCTAGAGGCAGGCAAGTACTATAAGTCACAGGAACTGCACAGGTATGTAGGGAGAAGGTTGCTCCCTGGGGGTACCATTACTTTATTTACAGCTTCTCTCTGTTTACACTCTCTGTTAGACTCTCTGTTTACACTAAGCTGTAAATAAAACCATTCATGCTTTATGTCTCATAAACCTATGTAGTGGTAAGGTGAACTGGTGACCAAGTTATATCTAGGCAGAGTCAAGCTACTGAAGTTTCCAGATTAGACAATCTGGTGAGGGGCAATGAACCAAAGAAGGGAGAAGTCCCCCCAAAAGAACCTTTAAACAGATGTTCTTTTAATGATCAAGCAATGTCTTTGGATGAAATACTGTGCTAGGCATTGAGGCTAAGGAGAATGGGGTAATAAAAAAGATGTATAAGACAAGACTCTTGCCTCCAAAGAAGTTATGATCCAGTAGAGAGTTGAGTGCACTAGCACAGCTACCAGGGAGCCCAGCAGAATGTAAAGAGAGGATAAATTAGAAAGATGATGATTAGTTCCACTTATAAAATTACAAAATAATTCACCACAGGCTTCCATTAAATAAGAGCATCCCACATGAATTTAAACACACATTAACTGTAAGAAAGAGAAGCTGTAGAAGTGAGAGACTGTTAGGGGTGGGCCTGATACCAGCACTCGGATCAGGTTCCATTTTGAGATGATATGAAATACTAGCCAAGTCATTGCACATTTAACAAAAGGAGGCCTGATTTGTCCCAACAAAGCAAGGATATATAACTAAGAGAAAGTGGTACTTAACTTCTATAGACACCATCCCCGTTATCAGCTGTCATTTGGAAACACATTGAATAGGCAGGGCAGGGTGTGGTGGCTCGGGTGGTCTTCAGACAGTCACCAAGCTGGAGATGTTCCCTACTCCAAGGGAATGGAACTTTTTGTGCCATTAGAAGACCAGGAAGCTATGTCAAGAGAGGCAGGGATCAATGAGGTCCTGGGCACAGCTGTTGCCTTTTTGGAAACCAAGTCTCTATTACTTGAACAAGGGGAAACCCTGATAGATTATCGATCCTCTCAGATAGGGTGAGGGTGGGACACAGGGAGATCAAGCAGAAATAAAAATAAATCTATCAACCTACATCTGTGTTTGCAAAAAGAAACATTGATTGAGCTTCTATTACAGAGAGACGAGGTGTTGGGTTTGAGGATAGGAAGAAGCCTAGGGGAGTAACTATCCTCAAGGAGTTTTACACTCCAGTTAGGGGAGTCAGGAAATAGAACAAAAGAGAATAAAAGAAGTTGATACTGTCTTCGTGTGTGATCCTAACAGAAGAGATCACAGAAGATTAGAATGGTCAGCAAAGGTTTGGGAAACAAGTAGGACTTGACCTTAAAGAATTCATAGATTCAATGGGAAAATACAATTCCACTGACAAAAAGGTGATTTTCATGTGATTCTTCAGGAAGATATCCATTGTATAAAATATGTACTAAAATAGAGTTTTTAGGCTCAGTTATTATCATCCCCAAAACTCCAACCAAAAAATAGCCTATTGAAATTGTAATAATGGTTAAAGGAACAATGGCTCTGAAATATTGGGCCTCACTTAGTCTAGGAAAAATCCAAGCCATGCTATCTCTTTTTAAAGACTTATTTTTTGAAGAAAAAAAAAACCTGGCTAATTTCATTCAATTCAATAAACATTTCTCTAGGCACTATGTGCCAGCACTAGGTGTCAGAGATACAAAGACTCCCTGCCCTCAAAAAGCTTACATTCTACCGGGAGGATATGCCAAAGATAAAGAAATGCAATGCATATTAAAAAAACAAAAAAGGAGAAAGCAACAGCTAAGGGATTTAGGAAAGGCCTCCTATAGGCTGGGGCACACAGGCTGTGCCTTGAAAGAAGTGAGGGATTCTAAGAAACAAAACGGCAAAGAAAGGGGATTCCTGATGTGGGGGAACCACATGCACACAAAGGCAAGGAATAGAATAGCAAGCAGAGGAAAACAGCTAAACAGTCCAATTTGACTGGAATGGAGCATGGATAAAGGGAAATGACATAAAATAAAACGGGGAAGGTATGTGGGGAACCAGATCGTGGAGGGCTGTAAGTGCCAGACAGAGGATTTGGTATTCTATGCTACTGGCAATAGGGACTCATGGAAGACTTCTGAGTAGAAGAGTGACATAATTATATCTGTGAATTTAGATTAGCTATGTTCTCTTATTTTTAATTTATTTTTATTCTGAACTTTACAAACCCCAAACAAAAACGGATATTTCCACATATATAGATGTATTATAACAGAAAAAGAGGGTCGTACATGAAACTTCAGAATTCTAATATCTACAACTTTCTTTTCTTTTATATGTAACTTATCTTTTTATATATAATAATCTCTTTTCTTTTATATATAATAAATTGAACTTGTAGTTTTCAAAGCTGCCCTATCTGTGTTGGCTATGCTCTCTTACAGATATGACCTTTTGCTTAAGTTTCTAGTTCCCAAAGCAACCTTCTATTCCAAGAGATATCACTAAACAAACCAGATCAATATTATTTTGGGAAGTTGATTGGTCTCTTATAATACCTAGTAACAAATGGAGGTTTATCAACTCCCCAAGAAATCAAAATCAAGTAAACTCTAAGGCTTTTGGTCATTTTCTAACTATTTGGAGGAAAGGGTATAGTTGACCATGGAGCTCTCTAGTTGAACAAACAACCACACCAACTTTCTCTATCCACTATCACTAAATTCATTTGCCCTGGATCTACCCTTTTGACTCACCAAAGGCAAAGGCAGTTTGGGGTAATGAAAAGAATAATGGATTTGGAGTCTCAGTCCCTCAGCTAAAGTCCTAGCTCTGCCACTTACTAGTGGTGCGCTTTGGGTAAGTCATTTAATCTATCTGAGCCTCAGTCTTCTCTTCTGTAAAATATAAGATATATATAAGATATATAATACTTTCCTGCTTCTCAAGGTTATTGTGAGGAAAGGACTTTGCCAATTTTAAAATACTCTTTAAAAATATTATCTGCACATCATAGTCTTTATTCACTATCTGTATTGGCTAATAGTGTTTATCTTTATGTCCATTCATGAGGCCATCCTCCACATAAGATGATGAGCTCCCAGAATAATAATAGGCTCACAGAGTTAGAGCTCAGAGTCCTTAGAGACCATCTTTGTTCACAGATCCACAAGTGAAAGGGACCTCAGAGGCCATCTACTCCAACTCCTTCACTTTACAAATAAAGATTACAATGGCAAAGCTGACAGACGAATCATTAATAGGTTCATAATAGCACAATTACATATTGTATCAAAGTGTAGGGAGGCAGCTAAATGGCGCAGTGGATGGAGTGCTGGGCCTGGAGTCAGAAAGACTCATCTTCCTCAGTTCAAATTCACTCTCAGACACTTACTAGCTGAGTCACCCTGGGCAAATCACTTAACCCTGTTTATCTCAGTTCCCTCATCTATAAAATGAGCTAGAGAAGGAAATGGCAAACCAGTCCAGTATCTCGTGCCAAGAAAACTCCAAATGAGATTATAAGGAGTGGGACAGGACTGAAACAACTCAAAGACAACATCAAAATGTGTAATCCAAAAAAGCAGAGAAGGACTTAGTAAAGGCTTCTCCATGATCCTACTACTGTGGCTTCTCATCCCATAAAGTAGGAGGCTATCATGGCTAACAGCTAACATTTATAGCAAGCATTTGTTCACAAACATGCTTCATAAATATTATCTCATTTGTCCCACACAACAACCCTGGTAATATAATAATAAGTGCTATTATTGTCTCCATTTTACCGATGAAAAAACTAAGGCATAGAGCTAGTAAGTATCTGAGGCTAGATTTGAACTCAGGTCTTCTTTCCTCTATATTCTAGACAGCATTCAGCAACCTGTAGCTTACAGAAGCCACGCCCCCTTCTTAAAAGGTCACAATGTAGTGGGATGGGGAAGCAGTCCCTACCAATAGTATTATATATCTTTGGATCTTAAGGGGAAGTAGATTTTCAGACAATGAAGATTTCTAGGCTATTTTTGTTGTTCAGTCTTATCAGAATTCCATGACTCCATTTGGAGTTTTCTTGGCAAAGATACTTGAATGGTTTGCCATTCCCTTCTCCAGCTCAATTTACACATAAGGAAACTGAGGCAAACAGGGTTAAGTGGCTTGCCCAGGGTTACTCAGCTAGTGAGTATCTGAGCCAGATTTGAACCCTGGAAGATGAGTCTTCTTGACTCCAGGCCCAGCACTCCACGCTGCTCCACCAGTTGCCCCATAGAATGAGGGGATCAGGCTTAATGACCTCCAAGGGCCAAATGTCTCCCCTGATGCTCCACAAACATTTTTTTCCATACTTAGCAAAATGCATTTTTTTTTTAAATTTCAGCTCAGCAAGCAGCTCCCCATCTCTGGACTCTACAAAGCCATCACCTCCTTCCCACAGGAATCCCTCATCCCTTGGAAATCTTCCACTTCAGACTTATCCCAACTCTCAGAGCCCCTCGTCCAGCCCCGCCGATCCCTCCAGCATCTCACTCCCTGAACTCTCTTGTCCTCCTATTTTGCTCCATTCCCTGGGCCTTCACTGACCAAGACAAATAACCTTTCTGCAGCTCGTACCAAGAAAAAACTTGAGTAATGGGGTACTCTATGGATGAAAGTAGGTCATCATCTCCAGTCTTTCATCTTTCCTGGTCTATGCTTACGGTCAGAGGATCATAAGTCTAGAACTGGAAGTAACTTCAGAGGCCATCCATCCTAACCTCTATTTTACAGATGGAGAAACTGAGGCCAGTGGGAGGTCAGTGACTTGCTCAAGGTCATAACAAGTAGTGTTAGTTGCAATATTTTAAACCAGGTACACCGATTACAGAGCCAGTGTTCTTTCCACTGTAACATACTCTGAAAGTCATTTACTAATTAGCTAGGTGGATACAGCACTGGGCCTGGAGTCAGGAAGACCCGAGAGCAAATCCAGCCTCAGACACTCACTAGCTGTGTGACCCTGGACAAGTCACTAGAGAAGGAAATGACAAATCCCTCCCGTAACTAACTTGCCAAGAAAACCCTATGGACAGTGTGACCCACAGTGTCACAAAGAGCAGGATGTGGCTGAATAACTGAACGAGTATAAAGGGAGTGCTCAACAAGAGTCAGGATGACGTGAGCTGAAATCCAGCCTCAGACACTTCCTAGCTGTATGACCCTGTCTCCTCATCTGTAAAATAGGTGTACTCCCAGGGTTATTGTGAGAATCAAAATAATATAAACCAGGAGTTTTGCAAACTTTAAAGTGCTACATAATGCTTAATAAATGAACGGTGCTTTTGCTATCCTTTTCGGTTGCAACCTATGCCTTCTTCTTATACTGCTTAATCTCTGTTGGGTAAGAAAAATGGAAGCAAGAGGGAGAGGAGATTTAAACTGAATCTAACTGCCCAGAATTGCCTTTCAGATAGACCGGGGAACAGCTGGCTTACACAGTTCTATACCTGACCCAAGCAATCTGTGCCTGAGGCAGCAATCTCTAGATTCCATTCTGAATGAGATAATGTACATCAGAAATCAGCCCTTTTTACTGTAAAATTCATCACAGTATTTTCCATAAGCATTAACAAGAGAAAGCCGTGTTTTCATTTTGGTTGGTTTTCGGAGAATTAGCAGATAAAAGGGTTGTCAGTAATAATGAAAAGTTATGACAAACAGAAGGAAAAAAACCTCATCGTCATTGCTACCCATCCACTAAGAGAATAGTCCGTCCTGTGTATTTGGCTATAGTCACAGTTCAGTTATTCATGGAAGCAGTTAACAATAGCAGCTTCCAACCCTACATGTACCACAACTGTGACCACTTTAAGACAACCAGGCATGATAATTAAAAAAGTTAAACAGACATAGTTTCTGGGTAATTTAATCATTTTATAAACAAGGCCAGGAGGTTATTAATAAAAGGACAGTCATTTGGTTATCTCTCTTAAAGACCCTTAATGGCGATGGGGGTCACAGTTTGCTCATCTGTAAAATCAGAGAGCTGGAAAGCAAGTTTTCTTTAAAGAGGCTTCAAGCTGTGATGTTTTCACTCCTCAGCTTTGCTCTGTGTTTTGTTCCCGAAGAAAACAAACTATATGAGAAATCAAGGGGATCCCCGCATTCAAATGTTTAATAACAGGAAGAAGCAAACGTCTATAAGGTTTCCCATCAAAACAAGGTTTCATAGCAACGTCAAAGAGGTAAAGAACGTAAAGCTTCTGCTCTGAAGATTTTAACTTTAGTAATCAACTGAACACCTTTTGTGACTCAAGCTAAACCTGAGGTTGGAACTTTCACCAAAAAATTCCTTTTAAATTTTCATTCTTTTAAGCGTATCCTTTGGAAACTGAGAGCAGCTGGAGTGGTTGATTGAATTCTGCGAAGACCTAGTTACTGATCTACTAAAATGGGTTTATTCTTCACCTTTTCAAAAAATAAAACTGACTCAAGTTTTTGAAAATGCACCAATTTTAGAGGTAGAAGGAAAACCTGAAGGTAAAGGTGGCATTTAGTGACTAATTCTATTTTTCAAGCAACGACAGTGTGGGTAAGAGTTTGTTTTAAATTCTGAATGGAAAATATTGCAGTTCACCCAAAGGCCCTTACCTACTTTCTGAAGTATTTCTGGGGAGTTTGAGGATGGGGATTTGTATTGTCAGAGTCTAGATGCTGCCATTCACTTAAAAGTGAGAGCTGCAATATGATGAAGAAAACAGGTACTTGAAAAGAACTATTCACTTTCCCCCCCATCTTAGTCACCATGACTTAGACACAACTTAAAGCAAGACTGGATTGTACCCCAAAAGCCCCTTTACAGGAGAATTCAAGATTAATACCATTGAATGCCTATTCTATACTAGTCAATGCCCATTTTTTCTAAGTACATATGCATCTGATTTTTAACTGTAATACCTCAAAACCAGTACAATAGAATTTATAATTAATAACTTTGTTCTTTAAAATTTGTATTTATCACTTGCTTAATATCACCAGCTATAATTATTTAAATTATTAATTGTAATTAATTAAAATTAAAATATTAAAAAAGAAAATTCACCAGTGTCACAGAGGATGCAAAGTTGAAATGGAATGATTCCTTATCATTAGAAATGTTCCCCAGATGTTTCTATTTGTTAAGATAAAATTGTGCTGACTTAATGTAGTTCAGGTGGTCTACTGAGTTTACCTGAGATCCATGTGGTCACCCAAAGGAGATCAGCATACTAAGCTACAAAGAAAAAAAATCAAGTGCATAGAGAATGACTATTACTCAGATTGTGACATGCAACTTGATGGGTAGCTCGCTTAGTCCATCAGTGCATACATCTTAGTCTGATGTTGGCTCTCAACATTCCCTTCCACAGCCACATCCCAAACTGTGGGAGAGTTGAGAATATAAACAGCAGGATTACTATCTCAGTATCTTGCTCCTCTATTTCCAGCAAAGTCTGATTAGGCATAGGATCCTCATCTGGAGAAAAAGCATAGGAACCAGTGCCCTAAGTCCAGCTGAAGAACAGGGAGAGGATTTGACCGGGATCAGAAAAGACAATTCCAACAATAGATCATTACTGTTGATTATTACTTTCTTTCCTCATCTTTTTTCTTGTGTAATGGGAGAGAAGGGGAGGAAGGGATTGGACAATGAAGGCCCATTCGCATGCCCATGTTTACCCTTCCTGGTGGGTTATATGGAGAATAGGTGATATTCTCTGCCTACTGCCAATCTACCATCTGGAACTCTGGAGAGCCAGTTCCTAGGCATAAGTAAGAGTGATTATGTAATGATGAAAAGCCTTCTGGTTGGAAAAGAAGCTAGAGGTCTCAACAGAACAGGAGTTCTTAACCTGAAGTCTGGGATCTTAAGATAGAGAGAGGAATACAATTCAATATAATTGGTTTCCTTTATAACCCTATGTATTTTATTTTAAGTACTTAAAAACATTATTCTGAGGATTCACCTAACTGCCAAAGAAGCCCATGATACCAAAAACTCTTGCCATAGAGGCTAAACCAGAACTAAGTATGAATATAAAAGGTTCAATTTCTTACCCTATTCTGGCAGCTTTCTAGTGAGTAGATAAAAATGCTATAAGCCTCCAAATGGGGGAGGAGGCAGCAGCTAAGCTCCCTGACTTCCCCATCCAGCTCCTGTGTAACTATCAGCAAATGATGCCTGTGTCTTTTCGTCCCTCATGCTTATCCTTTCTTGAGCTCAAGTGAATGAATATCTGGAGAGGGAACAGACTAGGTTATGACCTTGAGAGTTTGAGAGGCTGCACGAGCCATCGAAGGTCCAGCATCTAGAGTTGGTGAAAGCATCTGCTGGCAACTCTAGCAGTCAAGTCTGGTAAGGAGACACCTCCGTCTGAGGAGCTGCCTGCTTGAATCAACCCAGCAGCCAAGATATGATACCCTGCAACCAAGGGAGCAACTTGTCCATTTTCTGTGTCTTACCCCAAAGAGAACCGGGTGGGGACTCCTCGAAGGGAGAAAAGGACTCCCTTGGCCACACATGCTTGCTTCATGTATTTCAATAACTTGGTGCTTCAAATTTGAATCCTCCTCCTCAGAGACCAAGTCCTCAGTTTAGGGGGCCCTCCTTTTTTTCAATCTTTGGTCATTCCTATATGTTTTCAATGGGGGCAGCTAGGTGGCACAGTGGATAGAGTGCCAGCCCTGGAGTCAGGAGGACTTAAGTTCAAATCCAACCTCAGACACGTATTAGCTGTGTGATACTAGGTAAGTCACTTAGCCCTGTTTGCCTTGGTTTCCTCATCTGTAAAATGAGCTAGAGAAGGAAATGGCAAATCACTACAGTATCTTTGCCAAAAAAACCCCAAACGGGGTCACAAAAAGTCAGAAATGACTGGAATGACTAAACAAGAACAATATGTTTTCAATAAATAACCTTTAGGAAAAGTTGCTCTTACAGCAGAAATTGAAACTGCCTTATGGGGACCCAACCCGCTGATACAAGTTGGGGGTTGAGAGAGTGGGTGAAGGAGTGCTACATTGTAAAGAGGAGTGTGTGAGCCAGGAAAACATCATATAACTGGATATAATGCAACCACATGAATACAGATGTAATTCATTCATCTATAAAATGGAACATAACAGAATGGATCAGAAAGCAAAAGTCAACAACATATTGTTGACGAGAAACACAACACAGGCTTCACACACAATAAAAACCAGAAAAGTTGGGGGAAGGCAATTGTGTTCTCAGAAATGGCAAGAGTAAAAATATTCAAATGGATTTATGATCAAACGCTTTGGAAGTTCCCTGTAATGATGCATGACAACCTATCCATGACACAGGAGGATTTCCTCACTTCCTCCTGACATTTTAAGGGTACCCGTAGAGTTGCCTAGCTTTCTACCTGTCATCCCTCACCTTCACCATAAAACCAGCCCTGGTTCTTTTCTTAAGAAATAATTTCTTGATATCTGTTACTCCTCCCTCCTATTTAAAATTCCTCATTGAGTAAGTATTACTGCTAGGCAACTAGATATGTCATAGTGGACAGTACTGGACCTGGAGTCACGAAAACGTGAGTTTAATCCAGCATTCAGACTTTAGGTTTAGGTTGTTGTCCTTCATTCTCAAAGAGAACCAAAATAACATTACTACATTAGGGTGACGTTACAGTGTGTCTGACTGTGGCTGATCAGACCAATACAAGCTCACGATGCTCTGCCACAGGTCAGGCACAAATAGTCCGTGTGAACATTTGGGGTGGATTCTCTAAATTTGTTCATCTCGTGTTTCTTTTGAGCTATTTCAATTTTGCTTTGCTCATAGAGCACAATGCCTTCTCTGATGAAGGCACGCCATGCTGGGAGGTCACGTGTCAGTGTCTTCCAAGTCACCTAATCAATTCCAAAGTTCTTCAGAGAGACCTTGAGAGTGTCCTTGTATTGTTTCTGACCACCACATGAGGGCTTGCCTTGTGTGAGTTCTCCATAAAATAGTCTTTTAGGCAAGCATACATTTGGCATTCAAACAATGTGGCCAGCCCATCGGATATGTGCTTTCTGCAGTAGAGTTTGAATGCCTGGCAGTTTAGTTGAAGAAAGAACCTCACTGTCTGGTACCTTATCCTGCCAGATCTTCAGAAACTTCCTAAGACAATTCAAATGGAAGTGATTCAGTTTCCTGGCATGACACTGGTATACTGTCCAAGTTCCACAGGCATATACCTACTAGCCAGGAGACCTGGGGGAAGTCACTTAACCTGCTTGCCTCTAGTTTCCTCAACTGTAAGATAGGGTTACTAATAGCACCTACCTGCTAGGGTTGTTGAGGATCAAATGAGATACTATTTGTAACATGCTTTGCACAGTGCCTGCTACGGAGTAGTCACCATCTTTCTTCAATCATGTCTGACGCTTCATGACCCCAGTTGGGGTTTTCTTGGCAAAGATATTGGAGCAGCTTGCTATTTCCTTCTCCAGATCATTTGACAGATGAAGAAACTGAGGCAGGCAGGGTTAAGTGACTTGTCCAAGGTCACACAGCTAATTTCTGAGGCTGAATTTGAACTCAGGACTTTCTGACTCAAGGCCAGCTACTGTGTCACCTAGCTGCCCTATTAATGTTATTGTTGCAGGCTGCTCACACTCACCATGCTTTCCATTGTCTTCTGTGTGATAACTCATTTTCCTTTGGAAACTGTAGCATTCCATGTTTCACTGTCATATAGAAATACTGCTAGAATGCCAGTTAAAAGTATGGGCCCTTGCCTTCATGGGAAGCTAGAGATCATTAAAGGAACACAGCAATGTACCTAAGGCAATCCAACCTACTCTCTTGCTCAACTCCAGGCCCAACTCATCCATGGAACAAGCACTACAGGTTGTCCATGAAATCGCATGTTGTGATCTATGCAACAGACATCCTTCATCCTTTTGTATGACTGATGGCAGAACGAGGTCTTTTCCAAGAGCCTCTGCAATGTTCTAGGGCTAAATGTCACTAATACAATGTCATTACAAAAAGAAGCATATAGAGAAATTCACCATCCACAGGAAATCGCTCTTGAATCTGGGTTTTGTGGGGGTTCTCACTCATCACAATGGCAAACACCTTTGACAGCAGACATCCCTCTGTTTTATGCTATATCTATGTTACAAAATGTTCGTGAACAGGGCTATTTCTGGTGTATTATTTCAAGAAATCTTGAATGACTTTAATGCGTGGATAAGAGATACCTTGATGAAGAAGAGCCTAGGACATTTTACTCTACTACTTTTTCATGTTCCAAAAAAAACAAACATAGTGGGATCCCGTATCCTCATCTTTCAGTCAATTGTGAAATAATGAAAATTGTGAAAAAGGTGGTCCATTGTCAACTATTATTTGTGAAAGCCTGATATTTCCCTACTGATACCTTCATCAAAGATGCCTTCAATTCATGTACTAATGACTTTTTTTTTAATTAATGGATGAGTAGGTATATATAGATCAGTAGTTATTGATATTTTCTTTATTGTCATTTTCGGCATTAAGAGGGTCAAAGATTTTTTCCATGACTTTGGTATCTTCCCCTCCTTCAATTAGTTGTACAGCAATCCCTTGATGTCCTTAAATTTTGTCACCTGCAACATAGATCTTTTATGGAAACCTGGTCCAAGTGACTGCTTTCCCCATTTTTTGTTCTCTTCAGTGCCATTTTTCTACTAGCAACATCTGGGACGGTGATGTTAAAGTGATAGTTTCATTGTCTTTGATGGAAAAAAATTATTTTTACAAACTCTTACCATTTCTCTTCTGTTTATGCCCTCTTTCAACACCACTGGGATGCTCTGGAAGGGGGAAGGGGAAAATATACAAGGGAAAATTTAGGTGATGTAAAAAGATATCGATATAAATTTTTTGAAAATATCCTTCGGATGCCTCTTTAGCGAAATGTCTTTCAAAGCTTTCTTTCAACAGGTTTTACTCTCCTGTTTCTCTCAATTTTATGAGACAAATAATGTTCACATTCATCTATCATCCTTCATTATATGATTTTACAAACAAGTTTATAAATTCTGACCTGGTGTTGCCTTTCATCCATCACCATCCATTTGGTGATTAGGTCAAATATTTACTGACTTTAGGTACTTTCTGAGCTCCTTTAGAATTAATTTACATTTATTAGACTTTTTAATAAAATTACAATTGATATCCATGTCATCTTTGTTGTTCATTTCCAATTTCTGATTTAACTAGCTCAGAACTGAGTTGTTTCAGCTGTACATCGTATTAATCAGTAATGGCTGCATTCGTCCATGCCTTCACCAACAATGCAGGCATGACATTTCATCCACTGTCACCTAGCTGCCCCCAGCTATTCAGGAGACACATCTAAAACCATCTTCTCATCAACTCATCAACGCAGCATCCCATTGGAGAGAGCCCACTAATATTAGGACTGAGGCTCTTCTGAAGCTAGCCATGTTCTTCTCAGCTTAAGAGGAGCCTCAGCTGATCAGGAACTTTCTGAAACTCCACAGCAAGGGCTTTCACAAAGAACTGTGTCTTCAGGAAAATAGTGTCTGGCATTACCTTCCCAACTGGTCTTTTATGAGTTTGTGTGTCTCTCTCTAGATCAGCCCCTTTAAATTGACACAAGGGAGACATAATCTGTGTGGTATTTCAAGCTCTTCAATCTTTCTAGACCTATTTGGTGTTTAATTCTCTTCACACACTCGAAGGTCCAGCCAAATTAGATTTCTTTCTACTCTTCAGAAAGAACAGTCCATATCCCATCGCCAAGCCTTTATCCAGGTTGTTAAAAGCCCACAATGCACTCTCTCTTCACTGTGTTCTCAGCATCCCTAGTTTGCTTCAAAGCTCACTTTGCTACCTCCTACACTAGGTCCTTCCTGATTTCCCCCAATCACTGCTCCATCCCATCAAAACTACCTTCTATTTATTTTGTGTATATTTACATGTGTGCATGTCTAGTCTCACAAGACTGTAAGCTTGAGGGCAGGGATTATTTATTTCACTTTTGTCCTTGTATCTCCACCATTTATGTGGCACAGAGGAGAGAGAGCTGGGCTTGGAGTCAGAAGACCTGGCTTCAAATGTGCCTTAGACATGGAGTAGCTGTGTGACTCTGGGCAAGTCATTTAACCTCTTTGCCATGGTTTCTTCATCTATACAAAGGGGAATAAAAGCACTGATTTCCCAGGGTTGTTGTGAGGCTCAAATAAGATAACTGCAAAGCACTTAGCACAGTACCTGGCATGTATGCATTATGTAGATGTCAGCTATTATTAATTATTATTATTACTATTACCAACCAAATTAATGTACCAAAGAAAATTTTAAAAATCTTTTATTGAGTCTTTCACGATCATGTATACTTTTTATTAACTGAAAATATCTAGATACTTCAGTATCTAGATACTATCAGTGAAAGATTTAAGCAAATAAAAAATAAGAACAGTTTCTGACTTCTCTGATTCAGGGCCATACAAATCCTTAATTAGCATGATCAGTCACACTACAGAAAATTTAAAAGCCACTTTCTAAGGTATCTTCCTTCATCTGTACCTAGATCTTTCTTTGTCTCTGGCTTTCTTTGGGCTTCTGCTTCTGTCCCTCTTTTTATCCCTTTCTCTTTCACGAGGTTCTGTTCGGTGTCTAGATTTACTGTTGCTACGGTAGCCGTCTCTGTCCCGAGATCGACTGCGGCTGCGGCTCTGAGGTCTCTCGCTTTTTTCACTCTTCCTCTTCTCTTTGCAATACTCTTCTTCGTGTCTCCTGTGATGCCTCTCCCAGCTGGAATCCTGCCAAAAGAAAATTGAGACATTTACAGGAGCAATAATGGCTCATTTGGTGGGCACTTAGCCATAGTACCCAATATTCAAATAAAGAGATGATCTCCTTCCATTGATGCACATTCATCCTATCGATTCCTGCCCATCTTATGTGACTCCAGATCCTCCCATCAATTTGCCAAGGAGGGCCCACTCAACATCCAGGAGGCTTTCCTCAATTCCTTCTGAAATCACAAAGACACCAGTCCAGCATCTTCTTCTGCTGTCAGACAGTTCCCCGATGACATCTTTTACTCTTGTTCTTCATAGTTTGACACTCATGACATGGTGCAGCCTGTTCACGCCCACCATCTGTCTCTGCTGCCTTCTGCGCGATGCTCATTTTGAATTCTTCAGTAATGCAGTGTTCCGTGTCTCACAGAAATTCAACACCGCCATAGAACGGTAGTATTTTTCAAATGGGCTTTGTTAACAGGAACTCGACAAGAACTAGAGCAGAATGACTCAGATGTGGATATTAACATTGCCAAATAGGCTCTTCTATCAATACCAACAACTGTAACAATAATAATGACCACAACGAGCATTTTTAAACTTTAGTTTTACAAAGTGTTTACATGTGTTATTTCACTTGACCCTCATGATAACCCTGGAAGGTAGGCACTACTGATACCAACACATGTGGAAAATGAGACACAAAGAGATTAAGAGACTTGCCCACAGCCATACAGCTAGTAAAGTCTGAGGTGAGAATCCAACTCAGATTTTAGATATACATCGACTGAGAGAAAAATCAGACAAATTTGAGTCCTCATTTCTAAACAATTTCCAAAAAGAATCAGCACCTAGAATTAAGAACTAGACCGCTAAATTTAAATCAGTACAAACCTTTGCTGCAAAAGCGCAAGCTTTTCTAGATATCTGTTAAGGAGATTCCTCCCTTTATTTGATTCTTATGAGGTACATCTGTCAGAGCAAACAATTTCTCTTTTCTGGAACATCTCATGAAGAGCTTCACATCACAGAATAAAAAGAAGGGTGAGACAAGCGAAAAAGAACCTTCCTCTCTCCTGTTCTTTCCCAACTTCCACCTCTTATTAAATTTTAACATCTCAGCAAAGTGGCTAAGAATTGAAAAGGTTATGGTTCTCTCTTCTTCCTCTAACAGAGAATTGCTGAAATGCCCCCACAAGTCAAGACTGCCATCCTCTTGATCCATTCTGATCATGGGAACCCTAGGATTACTGCTTCCATGGGGATACCTGTCCTTGGAAGGTATATATTAAAGAAGTACATGGCAAAGCTTAAAATCAAGAATGCTGTGGTGATCCAAGGCTTCTAACGGTGTTGGAATGGTTTCACACGAAAGCTGAAATTTTCCTCAACATCCTGTTTCTGTGCTTTACAAAACACTCTGAAAGGAGTTGGCAATGATCATAAAAGTTGACAGGGATATAGCAATGTAAGGTTTAAAATACAGGAAGAGCATGGTGTAGTAGAGAGAGGGGGCTATAGCCTTCCAGCCAGAAAAACCTGGCTGGAAAAGTCTGCTTCTGACACACACTAGCTGTGTGTCCCTAGGAAAGCTGCCAACCTCTCAGGGCGCCCAAGCAGGTAAGACTAAGCTCTCTATCCCATGTCAGTGCTTTTGCACAATTTTCAGTGTGATGTAGTGTAAGAAGAATCAGAAGAGATTTTAGGTTTGAATCTCAGCTCCCAATTTACTACCTGTAGTGACCACCTCCTGAAGGAAGATCCTTTCCCTTCTTTAAATCTACAATCCTATTTTTCTCCTCTGCCAAAACAAATTCTAGCATTCTACAGAATTCTTAGAAATAATACACAGTGCTCGCATAAATGTTCTTCTCTTCTGATCTGGCAAATATCCAAAAATGAATAAAGTCACAGAGAAAGGAAATTTTATATTTTACCTAGAATATATAGCATGAAAATACCAATTCTTTATACAAAGAATTGTGATTTTTTACACCTGGTTTTTAAAAAATTTTAATGCATTTAAAAATGTATCTTCAACTTGTTAAACATCAGCAAATATTCAAATATACAAATAAGAATAAACAATCATAAATTAAACAATAACTACATTAGGTTCTTGTAAAAAGTATCTATTTAGTTTTATTGATGTCTTTTGTTTTTTAAATACGTCGTTTCTGGATATCTCCTCTCATAGACCGCTCCCCTCAAAACAAGAAAAACACTGAAGCAAAACCAACACACTTTATGACCACACTTAGATACTGAACAGACAGCATGTGTTATATCACCTTTTCTCTGGGACCATGGCTGCTCATTGGGATTTAGTCTTTTAATGTCGTTTTCTTTTATGTTATTGTAGTCACTGATACTTTGACCACTTATCTTAGGCATATATCTTTGTATAGTTTTTTTTTTTTTTAATGAAAATTTCATCACAGATACTTGGTATAAAGACTTATTCTCACTCACAGTATCTCTATTCCAGCTGCATTGGTTTGTTGAGGGAAATAGAGAGGCTTCTGAGGTTGGGGGAACGTATAGATACAAAGCCAAAAGGAACAGTCATTATAATGGGGTGTGTATGTGTGTGTATGCGTGTGCAAGCGCACCTGCATACACATGCACACACATGATCAGTCCATGACAGTAGAGACTATCTTATATAGCTTCCCATCTTCCCCAGTGTTTTGAATATAGGCGTTTAGTGTTTGTTGAATTAGAGTAAAAAGTTCACCTTGGGGAGCAGTGAGAGAGAATGGGTGATAAGTAGGGAGAGTATAGATTGTTGGGAAGCTCTTGTTGAATGTTGATCAACAGGGCGATGAATACTATCAGTCTGGAACTGTTATGCAAAATTGGTCAGAAGGAGGCCCAGGCTGTCAGACAAGAGATCTGTTTGGAGGATGTTGTAACATAGCACAGATGTCATGTGATGATTTCAGTATGGCAACGAAAACTGGACTGATTCAAGTAACACTTTAATGCATCATCTTAATGGAAAGTTATGACAGTTTAGATGAGAGTTAAAGGAAAAGGCATTTCTTAAGCACTTGTTCTGTGCCACCCTCTGCTAACCTGCAAGATACAAACAGAAACATGAAGCTAGTCCTTGGCCTTAGAGTTATCTATGAAGAGGGGACACACAGAGAGGCAACTGGGGGCCAGGAAGGGGTCTTTAGGTTTGCAAAGCTGCTAGGCTGGCAGACAGAGCCACAGGGGAGCTGACTGACACCTCTTCCAGCAGCAATGGTAGTACTGGTAGTACTGATCAGGGTTCCCAAACTGCAAAGTGGGAAGAGGCAAAAGAACATGCACAAGTGCCCAAGCTGCATGGGAGAAGATGGCCCCAGAATAAAGTGAAGCCAGCTGGCATCGGCCTAGAGCTGGGGGGCCACAAGAAGCATTCACCAAAGAGGCAGCAGAGCCACACCACCCTGAAAGAGTCAAGGCGTCCAAGGTAGCATGTGTTGGGGTAACTGCCGAGAAGATGGCCAGGGAGTGAGAAGTCAAAGGAAAGGCATTACGGTAACAGAGGTGAGAGTTTCTCTGCCACTTACTCTACGACCTTACTTAACCTTCAGCCTCAGATTTTTCATCTGCAAGATGAAGGACATGAGACTGGCACTACCTACCTTGCAGGGTTGTAATGAGGAAAGAATTTTATAAACTTTAAAGCACAAGGTGAATATGAGTTATTATTTCTGTCTTTGGAAAATATGAGAAGCTGAACTTATCGGAGATAGCCACCTGACTCCACAATATCACTGTGAATGATGAGGAAGGGAAATGAGGATTAATTGACCAAACAAGTCCTTATGACTGACTTCACTGAAAAAACTGTAGATGCTACTACTACACCAAAGTAAACAGTAACCAAAATAAAGCTGTTATAAGAGAGGTCTCTCTGGAAAGAGGAGGGAGAGAGATTGGGAAATAAAGCCGACAAATACAAAAGACATCAACTTTTTTTTAACATTATAGATATTACAGAAGTTGAAAACTAAAACACTCCAAAACCCAAAATGCAATCCAGTTCAACAAATATCTGAATGCCTACTGTGTGCCTACCACTTTTTTTCCCATTGTTAAGCCAGTTTCTCCTACAAAGGCAAATAAATATTCTTTGGTTATTTAAAGATTTTTATACATCTCTCCCTAGGTATAAATATAAAAACAGCCACCCTTAAATATGTTTCTTTCATTTCCCTGTGATAGGAAGTATATTGGATAAATAGGAAGTAATGACGCTATGCTTTATGGATTTTTGCCTCTTTCGGAGTAGTAGATTTTAAGAATTCGGCATTTAAAATAATATATGATCACAACAGGGAAATAATTTAGAAAAAGAAAAAGGCAACAGATTAAGAAAAGTACTTACAGCAAATATGATACATAAAAGTAGAGTATTTAAAATATATAAAGAATTGAATAATTTACAAAGGTGTAGCTCAGAACACCATACATAGATACATAGTTAAAGAATATTATGAACGGATAATTTTGTTTTTCTTTTTTTAATGCTGTTTCTGAATTGATAGAAATTGCTGGGGATAATCTTTAGCAAGCCTTAAGTTTTAACCAGCCTAACCATTCTCAAGGTCTCATATGAGGTCTTCACACTCCTCGAAGTTGTCTGGAATAATTAAGTGTCCCTTTTGTCCCTAGTTTTCCTGAAACTAGCTGTAACTTTTCTTTTTAAAAACTTATAAAAATGTTTTATTAAAAGCATAATTCCGGGGCAGATAGGTGGCACAATGAGTACAGCACCGGCCCTGGAGTCAGGACTACCTGAGTTCAAATCCAACCTCAGACACTTGACACATGTACTAGCTGTGTGACCTTGGGCAAGTCACTTAACCCCAACTGCCCTGCCCCCCCCCAAAATGATGAAAGCATAATTCCAAATAACAATACAACTAATTTAACTTGTTAAGTAGCTCCTTAATTAATTTCAACACATAAAGTAGTATAACAATTTCTCAGTCACTCCCTCTTTAGTCCTCTCCTCTCTTATCTCTCCCTTAAGCACTTATCTCTCCCTCCCATTACCCACTACAAAAGAATCCATAATGCCGAAGAGTCCCGCAAAATAAATTCAACAGCGAACCAGACATAATAATGAATAAAGTAAAAAAAAAAAACCCACCATACAAAAAGATTATCAAAATATGAGGGGGCAAAATTAAACTGGCCCATCCAAGGTACTCTACAAATTTTAAACAAAAATAAAGTTTGACATACAGTCATCAATCAGGGCTGAGATACCAAACTTACGTACACAATTAGAAGCTATTCAAAAGCTAGTCTACCTCAGGATTCTACAGAGATAAAAATGGAGGCCCAAACAAAAAGAAAAGGGAACCCTTATAATGCAAGCAACACATGAAAACCACAACAGGGAATTATAACTCATTACTGTATCATCCCCCATCCTGCCATATGACCCTACTACCTAAGGCTCATTTCCTGTAACATAGGTGAAAAGAATTTCTGTATCTTAACCACCTTCAGAATGTAGGCATGGGGTGGAAAAATTAAATTTATATGAGTTTTTGAAGTGAACTTTAAGGTTCAGAAAACAAAAAGATCTGAAAATATGAGTCAAAACATTCTTATAAAACCATTCTCATGAAAATAAGAATAGGAAAATATGAATTGCAGGTGGATATCAGTCAATAAACATTTAATGCTTAGAGTCGAGAGATGAGGGATCTTATTCAAGGAAAACCAAGAAAGCCATTGTCACTAGATGGCAAAGTATGTGGGGGGCGCAGGGAGGGCGACAAGGACGTGGGGAGAGGAAGGTATAAGAAGTTTGGAATTGAGGGAAGAGGGGGAGGGAGTTGGTTATGAAAGATTAGAATGTCGGAGGATTTTATATCTGGTCATAGTGGTGATAGGGATCCACTGGAGCTTACTGACGAGGGGTCACGGTCAGACGAGAGCTTTAGGAAAATCATGACAACTGAGTGAAGGATGGATTGTAATGGGGAAAGACTTGTGGCAAAAAGATCAACCAGCAGACTGTTACGATAGTCCAGGCATAATGGGGACTGTGTTAGGGTGGTGGCACTGTCAGTGGAGACAGAAGTGGAGTATACAAGACGTTAAGAAAGTGAAATCAAGGCCTTGGTAACAGACTGGATACATGGGGGTGGGATGGAGTGACAGGCAGTGAGGAGTTGAGGATGACACCTGGCTGACTGGGAAGAAGATGGTACCCTTGAGAGTAACAGGGAAGTTTGCAAGAGGAAGGTTTGGGGGGAAAGACAGTAAGTTCAGTTTTGGATATCTACAGCACACTAGGTTTAAGATGTCCATCCTGTCGGAGAAACAAGATCAACTGGAAGTGAATAGAGAGGCTATGGCTAGACAAGTAGATCTGAGAGTCACCAGCACACAGATGATAACTGAATCCACGGAAACTGATGAGATCACCAAGAGAGACGGCACAGAAGGAAAAGAGAAGAGGGCTCGGGACAGAGATCTGGGGACACCCACGGTGAGTGGGCGTGACGTGAATGAAGATCCAGCAAGGGAGACTGGGGAGCGATCACACAGGCAGGAGGAGAACCAAGAGAAAGCAGCACCGTGAAAACCTAGAGACGGGAGTATCAAGGGGAAAACGATGAGCAACAGCATCAAAGGCTGC
Source organism: Phalanger gymnotis (assembly GCA_028646595.1). Classification (NCBI taxonomy): domain Eukaryota; kingdom Metazoa; phylum Chordata; class Mammalia; order Diprotodontia; family Phalangeridae; genus Phalanger; species Phalanger gymnotis. The sequence continues at coordinate 95,969,572 of CM053627.1, read as the reverse complement.
AGAGAAGTCAAACAGGATGAAGACAGAGATCTTTAGATTTAGTAATTAAGGTATTTTTAGTAACTTCTGAGAGAGCAGGCTGAATGATGAGGTTGGAGGCCAGGCTGCAGAGAGTTAAGAAAGAGGAAGAAGAGGTACTCATTGTAGCCAGCTTTCTCAAGGAGTTTAGCCACAAAAAGGAGAAAATATATAGTACGAAGGGGATATTTTTAAGTAACAGGGAAGCCAAGGAGAATAAATGAGAGAACAAGCAGAGATAAGTGAGAGAGTGGGGATGATACAGAAGGCAACCTGCTAGAGAAGACAGGATAGGACAGGATCACTTGTGCATGAAAAGGCATTAGTGTCACCTCATCATGTGAGACAGTGACAAAAATGGAAATTACTCGAGTGTTCAAAATTGCCTTTAATGACTAAATAATTTTCCTAGGCTAATTTACTTTTTAATTTTAATTAAAACACAAATGTAGGCTCACTAAAATTTCTAATCCTGATACTGAATTTTGTCAAAAAGTCAAGAAGAAAAACAGAGAAAACTACTAGCAACTCCTCTAAAAGTCAAAAAAATTAGCCATGTTGCCATTTACAAAGGGAGGAAGCACCCCCAAGAGATTACCACTCTTATTTCTGCTAGGTGACATAATTATTTAAGCTAATACAAACAGCAGAACTGGCTAACATTCTTCTTCCCATACCAATAGGTAGCGATTACAAATGCCACTGAGAGGTTATAAGGGATGAGATAACTGTCAATTAATTCACAACAGGAAAAGAATTTGCAGGCTGTAAATAATTTCTTAGTCTACATGTCTTAAGCCTTTATGTCCATCACCTGATCAGTATTTAGACCTCTGTTCATTACAGATTCACACTTACTACAATTTTGTCCTTGTTGGCCTCATTTACAGTTTGATCTAGGGTGTTCCCTACCCACATATATGTCAAACACTGGAAGACAACATTACTTTTCCTAAAGCACAACTCTAATTATGTTATCCCCTTCTCTGAAACCTTCAATGAATCTTTATAAAACGAAGTGTAAATGTGATAGAACTGGCACCTACTTTTTGCCTCATCTCCTACCACTTCCTTACATACATTTTCTATTTCAGACCAAGTGGATTATTCAGTGTTCCCTGAACATACTTGGCTGGGACTGTCCCACATTGGTGGAACAGCAGCAATAAGATTAGATTTGGTGTTCAAGAACTTGTTTTCAAATCCTGACTCTGCAGATACGTAGCTATATGACCTTGGTAAGTCACACCTCCAATTCCCATTTGCAAAATAAGGAAGTCAGACAAGCTCTCTAAGATCCAACCCTCCAGCTCTCAATCCTAGGGTCCTAAACTCAATTCTCTTTCCTATGACTAAAAGGTCCTCTCACCATTTCTGCTTTTCAAAATTACATCAGTCCTTCAAATACCATCTCTTTCATGAAATTCACCAAATTCCTAGAACATTTTTATACCACTACTACACATAACCTTGCAGTAATTCATGTACATTTCATTTCTCCCACTACACTGTAAATGCCCTGAGGGCAGAGACCATCACTTGGTCATCTCTATATTCAAGAGCCTAATATAGTCAGAGCCTAATATAGTCTCTGTGCATAGCAGGTACTCAAAACATCTTTCTTAAACATTGTTTTTGCATAAAAACTAATTCTATTTAAACTCTAACAATTTGAAATATAGTGTTTTGAAGTATGATTAAAAAAAAGTACCACAGATTTCCATTTCTTACATGTACGACATTTGAAAAATGGATTGTTGTACCATTTGTTACAGAACGCCAAATATATCAAGGTTAAATGAAAACAATAAGAAAAATAAAGGGTGGCATGACTTTCATTTACAAACTATTTTCTTTCATGAATCCTTTTGCTGTCCTAATCAGGGCAAGAAAAAGGGATTCTGAGGATGGGAAAATAGGTTCTGTCAGTGATAACTTTGGTATAGAGAACTTCCAAGTGAGGACTGTCCTTTTATCAATGCAGATTGCTACCTTCCCATAACATAAAGCCTTAGAGAATTGCCTAGAGCTTAAGTGATTAATTGGTTTGCCCAAGGTTACAAAATCCAAGAGTCGGAAGCAGAGCTTTTTGACTTTGAGGCCTGCTCTCTACCCACAACACCATACCTACCTCTCATGAGTATTATATTTGTTTCAAATATGTGATACAGCTAAATATAATTTTTTGGGCCCAGCTTTCTCTAGCTATTGGACTTTATATGTGGAGAGGAATTAAAAATCACAAATGAGAATTTTTTTCAGCATGTTGTACTTGTTTTTGATGAGGGAAAATGTCAATCTATAGCTCAAGGCACTCTGGTTTCTGTTAAAGACTATTAAGGGGTCCTCTGAACTTGTCTTTTTGAGTTGCCATATTTTCCATAAACACTGGACCCAGAGTATACAGGAGGCCCTGAATGTGTCAAGGAAAAGCCCCCATACCGTACTACCACCACCCTGTCCTTAGCTGACATAATGTGTTATTTGCAACCCTGTGTGATCTTGGGACAAGCCGCAGTCCGTTTGTACTAGGCTTGTGCACCTGGGACCCTTATAGAAGTAGACCATCATATCTTCATGGTCTAAGCCATTTCCAAAGAGAAAGAACGTGGTTTTTGCTGACCCCTTGCTCCTTTCCTTCCAGAAGGCTTTTCCTTTTCCTGTCTTCTTGCACCTTTCCTCCTCCCATGCCACACCCCTTTAGGTAGAGATTTCTCGTATCTCCTCCTTCTTTTGTCCTGCTGTCATAAAAAACTTCTATATGGATTCTGAACTCTTTGAGCTCTACGTGCATGTTCATTTCTCTTACAATAAAACGGGTTTTCACGCAAGTTTGTGAACTTCCTAGGTAAAAAATCAGGTACAAAACATCCATTTATAATTTCTGACACATTACCCCACAGATTAACCACCCAAACACCCCAACTATTCTGTGCCTGTAAGCCTGCGATGTAAAAAGATGTTCAGAACTGTATTCTTCCTAACAATCAATGAAAACAGTAGCGAAGTGAATAAGTCATTATTGTGAGATTAAGTATGTTGCTTTCTGTAAGCTAAATACAAAAGGGAATTGAATTAGAAGTACCTTAGAATTTTTCACCGTCGTATAATCCTCTTCGGAACAGTGACGAGTTTTCTTCTTATGCTTTTTACTGGAGTGTGAGTGACTTGATTTAGAGTCTTCCATTTCTTCATCTAGCATAAGATCATACTTTGTACTAAAGGACATTGTTAAGGGTAGTTTTGAGAGTGGATCACGTGTTAAAACGCAAAGATTCAAGGACTAAATGAGGTTAGCAAAGCAACGAAGTTCTAAAGGTAACAAGTAAAAACATTTCTATAGAACAGCAAACTTGATTTGTGAAACAAACTCAGCCAGCATCTTCTACCATTATAGTCAGTGGACATGGAGGTCATCGTACTCCTTAGTGAATCCTCTAGGAAGGGAGTCAGCATTTCCTGTTAGCAGCTACAGGTTCTTACAATAATGTTAAATGCGAAAAACCGTGGAAGATGCTATTCTGAGTGTGACCTCTAACATTCCGGGTCACCGCTACCAAGGGCCACAATCCCAGCAATCTCCAAATAAATCAGACCCCTTGGAACTGCTGGTTCCTCTGCGGCAAGCCCTTCTTCTGGAATGTCTTATCACCAGTTAAGAGCAAACAAATAACAGAACTACCGATTTCCCTTTCCAACCTTTCCCTTGAGTAGTATCTGTACTCTGCCACAAATATCCCAGGCTTGCATTGATCTCATGATTCCTCTCAGAAATGACATGGTTTAAAAGCTACCCTTGTCCTACATTTTTTATTTCCACAAGACTTGTCTATATTACTTCCCTCCCACCCCCCGTTCTCTCTGGTCTGTTTCAGGCAGGTTAAAACTAGCCTGAGACCATTTGCAGAACCTCGCCTCCTCCCCAGGCCTAACAAACCAGACCTTTGGGCTTTCTAGTTACTAATCTAAGTCTCTTCTCTACCAGGACTGCTCAAAAAGACTTAAAGCAATCAAATTTCATAACAAATTTCTTTCTCCCCACCCCTAATCTCTTGGTATAATTAGGTATTTACCTTGAATTCTAATAATGTACATTTGCATGGGCAAATAATATAAACTTCGGGTGTCAATCCCTCAATCTATAATCTTAGATTACAAACTCCTCAATAAGAAACATCAGGTTTGTTTTCATACAAACCTAAGAAATGGCATAATGAATCAAACCTATGTTTTCTGTCTTCCAAGTGGAATCAAAAGATGTCTTTTCAAAAAGCAGCTGTCCTCCATGTTAACCTCAGAAAATTAGATCTATACCCTTCAAATATGCCCTCTCTTCCTTTAACAAAACATCTCTGAATTTATCCAAACCTTTCTTTAATCTTTTTATTACATTTAAAAAAAAACAAACTTCTATCCCCTCTCATGGAAACAAGTGCCTTAAATGCATTATTTATATACCAAATATGTGATCTCTTCAACGTGTCCTTTCACTGGTGTAGATCACAAGCCATGCATGTGGTGTTTCTGCTTTTCCTGCTCATGTTCTCCAGCAGACCCTCTACAAAAGAGCTACCTGACACTCTGTGGGCCTACTCACCTCTAGATCTTTTTACATTTCATGCTATCAGCAAAGCACTCAGACTGCCAGCCTTCTCATCCGTATCATGACGATCCCACCTTTTCCAATCATAAACATTCATGGTAACACAGGTTACCAAAGAAATATGCTATAAGACCACCTCTCTATTGACTTTTAGGTCACTTGAGCCTTTGATTTCTCATGGACTGTGCTGTTCCAACATTTGTAACCAAAGAGCACGATATCAACAGAATGTGTGTTGAAAAGACTGGCCCTTACACCAGAGAGTAGCTTGCTATCACTATGCACGAGTATGTAATTTCCTAAATTCAATTCAGCCCACTCTTTTCCTTTTATTTGATATTGGGATCATTTCATTGTCCATCCACAGTGCTTATCCCAGATATATGTACTGATGTATGAAGACAAAAAACTGGCCTTCAACACTCATGTCACAGTCTAAACAGGCATTTTCAATCCATTTTGTTTCCTTATTTCTTTTGATAAATCCTGAACCTCAGCAGAAAGGCCCTGAAAGTTTTTTGTAATCAACATAATATCATTTGTAAGCAAGAACAAAAATTAGAGGACCTAACTGCCTTTAGGAAATCGCTCTTCTGATTGGATTCTGCAAAGGACAGCTTCCATAGCTTGTTGGCAAATATCTCCCTATTTTATGCGTCATGTGACATTAATAATCAAAGGGACACTAAAAAAAATTCCCTCTATGGCTGCATTTATCAAAGAATTTTGTGTGGTCTTAACATATGAAAGAGAGAATGACTGGAGGACAGCCACTAAGGCTACATCTATGCTTCCAAGTCAACTGTAATCAACAAAGGATAAACACAGTTGTATGGTTGTAAAAATGTGGTTTGTTGAAGAGAACTGTTTGTGAAAGCTTGCCTATTCCTTTCTTATATTTTCATCAAGGGTACTCTCAAGATTGTATATATCATTTTCATAATGACTATATGAAGATGAAAAAGTAAGTATGTGGGTTAAAAGCTACTGATGTTCTCAACAAACTATACAAATTAATTAGGACTTTTTATTTGCCCTGCCCTAAATTTACCTCTTTCAGACTCACAGCATTTCCACTAACTTTCATAATCAAAAATCTGGTATAGATTTCCAAGTTCACTCGACATCAGGAATTCCTAACCTTTCATCCATGGATAGATTTCAGGGTCTGTGACCGCAGATGAAAAAAAAACCAATTACACCTTTATTTCAATATAATTGGCTTCTTTTTTAATCCTCTATATTTCATTTTAATGCATTTAAATAGAGTATTCTGAGAAGGGCTCCACAAGCTTCACTAGATTGCCACAGGAGCCTATGACACAATGAAAGTGAAGAACCCCTGATCTGCATGATGATTTTGAGATCCTGATATCCCTATCAATCCCAATTGTATTTTCCAGACTAAAAGCGACTATTTTTAGTCAATCTTAATATAACAGCATTTCCATCCTAATTATTCTTTTTTTCTCCAATCAATCAACAAGGACTTACTAAGCTCTAACTTGCTGCCAAGCACTACAGCACCTCGTACACTGCTTTACAGACAAAAAGAATTCAATAAATGCTTTTCACAAAAAGTCCATCAGATAAAAATCTTCCTTCAAAAAATATTAGGTAGAAAAAGGTTTAGATGATGTAGAGGAAAATGATGCTGTTTTGCCAACAGGAAGATGGAAAGAAAAAGATCATTCATTTGAGAATGCAAAAAAACAAACTGCAGTGTATGAAATGATAGATTCCATCTATCAAGGAATAAGTAAACCAAAAATGACATAATATGAATAGCATGTTTCATTGCTTCCTGCTTGTCTCAACCCAAAACTTGGAAGAATCTCAATTTTTTTAATTTTTTAAAATTTCTGTTAATTCTAGTTGTTGACTGACTTGCTCAATAAATACTTGCTAGTTATCACAATAATAATGGTGATGATGATAATTACCAATTGAGGACAACGTGTTAAGGGGATGAGAAAATTTAGAAATGGAGTTCAAGTACATGAAAAATTCTTACACAGAAGATGACCAGATAATCACTATTTCCAGTAAAGACTAGAATAGAAGGAAATGTGTTTAAAATATAAGAGATTAAGGTTAAATAGAAGAAAGAATGTGGTTACTATGGAAGTTGTTATCATAATCAATATCTGAAAGAGACAAAAGTCTTCTCTGAGGGCCAGTTGAGAATAGGTTGGGTTCCCATCTATCTAGGACTAGGTATGGTTCTCACTAGGGATGATGGAAAAAACTCAAAGTAACTTTCAACCTTTCCCTAGCATACTACTGGTAATAGTGACTATTAGTCCAAGACACCTAAGTATTAAAAGACTTTTAAAGAAAGAATAATTTTGAAAATAATGATAATTTTGCAAACAACCCTGTGGCAAAAAAAAAAAAAAGTTTTTTATTTCTTTTGCAATTTTCCACAACACCTAGAATCCTGTATGTAGAGGGTTCTCAATAAGTGTTAATCAACCAGCTATAATAAAGGATACTCCTGTTTGGGTTTTACTTTATCTTTGAGAGCAAATTTAGATTTTTCCTGCTCCTTTTCATATTCCTTAAAATCATTCTTGGTATATTTTCCACCTGTTTATTAGGAAAAGAAAAGAGATGGTTGGGTTAGTTCACAAATACAGAATTCAATAAAAAGTATGAATTGCTAATGCTTCCTGAAAGAACCCTCTGAAGTTTAACCAAACTACATGCTTCTTTTATTAATTTCATTTGTTATAGAAACTTAGAGCTAGAAGGACTTTAAAAATAATCTAGTTCAACTTACTCATTTTCCATGTGAGGAAACAAGCCTAAGGAAGTTAAGAGGCTTGCTCAACGTGGTGGCAGGGTTAGGACTAGAACCCAGATTCCCCAGCTTCTGCCGATCATTCTTTGGACTGGAAAATGTCACATTAATTCATCTCTCTATTACAAATTTAACTGAAATCAAGTGGTATGACTGAAATAGGCAGATGCTGCCACCTAATGACTGAAGAGAATATTGCAACACAAAATACAAAAGGCGGACACAATTCGTATGTGCTCCTTAAAAAGAATTGGCATAGTTTGGTACGATAACTTTAGACATAAGTCTTCTTAGTAATTTATGAATAAATGGATTCATGAATAAATAAACTGCAAAACGATCACACACAGCATACTACTGTTCTCCATCAAGAAAAGACCTCATTAGGTTCTAGATAATATCTATGTAAAAGAAAAAGTTATGTGATTCTTTTCCTTATTAATAATAGCCTAAATTCTAAGAACCCATATATATTAGCATTTAAAAAGAATAGAAACAACATACCTTTCCCTCTCCATTTAACTTTTGCAACAGACTGGCTAAAATCTACATGTATTCTTCTGTCATCTATAAGCACATTATCCATTTTGAAAAAGGCTTTTTCACAATCTTCTTCCTAAAGCAATGTTATTTTTAAAAGTTAACTCTTCAGCTTTCTACAGCTAAGTAAATTTGCTTAAAAACAAACATTAACAAACCCACTAGTCATTACTGATGCACATAAACCATTAAAATGTGAATGATTTATAAAAAAAATGTCCGTACACTTTGGAAGGGTATAACTGCTTGACTACTACTCTAAGCCCCTATCAAACCCCTCCAGCTGGAGAGGCAGGATGGTGTAGACGGCTGGGGATCAGGAGACCAGGATTCAACTCCAGTCTCTCCCATTAATTAGCTAGCCTGAGCAAGTCACAACCTCTAGGAGCTCCAGATTACTCATTTGTAAAATAAAGATTACATCTGCATCATCCACCTCACAGGGAATTATGAAAAAAGCATTCTGTAAACCATCAAGTGCTACATGAGGCATTATTATTATTATACGTAGATAATTAGCATCAAAATCTGCTAACTATTCCCTAGTCCTGAAAGGAAGAATGAGCTATAGATCCTTAAAATGTGTATTTCTGCTTTCTTTGTTTACTTAATATATTTTTTTAAAAGCAGGAAATGAGGACTTATTCCACATAGGAAAAAACTTCCAACTCTGGAAAACATCATACTCTGATGCCTCAGGGAATAATGGGGATGACCTGGAACACAAATTCTGACAGGTCCTACCAGGTTAAAAAGGCTTCATGTTTAGTCCTGGAAACAAGGATCAGCCCAACGAAATTCAGAGAAGCTAACCACCAGCACTTTGTCTAATAAGTGATAGATTCTTTGTTCTCAGAAGCCCACAAAAAGACAAGTCAGCTCAGTCTGTGTGACCCCTTTTGTTTCCATAGTCACCATGAAAGAGTAGAAAAAGAGGCTGGCGGTGCTAAGAATCACAGTCCTTAGACGACTTCTAAACATTAATTTATCTCTTGGTTATCAAAATGTGAGCAGCTCCCTAATACAAAGACCCATCAACTGTCCTCTCAGCTATGCTATATGGCTATAAGTCACAGATGACAACACTCTCCAAAGAATCAAAGGTGAGGGCAACAGAGAGGCACAAAGAGAGTATAAGTAAGCCAGAGGCTATAACCAATGACTTGTATGCAAGAAGTATGATTAGATGTGTATGAAATGGAAATAATGGGCCTGTCAGACAGTAATGTGAAGGATAAGTGATCCATTCTAATACAGCCAGTCAGTCAACAAGTATTTATTAAGTGCTTATTATGTGCCAGGCTCTATACTGAGCTCTGAAAATACTAAGAAAGGCAAAAACACTGTCCCTATTATCAAGGAGCTCACATGCTAATGGAAGAAATATTATGCAAATAACTAAATATATACAATATCTAAACAATATTTTTTAAAAAAGAAAGGAACTAGGAGTGGGTGGGACTGGGAAAGGCCTCTTGCCAAAGGTGGGTTTGAGCTGAGTCTTGCAGGAAGCCAGGCAAGCTAGGAGACAGAGCAGCTGCTCCTACAAATGTGATTGCTACAACTACTTAAGACACAGAAAAGGAAGTTCTCACCATTGAGATCCTTGAAACTGTCAAATGGGTCCACGTCGGAAACTGATTTTATCAGTGGGAATGACATTAAAGAAGAGTGTCATGGGACTTTCTCCATCTGACCTGCAGCTGAAACCTGTTGTCTCCCCTCTAGAATGTGAGCCCCCTGACAGCCAGAACTAGCTCACTTTTCTACTATGTCCCCAGCCCTTGGCACAATGCTTGGTATACAAGAAGCACTTAATATTTTATTCATTCATTCACTCAAGTTAGAAAATATCACTGCCAGATTTCACTCTCGTTCTTACAACAGCCTAGCCAACTTTCTCTTGGATCAATTTCTGTGCAATATCTACTCCTAGAATTATGTTGTGGCAGTCACGACTAGTGATTACTCTATGAAAAAAGAGAGCTTTGATGCAGATATATTTGTAAACACAGAAAATAAATGAAACATAATCTAGAACAATGGAGGTAAAACTACGATCTGGTCAGATCCCATCTAGACTATTTTGATCAGAACTGGGTAACATTTTAGGGTGGCTGGAGAGGGTCAAGATTAACCAGGAAAAGCTCCAAGAACACAACAGCTAAAATAATAAAAACAGCTAGATAATGTTTACACAATGCTTTAACGCTTACAAAACTATGAAGTAGTATAGGATATAATTATCTCCATTTTACAGATGAGAAAACTGAGGCTGCACTGAGGTTAAGTATCTTGTCCAAGGTTACAGAGCTTGTGTCTGAGGCAGCATTCAAGCTCAGGTCCCCCTGACTCCAAATAAAGCACTCTATCCAGTTGCATGAGAAGATCAACTGAAGGAACTGGGGATATTCAGTTTGGAAAGAGAAGGCTTTAGAGGAAAAGTTATTAAATATCTAAAAGGCTGCAAGTTAAAGAGAAATTAGACTTCTTCTTCTTGGTCCTAGAGGGGAGAACTAGAAACAATGGATTATTTAAATTGCTAAGAGGCATGTTTTGGCTCAGAAAACTGTAACAATGTATTCAAATTGCCAGGAGGCAAATTTTGACCAGGAAAAACTTCCCAATCATAACATCTACCCAATAAATGCTTATTGGCTGAGGAGCAGTTATACAAATTGTGGTACCTGAAAGTAATGTACTATTAATGTGCTGCAACAAATGACACACATGATGAATACAGAGCAGGATGAAAAAGATTTACAGGATCTGAAACAATGAAGTAAACAGAGACAAGAAAACAACACATGCAACAACTACAACAATGTAAATGGAAAGAATCATGAGATAATCAAAAGTAAATGTTGCAATATTAGAAAGAACAAGCATGGTACCAAAGAAAGAGCTATGGGAGGACTTCTCCCCTCTCACTCCTTTGCAGAGGCACAAGGTCAATGGCTTCTGTTCATACAAATATTTTCAGGCTTTTTTTGATAGAGTGATGAATTTTGCTGATTTTTTTTTAATCTTCAAAAAATTTATTTGTTATAGGGGATGGCTCTCTAGGAGAAAAGAGGGATACCGTGAAAAATTTTGGTGATATAAAAGAAATGAAAAAATAAAAATTCATTTTAAAAAAATCTATCCAAAAGTGCAGTGGGCCATTTTGGGAAATTCCAGGCTCCCTTTAATTAGAGGTATCCAAGGACAGGCTGTAAGACCACTTGTCAAGAATAATACAGAGAGGATTCCTGCTCAGGCAGGGGCTGTACTAAATGACCCCCGGGATCCCTTCCAACTCCAAGGTACTGTGATTCTAGAAGGACAACTGTCCACATTCTAACTTTAGAGTCACAGAATATTAGGGTTGGAATTGACCCTCAAAGATCATCTAGTCTAGTTCTCTTATTTTAAAGAAAAGCAAAGTGAGGACCAGAAAGAGATCTGACTACTTAGATTCTGACCTAGGATCAAGAACCAGGTCTCCTAAATCCTGGCCCAATTCTATTACAATATACTGCCCCTCCCTGCAAAAATGCATTAAAATATTAAAATCATGATTAAATACAGCTACTGGATTATGAAGTAGATTATCCAAAACATTCTAGGCTCTAAATGCAAACTAATGTGCACTAGTTTGAAACTAGAAATCGAAATATAGGTCAAGAACTAACAATAAATGAAACATCCTAACCTTTTAAAAAGAGTCATTTTTTCTTAATTGACTAAACAAGAAATTACTTATAAGAGATTAAATGAAGACCATACTAATACAGTATCAAAACTTAAAATCTCCTATCATAAGAGAATAAAACAGGTATGAATCTGAATGTTTCTGCAATATGGCATACCTTTTCAAACTCAATAAATGCGTAACAAAGAGATTCTCCCGTCTTCCAGTCACGAATAACTTCACAACTAAAAGAATAAGGAGAAAGGGATTAAAAGGAAAACTGAACATGATGGGGGAGGCGGCGGCGGGGGGGGCGGGGGGGGGGGCGGCGGCGGCAGGGGCAAGGTACCAGCAAGCCAATTCTATCAACACAAAAAGCAAAATAAGACACGTGAGCATTAATGCGGAGAGTTCCTGCAGCTTGAACTCCTCCTATTTTGGCCAAATAATGTCTCTTTTGGAAATTTAAGAAGTTTACAAATGGGAAGAATTGACCCAGAACAGCCTAAATGCCCAATGACATTAGGTCCCGTGTATTCAATAAAGGGAAGGATGGTATAAAAATATTCTCTTTGTTTCCCCTCACCAGTTAGGGTCAACTTAATTTTGCCTAAATTGCTTAAATTACTAAATTTTTACTATTAGATTTTTGTGTAAACATTGAAGTTTATTTTTAAATGACCATAAGCCAAGACTGTGTATAAATATAGGTGTTTTTAACCACAGCACTATAAACAAAGTATTTTACTGAATATGTATAATAATAACAAGAACTAGAAAACCTTTATATGGTACTTTAAAGTTTGTAAAGCCCTTTATACGTATTAGCTATTATTATTAAGAGTAGTAAAGATGTATAATTCAAAATAGTACATACATACTTGGCCTTGGAAGGCTGTGTTGCTTGTTTTTTTCCTATCAAACATTCTCTCTCTGAGCACAAGCCAACTGGCTGACAGCCAAAAGGTTGCCATGTAAAAATCACATAAAGATTAATATTTTTCTCTGGATAGTTTACAAAACGGAAAAAAGAGAGCTGACTACATTTTGTTTCTGATAGCTGAGATAAAAACTAAGCACTTTTTAAATTCTTGTTCTGGTAAAATACAAAAGAATCTTTTCTAATAAAATCCACTTCTAAAAACTTCATGTTCTAAAAACAGGTACATTATGGTGGTAATGAGTTAATATCTCCTTCGATGAATAAGACGTTATAAGTAATGATCCTCCATAAAATATAAAAAACAAAAAAATTTCTGCCCCAAGATCTAAATTCTAAATGGGGAATGCTTCAAAGGAAAGAAATTAAAGGGCTGTGGATTCACGATGACACACTGCATTCAACCTCAACATAAGAAGACACAACAGAGAGGCCTCAAGCTAAGTATTTAATTCAGGAAAAAGCTTAACACCAATTCCAACCCAGCCAAGTAAATGTAAACTTGGCAGAAATGAGCAGATAATGAAGTATGAATAAGTCCTAACCAACAGAAACAAATAATCTAATCAGAACACTGAAAGAGAGTTGCTAACAAAATTAGGAAGAAAATAAGGATAAGTTATGATTGTCAAACACTGAATAAAGTGATCATAGGACTGTAGGATTCTCATCCACGATGAATTCAACTAATGTGAAAATAGGAAAAGTGAGTTCAAAATTAAACTGTGAAGGAAAATAGGCTTAAAACTGCCCTGTGTGCAGAACACATACACTGGAATGTTAGCGTAACAACTTATTTAGCCATCGTTATCAGAGAAAAATTAATCTACACAAGTGAATTTTCCATATAAAGTTTACTCCCTTTAAAATACCAATTTTTTTTTTTAATTTCACTATTTTTCAGAGGAAACAGTAAAATGAATCACATACTTCCCTGGTTTCTTAAACAAAAGGTTTTTTAAGAAAGAAAACTAAAGTAGCATTCCATAACCCATGCCTGGAATGAACTCAATTGAACAACTGTCAAATGTCTATTACATGCAAGATGCTGAAGGCCTACTCCCTCCTCCTTTCAACGTTTTAAAATCTGTACCTTCCATTAAGGTCTAGATTCAATGACACTGGCTTTCTAAACCTCCCACGTACACCTGTTCTAAAACTCCTCCAATATTCTTAGAGAACTTGTTCTGCATCTGTCCTTTTTACCATCACTCTCTACCTTAAATTATATTTACCTGTTTACAGGTCCAACTCCCTCTGTAGAGGATAAGTTCCTGGAAAACTTCTGTTTTGCATTCCTAGCACTAGTAGCCCAGAGTGTTGCCCACAGAGAGCCCATCACAAATATCTGTTGAACTGACCATGATTAAATATGATCCAACTTTTTCTAAGGGAATAAGTCACCACAGTGACAACTAGCAGTACTCCATGAGTTGTTTTGTATCTTTCTTATGTGGCCCACTGTCATCTACATCTTCTACTTCTCTTCCACACGGTCCTCTTCACCTGGCCCCAATCACCTTTATAATTCGCTGCTTCTAATATTCTGTGGTTTGAGAAGTAGGAAACCAAGGTGGTGAGAACAGATTATCATCAGCAGGCTCCCAAGGAAACCTCAAGGTCAGACCATGCTCACAAAGTAAGAACAAAAGCATGGGCAGAAAGACTTCGTGGCAGTTAGCTTGCAGGCACAGCCCCTATGCTCATTTCCTAACTTCGGCTCTAGTCCGGATGGTTAAGGTTTCCAGTCTGATGTCTGGATAAGTGGGACTTCAGTATTCATATAGCTTTTAGACTGGATAGCCAAGGACAAGAATGAGATGAGTGTGGACCAAAAACTGTCTTGGTTTCTTCTTTTTCTGTTACTTTTTCATGTGCAGCATAGTGGCAGTTACTTTTCCTGTTTTTGTCCATTCTTATGCTTCCCATGCTCTACCTAGAATTATTGCTTAAATAATGCATAAACAGAAATTAACAGTAAGGAAGCAACAATAAGAGACTCAATAAGATCTAGTTTTCCCATTGTTTAACTGGAAAATTATGGATTTAAGAAAGCTTGGTTTGTGGGAGGTCAAGAGTTCTCTTAGAGAGGAACCTTGGTCTGGAAGGAGCATGATGGGCTCGGGGCAAAAGGCCCAAATCAGAGTCCCAGGCTCTGCCACTTTCTGGCTCTGTGGGGGGAATCACTGGACCTCTCTGAGCCTCAGTTTCCTCAACTGTCAAGTGGAGTTAGTCATTGCACTATGCAGGCAAAGTGTTGTGTCAACTATATAGCATTTTTTAAACCATGGCAACAGTAAAAAGTTTCAGAGTGCATAATGATCAAAAATTAATTAAAAATCAAACTCGTAATGAATCCCAGGTGTTTCTGGCAGAGCCTGCCAATGCACACTTTGCACTGCACATGCCCTCAAGCCACACAATGCCAACAAACGCTGCTGAAATGGGAAACGGGGTCTTCAGTGGAAAAAATTTAAGAAGACTTGACTACAATATTATCTCCATATGGGTTACTATGTCTAATTCTATTCATCAGCATGTCCAGTAATTCACTGCATGTGGTCCATTTCTTCCTGGTAACTCCCATATTCTCTTGTGTTTCTTCTCCCCCATAATTCTCTCTTTCTTCCTTTTCCCCACTGCTACTTTGGTACCTCTGGCCCTGCTGTTAAATTAAGAGCTTCTTTGGGAGGAGGGAAAGAGGAAAGAGAATCAGCACGTCTTCCTCTAATTTGGGCTTTCTGCCTCTCCTTTTCTCCTCTTCTCCCATCCTCCTATCTCTTACACTGAAGGTACAAAGCAGTTGCTGCCAACTCTGTGGTCCAACGAAACCAGTGAGCTAGAATTGAAGTGGATGCCCCACCCTGATACCAAAGCTTCAAACCAAACCCAAACAACGGAAAGGAAATCCTAAAAGTATACTTGCAAATTATTTTCTTCTCTGACATGTACCCCATTTTTACAGCCTCTTCTGCTTTAAAAAGGAAATTTTTGAAGGGACTGAAAAATGTAAGGAAATCCAGATTCAAATTAGAACTAATTGTTCTTTAACTCTGAGAACGTTGTTAGTTTTTGATAGAGATAAATGCCTTAAAGATTGATAAGTGTGGTATTATGGGAAGAGCACGAGACTTGGATGCAAGGAGCTAGGTTCTTATCTTTTACTCTCTATGGGACATTGGAAAAGTCATTTAATTTCTCTAAGCTTCAGTTTCCTCATTTGTAAAATGAAGATAATATTTGCACTAAACACCTCTTAGGGTTGTCAGGAAAGGCAAATGAGCAAGTGTACATAAGGCACATTATAGTAAAAAGAAATCTACATAAATGTAAGCTACTATTAACATTCGTGAAGATGCTGGTAGATCAAGAACTATGGAAACCATTAATTTACTACTTTAGAGATGAAATATTAGAAATAAAATCTATCTTCCAAATGCTATGAATAGTTATCAATGAAAGCTAAACTACGAATCAGTTCATGTATTGATTAGTACATAAATACAAAAAATCATACATAAATTCATACTCTTTATATAAAAATATACAAATTTATACTCTCATACATCCTATTTCTTCCTTTCCTTTTCCTCCCTCAAATGAGTAAGAATTACCTCTTTATGGGCCCAAATCTTGAGAATATTATTTCCAAATCTTCATCTGTGGTTACTGGATTCAATTTGCACACAAATAGGACATTTTCTGGAGGTTTGATATCTGCATCAGGTAAATCTCCTACCTGAATTAAAAGTAAAAAGAAAAATATTTTCTTTAGTAAAAATATTTTTAAAATTCTAAGTCTCACACGAAATCTGCTAATGAATCTGAATCCGTATTTATGAACTAAAGGTACAAGGAAATTAATCATTAATAAATATTTTAACATGCAGAGTGATACAAAATGTTCCAGATGATGAGAACAGTAACAAAAAGGGACAAAGGACCCAAGAATATTTCTTGCTCCATAATCTCACCACCACCCTGCTTAGTCACCTGCCCCCAGGAACTGCCCAAAAACAACAGAGTGTGAGATCTCCACTTCTTTATAGTTTTAGACGATGACTGTAGTTATTGTGGGGAAAATTACATTTCCCTAAAGCCTTCAAGTGGACCAAAAGAAGAGCAAGCATCAATAAGCAGTCAATGATAAATGTTGTTTAGGCAGAAAGACAAATGTGACAGAAAATCATTATTCTACTTACAGCACCATTAAGAGTGGCCAATAATAAAGATATTTAAAATTTATATTTTTCAAATGAAGAAAAGAGTACCTTTTACTGAAGCTATTTATCACCTACGAAGTATACATTTGAAATAATGGATTCCTTTATGAATGAGTAAGAAAGGCAATTCAATAAAACAATATCCACCCTAAAATAACACTGCCAGTTAATTCACAAAGCAACAGCAAGCAATGAAAGTTGCAGCAAATGTGATTCAGTGAAAAGGAAACAGCATGATGGAGGTTATGATGGCATATAAATATAGACACCATTATTATGAAATGAGAGGCAGCACAACATTGTGGATTAGAAATGCGGGGGAGTCATATTTGAGCACTCAATCTCCTTCTTAACAACAGTCACTTAAATGGTCTCATGCCCTCAGCTATTATTGACTGCATACACAAAGAGAATACCTGCTAGCATCCTCAGTTTTCTCCCCACATTCATTTAGTTATGTTAGTTTTGCTTTATGATTTAACATAGTGTCATTAACTTACTCTGTAATAAATGTTAAATTCCTCAATACTCTTCACAATTGGAGGATTTAGAACCAGTTGTGATTTAGGAGGAAAACTAGACCAGGACCCTCACTTTATAAACAAGGACGCCGAGCTTCAAAGGCTAGGTGACTTCCAGAGTCACACATGAAAGAAGCAATAAAGCTAAATATTCAAACCCCGATCTTTCGAGTCCAGATCCAGTATTTTCCCCACTACATCATACTGCCTTTTACAAATCCAACAATTCATTTTTCACAAGATGAAATCTACAGTACACCCAAGTAGTCATTTAACTTGACATTTAGGAAAGCATCCTATTTATTTCTTTCCTTTCTCCCCCTCAAATAAGTACGAATCACCTCTTTATGGGCCAAGTCAAGAGGAAGAAGACCTTTGGAGGGTTTGGGGGGGCCACACTGCCTTCTAAGGAACTCTTCCATTTTTGCAAAGTTCTAATTGTTCCTCCCCTCCATGCCATGTTTCTCCTTTGTGAAGCACAACTACAATGACATCATACAATATTTAAAAACAAACATGGACCTGGAAAGACTTATATGAACTGATGCTGAGTGAGGGGAGCAGAACCAGGAGAACATTATACACGATTATAGACACACGGTATCTGTAAGGAGTAACTTTGACAGATCTTGGCTCCTCTCATCAACGCAAGGTTCAAAGACAGCTCCAAAAGACTCGTGATGGAAAAAGCTATGCACATCCAGAGAAAGAATTACGGAGTCTGGATGAAGATTCAGGCAAACTATTTGCTCTCTTTTTTTTCCCCTTCTTTCTTGGTTTCGTTTCTCCTTTCTCATAATTCATTCCATTGGTTAAAATTTTTCTTTACAACTGGACTATTATGTAAATAAGTTCAATGCCAAGGTATATGCAGAACCTATATCGGATTACATGCCATCTTGGGGGGAGGAGGGAGGAGAGGGAGGGAGAAAAGTTTTGAACTCGAAAGCTTATGGAACTGAGTGTTGCAAACTAAAAATGAAAAATAAATTAAAAAAAAAACTTAGGGAAAAAAAACCAAACATGGAAGAGATTTATTTAAACAGCTTTTCATTGCCCAGAAAACAAAAATCTGAGGATGATTTTAAAAAAAAAGCAATCTTTTAACAATTTCTCTGTTCTATAGTGAACTCTGCAGCAAACCCACTTTATAAATATATTTTCAAACTGTTCCAGTTCTACAAAGAAACTGGGATATAGATGGATTTAGCACATAAAAATTACTGTCCAAGGAAAGTTTATGCAAAATAGCAGAATATATAGGGATAATAACTAACCTTACTAGGAAATATATCCTAGCCAGAAAAGTTGCTGGTTGTTATCAACACTTTGAAACCCCAGCCCTTATCATAGTGCTTTACACAGTTAATTGCCTAATAAATGTTTTAATGGATTCAATACAAAAGTACGGCATAGTCATGTAAAACTCCAAATAGGCTAAGGAAGGCTAGGAAAGCTAAAGACAACAAAAATGAGTTTTAAAAAGCTGTATTAGAGGGGCAGCTAGGTGGTGCAGTGAATAGAGCACCAGCCCTGGAGTCAGGAGGAAATGAGTTCAAATTGGGCCTCAGACACTTGACACATACCAGCTGTGTGACCCTGGGCAAGTCACTTAACCCCAATTACCTGGCCCTCCCCCTCCAAAAAAAAAAAAAAGCTGTATTGGGGAAAAGAGGATGACCACAGAGGGTTGACTGCTGCTCAAGACCCATGGGACAACTACCAAATTTCAGAAATGGAAGGGATTTCAGAAGCCATGTCTAATCCATAGTCTAAAATGAATCCTCTCTAGAACACACCCAAGTAGTCATTCAACTTTTGCCTGAAGACTTTTGGTGGGTCTGGGGACCCCACTCCCTCTGAGGAACTCTATTCCATTTTCAAAAAGTTCTAATCATTCCTCCATGGTTCCTCCCTTCCACACGGTATGACTCCTTCTCCAATATTCCCCCTTCTCTCCTGTTACTGCCACCATTCTGGTTGCAATAGCTGCCGATGGGTCTGCTTGCTTCAGGCCTCCCCTCATTCCAATCCATCCTTCATTTAGCCACTAAAGTGATTTTGCTAAAACACAGGTCTGACCATGTCACCCCAACCCCCACTCAATAAATTCCAAGGGCTCCATATAACCTCCAAGATCAAATACAAAATGCTCTGTTTGACATTCAAAGCCCCCCTTCCTACCTTTCCAGTCTTCTTACACCTCATTCCACACCACATACTCTTTA
Organism: Phalanger gymnotis; assembly: GCA_028646595.1. Lineage (NCBI taxonomy): Eukaryota > Metazoa > Chordata > Mammalia > Diprotodontia > Phalangeridae > Phalanger > Phalanger gymnotis. The sequence continues at coordinate 95,950,023 of CM053627.1, read as the reverse complement.
ATTCAGTAACAGCTGCCTTCAGGCTGTTCCACAAACAAGATCCTCCATGTGTCATCGATGACATTTTCCCTGACTCTCCTCCACCCCTGGAATGCTCTCCCTGACTACTGACCTTCTGGGCTTCCTCTAAGTACCAACTAAAATCCCACCTTCTACAGGAAGCCTTTCCCAACTGCACAATTCCAGTGCCTTTCCTCTGCTAATTATCTCCTATTTGTCTTGTACGTGACGTGTTTGTATATATTTGTTTGCAGGTTGTCTCCACCCTTAGACTATGAGCTTCTTGATGGCAAGGACTGGTTTTTTTGCCTCTTTTTATATCTCCAGCACTTAGCATAGTATCTGACACATAATAGGTATTTTATAAACATGAATTGGCCAAAATTATCAAAGCAAGAGTAGCTCTGTAAACAAAAGCACACATACGATTTAAGAAATACATGCAAGAATATATTTAAGCAGAAAATTATCTTACCATTTCTAGAAGAATAGCCTGAGTTTTTGCCTCCTTCTCAGCCATTATTTCTTCAATTTCTTCAGCTGATCTCCCTTTGAAATCATCAATTTCTTCATCTGCTCCTATTCGGCCACTCTACAAGGGAAAAAGGCGTTTTGCAAACAAAAACAAAAGTTACTGATCCATTTAAGAAACAAAAATCTGATATATATGAAAGAAAAGATACTTTTTCGTAGTTTAAAAAAGCAACCAGGAGTAAGCTTACAAAGCTGATGAAATTTATCTAATGCCAACAACCAAAATGAGCTGCTGAGAAACCAAAATGACAAAGAATCTTGTAGAAATTAGCCAGTGTCCAACAAATCATTGAATTCCAAAAATTAGACAATGCCACAGGTGGTATCCAAAGTCTTTCATTCACAAAGTTGGATTTTAGGTCACATGTCACAGATACCAGTTTAAGGTACAGAGTTAGGGACAAGATGTGATTTTATAGGTATAAAGAACTGCCAGATGAGGAAACTTCCAAGGTACATTCTCTGCAACTTAGTCTTAGCGAGTTGCCTTGAGCACTAAGATATTAAGTGACTTGCCAGGATGGGTCAAAAGTATGACCTGAACCCAAATCTTCATGGTTTCAAGGCTGGCTATCTGCTCATCAGGCTGATTCTGTTTAGAGTAGAAAAAAAATCAGAAAAAAATCTACATTGGTGCAAAACAGTCCCTCAACTGAAAAGGGCCCTCCCTAGGAAACCAGTTCGGTTTGGACCTTGGAATACATCTCAGACAAAACCAAAGTAGTGCCCCAACAGATCAGTAATGTCAGAAGTAGGCTGGTATTAGCACTACTCCAAATACCCTCTGTTGCCCTTCTCCTCCCAGCTCCCCCTTGACCTATTCCAATCGAGACCCATATCCCTGGAAATAAAATCTTTCAAGAATTTTTTAAAATTCAAGTCAAAACAGCTAACGCAGTTTGAAGTGTCTTAAATCATTACTGTTTTAATAAAAACAAAAGGGCAAAGAAAAAAATAACACTTTGCAGTAAAGACCTATATTTCAACAGATGGGCAGAAACAGAACTAGGAAAGAACATCAGAAGTGCAGCAGCAAGGGGATTCTATGTGTGAGTTCAAGGAAAGTCACATCAAAGTAGTGGGTGGCCAAGCCAGTGTCTGTACCACTCGTGGCTATGTAAAGAATAGTAGGAAAAAGAGGATTACAAGTTTCTCTAGCTTGCACCTAAGTAAGCCCTACAGAAATAGTTATTCTAACAAAACATAATTCTGAAGAAATCATTTTAGTGTGAAACGTATATCTGCCCATGACAATGTTCACTCCCAAGAAGGTTCAGAAAAATCAAAAAACTTCTTAGTAGAAAAGACTACAGATGCCATCTAGTCACATGCCCTCATTTCACAAATAAGAAAAAAATGACCCCAAGAGGTAAAGTCACAGACAGAAAGTGGCAAAGAGTCAGTATACTTACATCTAATTGTTCCTTGGTTGGTTCTGGTGATCGATCAGGAATTGACAAGCCAGCTGGATCATCAAATGGATCATCTAAAATCACTGTATGATTTATCCTTACAAATGAAAAGCAAGTCATAGTTCTGAATTAAAAGTGCTTCAGAACCTATAAATTAACTATGAATTTTTTAACATGAGAAAAAAACAGCAATCTTTTAATTACTCTTCAAGTCAAAAGAGAATCTAAGCCAAATTGTTAAAATCTACTACTCCGAAAGTAATCATTTTCATTTTTGTTTTCCCGTTGTAATTTATGACTATCTGATATGATATTCATCTGCAATGACCTCTAAAGCACAGTTATTCAAATGCTGAAATCCTAAAACTTTTGCCCTATTTCTTCATTATCTATAGGACTCCCTAAAACGTAGCATTTTACTTTCCTAGAAAAAATTAGTAATCATTAGTACTATCTATTATTAACATCAAGCTATATTATTTTAAAGATTTTTTTCAAAACAAATAACATGCATAGTATAATAACCTTATAATTATTTAAAAAGAAACACAAATAGTCATGACTACAAGTGTTCTTATAGTCTTCCATTAAACCACTTTCATTCCATTGTCTTTTATCTACTATCTATGAACATGTTGTATCTGCTCCCATTCCACTCACCTCACCCTCAGGGTAGAATGTAATAGGTCCTTGAAGGGGATTATCTCCCTTCTGTATTTTTATCAGAGTTCCTGTCACATAGCAAATACCTGTTCACTGAGTGAATAATTATGGTGAACCTAAGTTCTTAAAGACTAACAGGCTCTGGCAAGTCCTACCAAGCTGAAAAGACTTCAGCTACATAGCAGATTGTGAGTCTGTTGCCCAGGGTCCAGCCTAGGTAATTTCATAGCAGCTCATCACCAAATGGCTAACCATAACAGATTTTTTCTGGATAGAGCCACTCATGAAGTCTTCTAAGTCAAGGAGTTACAGTATGTTATCAGAAAGGAAAGTCTACATGCTAATGAAATCATAGATCCTTAAAGAACTATATGTACAGCTTAAATAGTAATCACACCTGATATCTTGATAAGGTACAAAGTCTTTGTCAACAAAAGTCTCATTGATTTTCTTGATTACATCCATTCCTTCTGTTACTTCACCAAACACTGTATGTACACCATCAAGGTAATCTAGATTTTCTCCTGTGGTAATAAGAAACTAGATGTGAAAAAGAGAAGATGTATATTATTACATAATAAATACAAGTACCTTTAGTAAGTATATAGCCAAAGTTATCCATGAATATAAGTCACACAAAAATATACAAAATGGATCTTATCTAAAGACATAAGTTTTGTACAACTTCAAAACAATATGTTAAAATGGTGCTAGCATAAATTTTGAAAACTCTTAGTTCAACTCTGTAGGCAGGAGTGCATGCATGCATGTGTGCATTTGTATTAATATTGAGATGGTAATCTGTGAAGTTGTGGAAATTGGATAATTTCAAATCAGACTAATTTTAACGAATGTGGTGGGAAACCCAGGTTACCACAAAAGTAGAGCAAATTAAAGATCTTAAATTTGGATATTATCACTGTCATCTCTAGTGTCAGCTCTGTGACTCTGAGGCCAGGGAGCTTTGGAGATGTCACATCATCTCCCTAGGCCTAATTTTTCAACAGTTAATAATATATAGTAACAACAACAGTAACCATAATAGCAGCTTAAATCTATATGCAATTTACAAATTTACAAAGTCCTTTTTTAAAAAAACACTTTCCCCCAATCACATGTTAAAACAATTTTTAAACTTTTTTTAAGTTTTGAGTTCCAAATTCTATCCCTCTTTTCTTCCCTTCCCTCCTTTCTCCCTGAGACGATAAGCAATCAGAAAGAAGTTATACATGTGATATCACGTAAAACATTTCCATCGTACAAAAAGAATCAAATAAAAAAAGAATGAAAGAAGAAAGTGAAAAACAGCATGCCTCAGTTTGTATTCAGACAACATCAGTTCTTTCTCTGGAGGCAAATAGCATGTTTCACCATGAGTCCTTTGAGATTGTCTTAGATCACTGTATTGCTGAGAATAGCTAAGCCATTTGCAATCCTTCATCAAACAATATTGCTGTTGCTATGTACAACATTCTCCTGGTTCTGCTCACTTCAGTTTGTATCAGTTCATGTATGTCTTTCCAGATTTTTCTCAAATAATCCTGTTTGTTTTTTCTTTTAGCACAATAACATTCCACCACAATCATAGCTTGTGTATGCTATTCCCTATTTGATGAGTATCCCTTTGATTTGTCAAAGGACAATTCATAGCCACCACAAAAAGAACTGCTGTAAATATTATTGTACAAATAGGTCCTTTTCCCTTTTTTGGATGTCTTTGGGATATAGATCTAACAGTGGTATTACTGGATCAAAAGGTATGTATAGTTTGATAGCCCTTTGGACACAATTCCAAATTGTTCTCCATGATGGTTGGCTCAGTTCACAACTCCACCAACAGTACATTAGTGTCCCAGTTTTCCCACATTTCCTCCAACATTTATCACTTTTCTTTTTTTAACAGGGTCCTTTTGAAAACATTTCATTCAACCTCATATGATCTGTACAGCACATTGTGAGGTAGATAATATCTGTAATTAGCACCCTCGTTTTACAGACAAGAAAACTGACGCTTAAATAGTAGAGTGGTTTGACCATAATCACACAACTAGTAAGCATAAGAACCAGGACTCAAACCCAGGTCTTCTGACTCCAATTCACCATTCTTTCCATTACGCTAAGCAAAAAAATAGAAGGAACTGGCCTAGAAAATATCCAAAATCTATTCTAGCTCCTTTATCCATTTCCTATTTAATTGACTTCTTTTTCATTATAGAATTTAAAAGGATTACCAGAGTGGTTTAAAAAATTAAAAATAAAAGAACAAATAAACTGTAATCAAGCAGTTAAAAAAGGTTAAGTAGCATGATGATCTGATTCAGAGGTTCAAAATAATTTCCTTATGATGAAAATTATTAAAACATTAAAATGGGAAGAGTGGGGCATGGTAGGAAGCAGGGTATGGTCTACCATCCACAAGTCCTCCAACAGGTCTAGAAATTCACTAGACCAGATCCTGATAAGGAAATCCAGAAAAAGTCACTGTGTGCCCTTTGTCCAAGCCAGTCTAGCATAAGGAGACAGAAAGGGAGGTCTGTGGACAATGGGGGCAGGGTCAGGCCAAGAAAACATTGTAGCTCAAGCAATCCAACATCCAGAGAGACACCAGAACGAAAGGAGGTTCCAGATCCAGATCGACCTGGACCTATACCATGGCACTGTAAGAGGGACAATTGTGAACCAGCCACTCTGTTTCCCACTACCAAGTTTCAGGTCAGAGTGAGAAGGGGACCTGCTTTCCCAGGCAGGAGGCCCTGGGTGGTGAACAGGAGAAAGTTCAGAAGCAAGCAGCAGAGGTGTAGCTCAACTACAAAAAGACAGTAAAATCTCATTTCCAGCATCTAGCCCACCATGCAGAGAATAAGCAAGGCAGGAATCCCAGACCAAAGGGGAATCTACAGTTCTGTCACTCAAAACCAACAGAGTTTTCCCTCTAACTGATCATGACAAAGTCCAGCAGCAGTCTACTCCTCTTACATAGATCCAAACCAAGGATCAGACCATTCTGGGATCAATGAAAGCTTGTAAGTCCTCAGAATGTCCCTGGGATCCAGGAATGATGCAATACTCAAAAATCCAAGAAAACAGCACCAGGAACAGCTCAGTACTTCCCTCTAGAAGGGGGGCTGAGCCCAGCCCCAACACCAAGATCAAAGTCAGGAAATGGGCTAGAAGAATGGGCAAAGAAAAAAAAACAAAAAGAACTCCACCAGAATGAGCTATTATGATGGCAGGGACATTCAAGACAGGAGGGGGAGGAGGAGGAATCCACCTTATGATGACGCTTATGCCAAAACAGAACACGTATTGAAACAAAGAGCTTTAAGAAGCAGATGGCCTGCCTCAGCGTGCTATTAGTGAGCAGCAGTCAGTATCCAAATCAATGGATTGTCCCAGGTCAAAGAATGAAGCCCAAGGAAGAGCCAAGAGGAGCTACACTAAGAAAAGCATATGAAGAGGCTGGTGTCAGAAGAAAACTAGGCAGACTTCTGGGGATATTTGAATAGAATCAAGACAGCAAGCATTGCACTTAGGTTTATGTTCTTACCATCACTGAAATATTGGAAAACTGGGAAAATTCTGTCAATACAGCAAGGAAGAGAGAATGGTTCAAGATAGAAGATGCCATTAATGTTCTTCAATATACATGCTGAGTATTTGGAAAAATTGAAGTCAGGGGCTTACGAACCAATGGAAATTCCATTGTTCCCACCCTTCTAGACAGCAATTCTTTAAATATAACTTCTGCATAGACTTTGGAGTTGCCACCTACTCTAAGATAAATATCTAAGTAATCATACATAGTCTCACAGGGAGAGAAGTTTCTGTATTTGACATCTACATGTTTAAGTTCTTTCTGAATTTTCATATAATATGTATTCAGGCAGTATTCATATTTTTCAGATGCTTTGAAATATTTCCCTTTTAACAGTATAAAATATTTCAGTAATATAAACAGTATAACAGTATAAAATATTTCAGTAAACCAAAGCCAAAAAAAAGGATTTTTTTTAAGATTCCTTAACTATGAGCCCTCTCTCTTTCCCCAAATACATTTTTATTTTTCAGACTGCTCTACATTCTGGTTTTCAAAATTGGTCAGTTTCCACATTAACTCACTCTGGTGTGGTTGTCTGGTGTATGTTGTTTTTTAAAGTATCTCCAAGGGAGATACTTTCCTAAAGCACTAACCTATTGAAAGCAAGCCTCCTATAGGGGTTTTCAGTTTTTAAAGCTACTCATTTCAAAAGATTAAAATTTTTATAGTGCCACTTTATGTTTCAGATGTTATCCCCCTCACAATTTCTTGGAATTTAGAAAGAAAAGATGTGTACTGAACACTACCAAAAGAGGGTATGGTTTTGTATACATGTGATCTCTTTTCCCCGCTTCTGATTTAAACGTAGAATTATTCTCCAATGCCCAGTATGGATGATATTTTACTATGAGCCACCTTCATAATACATACACCCTGGAAATATACAAAATAGGCTCATGAAAAAGATCACTAAGATTCAGATTCATCTTCAGCTTCCCTTTGCTTTATCATCCTTTTAGGCAGAATGCCTTAGGAAAAATTTAACTTACTGTTTTTATGAAAAAACCCCTACTTTATACAATTAGTCATTTTCATCATGGTCTACTTTTTATTTGGTTTGTTTCATTAATCCATTGCTACGAATAGCATACTGGCATCAAGCTCAAATACTTTCTCATTCAGTTTCTGCATTCCTTTTAGTCTCTGGGAACTTCTTGATCATCTTTTCTGGCAAACAATAGCCAACAGAATTTAAGATATCCAGGTATATGATGTCTGATGACAGGGAACTTACATTGTTTTGGAATCTCTTAAAATGTTCTACAAACCCCTCAAATTTCATTCTCAATGAAAACTTAGGAGTGGGACATTTTTGCATCCCTTCCAATTTAGAAAAATATTATGAATAAGGTTTTTATGTTCTTTCCAAGTCTTAAAATGCTTAAGCCACTTAAAGCTAAAAATCCCATCTAAAATGCAAAGATTTCTGGAATTTCTTCTGCTCTAATCAGGTTAGAACTAAGGTTTATATATAAAAACCTTTAGCACTGTGAAGAGATGTAGGGTTAAAAATCACTCCTCTACATAAACATCTGTAAATACTTCTGTTTCCTGGAGAGCTCAAATCTGCTTACTGGTTGTGTGACCCTGGGCAAGTCACTTAACCTTATTTGCCTCAGTTTCCTCATCTGTCAAATGAGCTAGAGAAGAAAATGGCAAACTACTCCAGGATCTCTGCCAAGAAAATCCCAAATGGGGTCACAAATAGTCAGACACGACTGAAACAACTGAACAATAACAAAATATTCTAAATGGTAAATAGTGAGTGGAAAGTAGAAAGCACATGTAATTTAAACATTTTATTCTTCAGTATACAAATCGTTGGCCTTTTAAAACACAATTGTATAAAATGCTACTCTAAATTAAAAATGAGTATTGTTAAAATGGGTTACTGAAGAAAAAAATATGAATTCTGTTAAAGTATAAGTCTCATCTTTCTAGAATTGCTGCAATAGATCTATTTGCAAAGGTTTCTCCCCATTCCTCTGATTTAGAAGGCTTATTTGCTCAACTATGAGCTCACCTGAGATCCATGTTGATCACTGCCATTGTTCACCATAGATACTGTGCCCTTTTTCTTGTGCTTAATTCTTGGCATTTTTTCTGCCTCAAAAAACCTTGCTTGATCACCATACAGTTGTCTGAAAATACAGAGCTATGTTTTTAATAAGCATAAATAGGCAACAATGAAATTGTAATAAGGAAGTAGATACTTCAATTTTTCAAATAAAAACTATGATGAAATAGTCCAATTGTTTACAATCGTTTTTGAATTTTAAAATGGAACTTACTAGTGAAAAATTGTTTCTGTAAAGATATTGAATTTAAACATTTCCATCATTTCAGTGGTATATTCATTAATTAAATATCAGTGAAGGAAACTCCTAAACAATTTTGTCTGGCTGAAACTTGGTGTGACATTGTAGGCATACTGAAAGATGACATAAAATTACACCTAAGTTTCTACTGAACATCAGGCCATCAACACACTCTTCTTTTTCCCTTCAGAAATCAAGATGTACACATGAAGTTGAATATACAAAATAAATTTATAGTTTAAGGTCTAAAACAAGGGTATTGACTGTGTTGTGAACAATGTAAAAGAAAGCATTATTTATTCTCCTTATGAAAAAAATACAGCTTTTCATATTATAGACAGCCATCAATCAGTAGGATGCTCAGAGATGCCTCCTCAACAAAGCACATGCTTGATTTCTTCCACATATTCTTATTCTTCTCTCATATGAACTAACATTCACAAGCTAGGGACCAATCAAATGCCCTGAATCTGACACCTATTATCATTAGCACTTTACTTGAACTCAGTGGACTAGCCAATCCCAGATCATTCACAAATAATACTTTTGAGATTGCAATCATGATTCCAAATATTACTTTCCATTACCTCCCTCCCCTCCCCATTTCCTCTACAAATTCCCTCAGGAGGTTAGACTCACTTGAAAATGCTTTAAAAATCATAAAATGATGATATAAAAGTAATTTACTACTGTTGTAATAAAGATGTATATATATGACCAAATGAGGCACACTTAACAAACATTCATTTAGGAAATTCAATTTTTGGCATATAAACAAAAAGTACTTACACAAAGACTGACTCTCCTCCTCGGCCAGTACCCATAGGATCACCAGTTTGTATAATAAAATCTCTCTACAAGATAGAAAATGCTGATCAACTGATATTCTCAGTTGAAGAACTTAAGCAATGAGGAAATAAGTAATGAACACCAACTTACCTGTACATTATGAATGAGACAATAATTGTAGTATTTTATTTTGCACAACTTCAGAAAATTCAAGCAAGCTGAAAGAAATTAACACATTGTAATTCATCATAGCAATTAATGAGAAATTTTTTTAAATAAGCAAACACAAGACAAGTTCTGAATTTACTTCAGTAACTATGAAGGTTAATAGTAGACAATAAATCTTTTTTGGTCCTTGTTAGAATGTAAGTACTGGAATAGGAATTGTTTCTTTTTTGCATGTTTTCATCCCTGGCACTTAGCCCAGGGACCTGCACACAGCAAGTACTTAATAAATGCTTATTATTGGACTGATTTATATTAAAGGCCTAGAAAAAAAAATCAGACAGGAAATTGAAAAGAAATTTCATGCTTAATCTTTCCATTTGTTCCATTCTGTTTTATTTTTAAAAAAATCTGTCAGCTGCAGACCACCAATAAAAAAGAGCTTTGTAAACCTTAAATTCTATACAAATGCAAAAATTATTATTTTTATTAATATGGAACATATCTAATACAGGCAATCTTTGTTTTACTGGTCTGGTACAGAAAAAGTATAAATTCAGCAGATAAATATATTCTAGAATAAAATTATTTTTGAGTATCATTTGTAAGCGTCGTGTTTTTAAGTAACTGAAATCACAAAATTTATTCAATAAACACAAATTCAACATTTACTAAACATTAAATGCCTATTATATACAAGGCACTGTCCTTCAATGACAAAGTAACTGGCTTGAAGCTGGATGAGACACACAAAAATAAATACAATGCAATTTACAATGAGAGAAATGTATAGGAGAAGTCACATTGGCACAAAAAGATTAGGAACTAAAGGATCCTTCTTGAGCTAATAGTATGAAAGAAGCACTCACCGCAGACAAAAGAATCTGGGCCATAACTTCAAGAAAGGTTTCTTAACTTGGAATCTATGAACTTATTTTTAAAATATTTTGATAACCATATTTTAACATAACTGGTTTATAGTTTCATGTATTTTATGCATAAGAAGGGTTACATAGGTTTAACCAGACTGCCAAGTCTGGTGCCACGACACAAAAAACATTAAGAACCCCTGCCTTAAATGGAGACAAAGATTTCAGTAAGTATAGTAGAGAAAGTACTTGACTTGGTGCCAGAAGAGACCTGGGTTTGTATCCTACTATGACTTAACTAACTTTATAACTATGTCACTTAATCTAAGTCTCAATTTTCTGATCTGTTAAATGGGGGTAGAAATGCTTATATTACATACCTCACAGGGTTATGAAAATTAAGTGAGATTTTGTATATATACACATATATCTGTATTTATCTACAGATAGATAGACAAAAGACATAGTTTGTAAATGTCAGTTATTATTAAACAGGCTAAGATGTGAAACGGAGTGCACTGCAAAGATGGGTATGATATACATAAATGCAGAGAGGCCAGAATAGGCAGGATGAGGCCAGAAAGCTAATATTCAAGTTTGCTGGAACTTAAAATGCAATTTAAGTATGCAGTATCAAATTAGGATCTAAGGGAGAGACTTAGAGGACCTTAAATAGCTGGGAAAATTTTGTGCTGTCTGCTTTGGGAAGATTCCTTCTGGCAGCTATGCTTGGAAAGACAATACGAAGAGACCAATTAAAAACCTATTATGAGAAACAGGGGCAGGCTTCCTCAGACTCTCCCAAGGGGCCTCTCCTCACCCCACCTTACCCCCCAACCACATCCCCTTCAGATTGCCCTTCTAAGATTACCTCCTACTGTTTATCTATCGTGTATATCTGGGAAAAAAACTCCCTCTATCAAATACAGTTGCCTCTTCTCTGTGACTATAGTCAAAGAAAGTTCTAAAGGGCTCCAGGAGGTGAAATGATAAGTCCAGGATCATACGGCAAGACCCGAACCCAAGTTTTCCTGACTCAGAATCCAGCTCTCTATCCTCTAAGCCAAGCTGCCTCCCTTTGAGCAGCACATCCATCCTCATCCTCTTTCTTGTTCCTTTGTTCTGCCCTCTGGGGCCAAACCTCAGAGTCTAATCCTCCTTCCACAAGACTTCCTTTCAAAGACCTGAACGCAGCCAACTATGGTCCATTTTCTGATGGGGAGCTTTTGCTTGGACCCCAGTTTTAAAAATCACATTTCTCTCTAGCCTCAAAACACTATCCCTAATAGTGCTTGGGCTCCCCAGCCCAATGGCACTATGCCTAGCAATAACTCACCAATGGCCCCTAGTAAGATAAACTACCCTTCCCCACAATTACTCGCGGGAGCGGCCTGTAAAATAAGCTATCTTTCCCCATCGCAAGAACAAGAGTCCTGACCTCTGAAAAAATTCTCTTGCAAAAAACAGGACTATCTTGTAACCATAGAATTATAATGTATTGATTTCCAAAATTATCATATGCAATCCAGAGGTCAAGCTATAGTTATCAACTCTCAAAGCTATCTTGCTACAGACGCAACAGACCAAAAATATACCCCTGAGAAAGCTCTTCCCCGGGTTTCTAGTAGTGAATGACTCCGGTGACCAAGTTCGTAAGTTACCACCTAATTAGCATATCTGGCACATAATCCACTACATTTCCTATATAAGCTTTAGCATCATTCCTTCAAGTTCCTTAAGGAATCTAAGTTCCCTAAGGCGCTCTGCGTTACATTGGCGTTATAATAAACCTTTGCCACCTTGACTTAAAGAATGCTTGGGTCCCTGAATTCATTCCAGACGACCCCCTCCTGTACTCCGGTCCTTGAGGGATCCTTGAAACCATCCCTCAAACTTCATCATTTCCGTATAAACCCAAGGCACGAACAAGGGCCATCTCAGAACTTTCAACGTGGGAACCACCTGCAGCTGTGCAGACTGCAACCCGTCTCTGTTTTAGTCCTTATCTCCTAGGGAGTTGCCCGAGTTTCAGAGGCCACCGGCACAAGGCTACAAAGTGTCAGCGGCTAGAAGCAAAATTTTCCTGACCCCAAACCCATCACTGTCCCCGGCTGCCTCCAAAACCGGAGAATAATTTTGCGCGGTGGCAATACCCTCCTCCTCTCCAGTGATCCCAGAAACTTTTCCCAGGACGAAAATGAGGATCCGGTTAAAGAGGCTGAAGAGGTCGGAGCCACAGGTTCTAGGGGGCCCTGACCCCGTCCCACCTCCCACCACCCACCACCCAAGGGTCAGGGACGGCTAAGAAGCCGGTGACCCCCAACGCGGCTCCTCACCCCGCGGCCGCTCCTCCGTGTACAGATCGATAACGATGTCGCCCAGGGTGGTCTCCAGCAGCACCGCCATGACGCCGGTGCCGCCTCTGGACCCGGGAAGCCCAGACCCCTAGGCCGCTCTTCCGCGCCAGCGATTTTCCTGCGTGGCGCCTCGATATGACGCCATTGCCAGAGCGCCGCCGTGGCGGAGAGTCATCGCTATGGCGACGACGTCACGGAATCTCGTCACTATAGCGACGCCTCTACTTCACGCTAAGGCCACGCCTCCTTCCTTTCCACCTCGCTCCCATTTTTGACTACCGCCGCTATTAACAATTTTGTACCTATAAATCCCTTTTCCTTATTATTTTATTTTTTAGGGGTATAGGCTTAGTGGGGGGGGGGGTAGAAATAATAGCTGGTGCGACCAGTTTGCTCACTCTCTAGGCATCTTTCCAAATGACTTTCCATATGGGTTGAACCGATTCACAGCTCCACCCATGGGGCATTAGTGTACTAATTTTCTCACATTTATCATTTTCCTCTTTTGCCTGTACTTAAAAATCTTTGTAAAAATCCCCTCCCTATAAAGCAATGGCTTATTAACAAAAGATAAGAAAGGGGGGAAAAATCGGTTCATCAAAATGAACCTACATCAACAGACTGAAGGCATATATCATAACAATCAAACTGAATAAATCTAAGTACACATAAAACCTGTAGTCAGATAGAAATTCTGCTACCCACAAAAAGGGGCATCAGAAAAAAAAATACTGCAAGCACCTAGAAAGAAGCAGTTCAAGTATTAAGGACCACAGACAGGACCCCAGAAGACTTGACAGCTACTGCTATAAATAAGAGATCTAGGAACACAAAATTCCAAAAAGCAAAAGAGACAGGCAAACAAACAAGAATAACTTACATTGTAAGGCTGAGTATAATCCTATAGGGAAACAGGGAACCTTTAAGCAATAGAGGTCATTAAGGCACTTTTGATGAAAAGAGTACAAACCACATGGTGGCACTATGAATCTGGGTAGGACTCTAGAACCCTGTGAAAGAGATAGAGATTTATCAGAATGTCAGGGCATGCCCTCTTGGCAACTCCAGCCATGCTCAGTTCCCTTCTAAGGGAGTCTAAACCACAGAGTGCTAATGAGGCAGGACAACTGGGAGAAAAGTAGAGTCCAACATAAAGGGTGACTTGTAATGATCCCTTATTGCTGTTGTACACGTTTTGTGTATTTTCTATATCTGCTTATGAGTTCCTATGTGACATGTACACTTTACCTCCTTCTCTCTGAGCTTAAGCTCCCACTAACTAGGTTCTCCCCTTGGGGCCAGTAGCTATCAGCTCCAGTTCCATTTAACTATCTAACATTAATTAGCTTTTACAAAGGGATATTTACTTTAAAGATATAATAAAGACAAATATATAAATATTCCCCACTACTACCTATTTAGAGACATGATCTCCCCTTATACTTACCAAGCTAATAACTTAGCTTGGTTCTTTCCTAGCATTGATTCCACCAAGGTCATAACCAAAAGCAACTTCTCTGTTGGATGAGCCCTTGTCTCAGTTACCACTAAGCTGGTATCCTGAATGTCACTCAGTGCTACAATGGCTCTGACATTAAGACACTGGAATGTTGGGATGCTAGAGTGCCCCCTGAACCTTTTGAATTCACAAAGTCAGAGGATCCAATGTCCTTCACGTCAAAGGGAAAAGAACAATTTCAGAAGATAAGGAATGAGGACTTTTCACCAGGCCCTATGGCCTTGGAGGGGAAAAGGCTCCTTGATGTTCCCCTTTATAATATTGTCTCTCACTAGCTACTGTGAAGGAGGTCACTGAATGAAGACAAAAGTTCTCGCTGAAACTGTCTCAGGCCTTTTTGAAGATGCCCCCAGTTCCAGCTACATAGCCATTCGTAAAAAGGCTCCTCTCGACTGTGAGGTTACAGACCAGAACTAGTTACAGAATCTCTGTGTATGCTGTAGCTTATTGGTTCCCAAAGTGGATGATACCACCCCGGAAGCCCCTCAATGATTGAGGGAAAGGGGTGGTGGCAGCCTCCAGTGCAATTGGGGAGCATTGAATAAAAATAAGGGAGTGGTGGAAGCACAAGGAAAGAAGAGAAGAGAATTTTGAAAAACCATTTGTACATTTCATCTGTTGCATAACAGAGCTAAAGTCATAGTGATTACTTTATTTTCCAAAGAAACACACAAAATGCAAGTTATAACCCATCAGGGGTCAGATCTACTGACAGGTCTTAACAAGCAAGTGATGGCAGGCGAAATCCAGCATGCATCTGCAAGAATATGTGCATGTAATGATTTCTATACAATAGGATACTATACAGTTACATGACGCAATAGTGCATCATCAAAATTTCAATGAAGGAAAATACTATAAATTTACAATAAATTATTAAATTTAAGATGTGTCTTTTTTAAAAGATATTTTATATTTTTTGAAATGATGCAAATTTAAAAAATTAAAGGCTTAAAGAAAGTAGATGTCCAGAAGGCTCTACATAGTTTTTTTTAAAGGGGGCAGTAGGCCAAATAAGTTTGGGAACCTCTGTGCCTCTCTAAGTAACTTCCTCTACAGTCATTATAACTCTCTCAGAAGCAGGTCTGGCAGCTTCTCCAGATATGGAAGTTGCGTAGGTTAAGCAAGCTGATGGGGTCTACACATGTGCCATACTCCAGTTACATGTATTTTCTGTAGGCTGCAGTAAAGACTATTCTGTAGCTGATACACATTTGTCACCTTGAGTGCCTATATGGAATCCAGAGACCTGTTGTCCAGAGACATTTGTGGAAACCTGGACAGCTGTTAGAGATTTCCCAAAGTAAACTCTGGTTTGGAACAGTAAATCAAAAGTAAATTTATCTTTAATGATCACCCTAGGGATTAAATGTGGGCCATTTGAGCCCTTGTTGCACATTCGCAGTTTGTTTCAAACCTGAAATTTCAAAGATTTTTCATCAATAAAACAAGAACTTCTTTTTCAGCTGAGGATAAAGCAATTTAAAATAGGTCAATGTAGCTATCCTTCAATCAATTTAATAAGCACTAAGTACCTACTATATGCTACATGCTTGAGCAGACACAGAGGATACCAAGACCAAAAATGAAAGAGGTCCCAACTTCAAAGAGTTTAACTACTAATTGGGGTGAAATTAAACATATGTAGATAAATTCAAAATACATACAAAGCAAATACAAAGTAATTTGGAGACTTGGAGAGAGCATTAACAACTAGGGGGATCAGGAGGAGCCTTCAATGGAAGAAGCACATAAGCTGAGCCTTGAAGGGTAGAGGTAGAGGGGAGGCATGGGAGTTAGTTTGTGCAGAAACACAGAGATAGGAGGTGGGAGGTGGAAAGTGTATGAGGAGCAAACAAATAAACCAGTTTGGCTAGAACTGCAGGGGGTATAATGAAGTGAAGTGAAGTCAGTCTAGAAAGTGGTTAGAATCAGATTCTTAACAAATAGCTCTCTTCACCTAGATTCTTCTCTGTGATCCATTCTGCAGAATAATGTATGAGATGATCAAAATTTGAAGCTGGTAGTTTTTTAAAGTTAAATTTTATTTTCATAATGATCCACCTTCTCTTACTCTCACCTTCCAATGAGAAAGCAAGAAAAACAAAACCCCAGTTTATATGTATAATCAAGTAAAACATTCGTGCATTGGCCATGTCTAATATATATACATACACATACACACACACACACACACACACACACACACATATCAAAATGCATTCTGAATCCATCGCCTCTCTACAAGGAGGTAGACAGCATATTTCATGATGAGTCCTCAGGATTTGTCATTGTGTTGATCAGAGTTCTTAAGTCTTTCAAAATTGTTTCCTCACTTCACTTTGCATTAGTTAGTTCATACAAATCTTCCAAGATTTCCTCTCTTCCAAGGGCATCACTCAGTTTCCAGTTCTCTGATACCACAAAAAGAGTTGTTATAAACCTTTTTGTACGCATTGGTCCTTTTCCTCTTTCTTTGATCTCTTTGGGATATATATATAGCCCTAGTAATATTATTCCTGGGTCATAGAGTATGCACAGTTTAATAGCTCCCAAAGTTCCAAATTGCTTTCTGAATGTCTGCAACTGATCCCATCTCCAGCAACAGTGAATTAATGTACCTATTATAACACGGAGCACTCTGTGACCCATTTCCTGAAGATCAGGTTTGTAACATTTCACTCCTCCCCCAGGGTTATCTGGTACCTTTAAGGCTGTTAGAGTACTCTGCAAATGGTTCCAGCTTCCACCAATGGTGTTCCCTAAATTGTAGGGTGGGTAGTACCCTGCACCCCAATTCCATTAGCCATTAAAAGTCTAATTAACCTTTACCCAGAAATATTTACTTCAGAAGGTATTATCACAAATATACACATATGGAAGGCATAATTCCTAATACCCCTTGCTGAGGATTAGGAATCCCCCTCACTTCTCTCTAGGGAGGATATGGGAATTAGGTTCATAGCTTAGCTTGATTCCTATAGGGCACAGTTCTGTTCTGAGTCCAAAACCCTTTTGAAGCCCAAGTCCTAGGCACCTTGGTTTCTCTGGGTTAGGCTTCCTTGCTAGAGTGGCTGGCAGCACTGTCCCATGTGGAACCCTAGCTTCAACATCAACCATCAAACTATTGGATCCGGTGAGGATCACTGATGCCACCTAGAAACATTTAAGATCATAGCGCCTATACTGTGAATGAACTGTGATCTTCACCCTTGAGTGGGATGGTGAGGACCTCTTGAGTAATTGGGTCTCAGCCTTTTTGTGAATTGAGTGGGATAAATGGAGGTGGAAATTTTTGGCGTGGCTGGGGCTTCCAATTGACAGCTAGGCCTAAGTTTCAAGTTACTAAGAATCACCTGAACTGTGTCCTCGCCAAATAAGGATAAAAATGTTCTTAAGAGTTGTTACTGGCTTAATTAGCATTTCCTTGCTCCTTGTACTTGGGTTAGATTTCTCCCAAGATTGTGAGCCTGAACTACACCAATGAGAGTAAAGGTCAGTGGTAGGAGGATGGAACACGCTAGGGTATATAATCATGCTTTACTTGCTGTACTGTGCCTCTCCTACTAGCTCACTTTGGGTGGTGATGAAGCCCTTTTTCGAGAGATCGTAATATAGAAATTTTCTGTCTGTACTCTGGGAGACTTCTGATCTCTTTTAATTAATTGCTGGTGGGTGGTCTCACCCCACACACCCTCTCAACATGGCACCTATACTGTGAATGAACCCTCCTCATGAACAGTATTTCTCCAGTTACTTAGATCTGTCTTTATTTGTGTAAGAGTGTTCTGTAATTATATTCAGAGTTCCTAAGAGTTTCTTAGCAGGTAGAGTCCAAAGTATTTTATACTATTTGTAGTTATTTTAAGTAGAATTTCTTTTTCTATCTCTTTTGTTTTAATACTTAAAAGTTTTAGTACTTTAAAAACTTGAGTTTTGTTAGTAATATGTAGAAATGCTGATGATTTGTGTACATTTATTTTGTGTACTGCAATTGTGCTGATGTTTTTGTTTCAATTCATTTTTAGTTGATCTAGAGATCTCTAATGATCTGCAAAAAAGTGATAATTTTGTTTCCTCGTTACTATGCTTATTTTCCCAATTTTTTCTTGTCTTATTTTCATAGCTAGCATTTCCAGCACTATATTAAATAGTAATGGTGATAACGGACATCCTTGCTTTACCACTGATCTCGTTGAAAAGGTCCCTAGTGTGTCCTCCTTAAAAATAATGCTGACTCTCAGTTTTAGATAAATTCTACTTAACAAAGGAAAAACTCACTTGTTTCTATGCTTTCTAGTGTTTTTTTTAACAGAAACAGTATTATATCTCGTCAAAAGCTTTTAATCAAATTAAAATCAAAATTTCTTAATCAAATAATTGATGGTTATTATTAATGTGATGGGTTATATTTATGGTTTTCCTAATAATGAACAAGCTCTGCATTCCTGGCATAAATCCAGCCTGATCATAGTGTGTGATATTTGTGGTCTATTTATTGCCGCAGTCTCTTCGCTTTTTAAGATTAAATTTTTTCAATTTTATTTAAAAATTTTGCATCAATCATTAGGGATACTGTCTTAATAGTTTTTTTTTTCTCCGTTTGACTCTCCCTCCCTGCTTTATGTATCAAGACTATATTTGAATCACATAAGGGATTCAGTAGGATCTCATCTTTGCTGTTGTGTAGTATTATAATGGATGTTTCTTTAAATGTTTGATGGAATTTATGAAGTCGGCAGTGATAAGCACTTTCTCTTTGAGTTATAAACATCTTTTAAATCGAAGTTTTCTCGGTGAAATCCTACACTCAGGGCATTAACAAGCAACCCTTCCTTACTGCTCTTCAATGGATAACTGTTTTCTCTAAAAACATTTCTGGCTTTCTCGATTTGGGTGAGCACATTTCATCTAAACACAAGCTCTCTACGCGAACGCCCCTATTTCCGAAGCCAAGTCTGGGGGTAGGGGGTGCAGGCGGCAGAGCCGGGGGCTGCCTCGGGTGGGCCCGGCCCGGGCCGCTCCGCCCCGCTCCCGAGGCTGGCTGGCTCCTCCCCCCGCCTTCGCTGCTGCCAGCTCGGTCTACCAAGATGGAGGGAGTGCCGATGTCCGCCTCTCTCCGCCTGCTGCTGCTGCTGCTCCCCTCGCTCCCTGCTCTTGGGCGGCTGTTGGCCGGTGCCGCGGAGCCGCCGCCAGCTGCTTCGTTCACCCAGGTAGCAAAGCAGCGCGGGCGGCTCGGCTGGGAGCGGCGCGCCGGGGCAGGGGTCAGGGCGCCGGGAGCGCGGGGGCATCCCCGGGGCCATCCTATCTGGCACATCGCGGGGTGACAGACTCTGCTGGGGCTACTGAGTGACAGCGAGCTCGAGCCCGGGCTGGGGGAGAGGGGAGACGAGGCAGGAGAGGAGGAGGAGCGGAGTCAGGGGCTGCTGAGGAGCCCCTGCTTGGGGGTGGAGGGTGAGGGGCAGTGGACAAGGGCAAGAGGTGAAGAGTTTAGGGAGCTGGAGCGAACGAGGAAGGACGGGCAAAATAAGGACCATTTCCGGTTGCTTAAGTTTA
Source organism: Phalanger gymnotis (assembly GCA_028646595.1). Classification (NCBI taxonomy): domain Eukaryota; kingdom Metazoa; phylum Chordata; class Mammalia; order Diprotodontia; family Phalangeridae; genus Phalanger; species Phalanger gymnotis. The sequence goes on along the minus strand of CM053627.1, from coordinate 95,930,243 downwards.
ACACAGTTAACCTGTTGCTTCCTGGACACGCTTCACTTCACACTCCTGATGGGGTTTACTACCTTAGGGCGCAAAATAAATCTCCAGTCACTTTAATATTTCATAATGGCGCCTTCTGCGGGCAGAGCTGGGGCCCTAGTTATCGGAGGATTGAGTGTTTATCAGGTTAGGACATCTAGAAGTTGCCTTATTGGAGCATTCCTTCGCTGCTTAATCACTGGCAGCTTCATTCCTGGCTAGGGAAAGAGATACAAATTATCATCTCAGAGGATGTTGAGGTGTAGGATCCCACCCATGTGGCATTGCCAGCTCAGGAAAAGGGTGGAAAATGGGAAGATCCCAAATTAGGCTTTCCCTAACACGGTTTGCTTACTTCCTTTTGCTATGCCAGATTTTTTAAAAAATTTAAGTTGTGACAGCTTAAGCCCACTCACTGCCTGGTGCCTAATAGAATGGCTTGGTAAGGAAGGAAGATTTCGAAATGAATAACATCACCCTGGTAGACTTTTTCAGGGCAGGTCCCAAGAGTTCAAGGTCAGCAGAACTTCAAGAAACAGGTGTGTCTGAAACTGGTAAACATAAATTTAGTAGTTGACATAGTACAGAGTACCTGCCCTTAATCATTTCAGCTTTTAAAGTTGGAGATGAGACATTTACCAATCTAGAGTAGAGAGAAAACAATAGAGACGGTCTTTTTGAGTTTTGCCAGGAAGGTCCAGTAAGTCACCACACAGAGTGATTAGAAACATTTGTATCTACCAAAGTAATTTAAGATAATTTCATTTTGACTGCTGGCTTTAAGTCCACAGTGCTTTGAGCTGTTGAGGTTTCATCATTTCTGGTTATTGCACGATCTCTACACCTCCCTTTCCCCACCCCCATTTTAGAAAAGTTCAGCTCTGGACTTGAAATTTTCACTTCCTGTTGCCCAGATGGTGAATCAGACTGCTGGGATCTAAGTAATTTGTTTACTCTAGGATTTGTGATGCCACTATTAGTAAATCTTTCAGATTTGAAAACAGAAAAAAAAACTATCACATTTTTTAAGAGAACATAGATACACAGATATACTGGAGAGTGTGGGCTACAAACACTGGTTTTATTCATAGGAGAAGTTATCTGGGGGACAGTTCTTTTTGTTTAGATGTGGCACTAAAAAGAACGTGCCTTTAGCCTTAAAAGTAGTTGGGTCATCAGAAGGGTAGCAGTTGAAGGAAATCTGACTTCATTTGTGCATTTTCCCCATAATATATGCAATTTCTACTACCATTTTTCCTTTGAAGTAGTCTTGCACTCAATCTGGATTCACTGCATTGAGAAAATAGAAGAGGGCATTGAAAATGAATAGAGGAAGAATACCATTTGAGCGATCATCTAGTCCAGGGATGGGGAACCTGTGGCCTCAAGGCCACATGTGGCCCTCTAGGTCCTCAAGTTTGGCCCTTTGACTAAATCCAAACTTCACAGAATAAATGCTCTTTCAAATGTTCAGTCAGAAGGCCCACATGGCTCAGCACAGAACAAATGTTCAGTCAAAGGGCTGCACTTGAGGACCCAGAAGGCCACATATGCCGTTCCCCACCCCTGGTCTAGTCCCATGTTTTCATTTTATAAATGAGGGAAGTGAGGCCCAGCAGAATTAAATAGCTTAGCCAATGCTATACAGAGATGAAACAGCCGAATCAATATTCAAGATCACATCCTCTAACTCCACTTCCAGTGTTTTTCCACCATACCTATTGCCAAGAAAACGAGAATCTGGCTCTCACCAGATTTCTGACCACTTAGGCTTAAATAAGGCTCTGATGAGATAGATCTGAGCAAGTCAAGAAGGGAAAAAGAAGGGAATTTGGTAGCTAAGATAGGTGGGAAGCGGCTCAGGGTGCAGACAGGTGTAAAAGAGGAGTTTTAGGGTCTACAAAGTAGGTCCCAAGGAGCTTAGTCTATTACAGGAGACAACATGCAAACAAATATATACAAAGTAAACTGTACACTGGAAAAGGAACTGGCAAAGCACTCCAGTATCTTTGCCGAGAAAACCCTATGAACATTATGGTTCAGAGTCATGAAGAGTTGGACCTGAATGAACGATCACAGGCTATATACAGGATAAATACGAAAAAATGGAAGACTATTGAATTTAAAGGGTTTGGGAAGGGCTTCTGTAGAAGGTGAGATTTTAGTTAGGACTTAAAGGAAGCAAAGAAGGTCAGTAGTCAGAGTGAAGAAGGGGGAGTGTTGTAGGCACAGGAGAGAGCCAGAGAAAATGCCAGGAGCTGAGAGATGAAATGTCTTGTTGGTGAAACAGCCAGGAGGCCAGTGTCACTGGATTGAAGAGTACATGGTTTGGAGTAAGGTATGGGAAGACTGGAAAGGTAGGAAGGAGCTAGGCTATGAAGGGCTTTGAATGCCAGTCAGGTCATTTTGTATTTTGTCCCGGAGGTGATAGGGAACCACTCAACTTCACTGAGTAGGGAGGGTGATGTGTTAGGGGAGATTGAAAATAAGTGAGTGTAGATGGCAGAGGGAGTGTGTTAGAGGGGAAGGCCTGGGATGGAATCTCTTGAAAAGAGGGGTTAGCCTTGGTAAAGAGTAAGGTTACTTCATCTTGTGAGATGAGCGAAGGAGGAGAAAGCGGCAGAAGGCACTTTAGTGATAGAAGATTTTTCTGTAAAATATGAGGCAAGATTTTCAGCTGAATTTGGGAAGGGGAAACCATGGAAGCCCCTGTGTAGAATGGAATGGTGAGTTGATAAGGGAGGGCAGGGACTGTTTTTTGCCTCTTGGTATCCCCAGCATTTAGCACAGTGCCTGTCACATAGTAGGTGCTTAATAAATGTCTATTGACTGGTTGATTAAACCCAAGAGGCAGGGTGGTATAGTAAACAGGAAATCTGGTTCTAGTCTGCTCTGCCATTAACTTGTGTGGCACTTTAACCTCTCTGGGCCTCAGTTTCCTCATCCTTATTTGTAAAATCAGAGCTTGGGATAGGTGATCAGCTGGGTAAAAAGTTGGGAAGAGTTTTGGATTAGGGCCTGGGTTCCAATTCTGACTCTTCCACTTAACTACTTTTTGTGACCCTGCATACTTTGTAAACCTTAAAGTGCTATATCAGTGCCAGCTATAAATGCTGGTTATCTTTCTGAGCCTCAGTTTCTTCAACTTTATTTTAATTTATTTTTAATATGTTTAGTTTTCAGCATTGATTTTCACATGCGTTTGAATTACATATTTTCTCCCCATTTCCACCCCCCCACTCCAAGATGGCGTACACTCTGGTTGCCCTGTTCCCCAGTCTGCCCTCCCC
>CM053627.1:95874379-95926435 GCA_028646595.1 Phalanger gymnotis | reverse complement strand
TTCCCTCTGCCACTTTGTGGGTTCTGCAGTTTTAGAATTGGTTCAGAGCCATTTTTTTTATAGGTTTTTGGAGGGACTTGGTGGGGAGCTCACGCCAGTTACTGCTTTCCAGTCGCCATCTTGGCTCCGCCCCCCAGTTTCTTCAACTTTAAAATGAAGTGGGTTAGACTAGATAATCTAGAAGTTCCATTACATCTCCCAGGTTATGACTCTGTGTTCTCTAAAGGTCTCTTCTGGCCCTAAAATGCTGTGGCACTGGAGGTGAGCTTCTAATCTCTGCTTCACATTCCTAAACTTCCAGTTAACATTGGAAAATCATTACATACAGAACTTGATTTTAGCATAGACACAAAGTTAAAAGCTATAATAAAACTTCAATTTTTTGAGGTTTTAATTTTTTTGTCTTTGTTTTCTTTTATAGTATGACTACCATGTACATATATTTTGCATGATTGTACATGTATAACCTATATCAAATTGCTTACTTCAGGGAGAGGTGTGGAGAGGGAAGTAGAGAATTTAGAACTCAAAATTCAAAAAAAAAGTTGAAATTGTTTTTCCATGTAATTGGGAAAAGATAATAAATTTTTTTTTTTAAAAAAAAAGGAGATTCAGAGTATAGCTTGCCAGAATTAGCCATATTGGGAAAAGTTACTCATCCTCAAGGCAAAGGTGCAGGAGGGGGAAGAAAGGACACAGTTTCTGGGTACTACCTAGATCAGGGGTGGAGAATCTGCGGCCTCAAGGCCACGGGTGGCCTTCTAGGTCCTCAAGTGTGGCCCTTTGACTGAATCCAAACTTCACAAAACCTAGATCCACTTAATAAGTCTGATAAGTAGATGGACAGCTGGCCTTGAATCCTAATGACCTAAGATCATGTTCCAACATTGTTACACACTAACTGTGCATCCCTGGGCAAATCATTTAACCTTTCCCGGATCCAGGCATCTTTCTTAACACTGTCAATTGCAGGAAAGTTACTGACCTACATTGCTTATTGATAGGGGGAATTCTTCACTCTGAACTCCTGATACTGATAAAATCACAGGTCCCCTCAGAAAAAAGCTTAAGAAAAAACAACTCACACTGAAAGGCTGACATGGAAATAAACATATCCAGATCTGATAACCGAGTGGATGTTAGTTTCCTTCTGGCAAAGGGCATCTGGTTCTCACTTGGGCTTCAGATTTAGACCATGGTGTGCCAAGAGAGAGACTATCTCAGTCTAAAAAATTTTCAGGACTGCACCAAGAATTGTGTAAACTCTAGGGCAGGGGTGGGGAACCTGCGGCCTTGAGGCTACATGTGGCTTTCTAGGTCCTCAAGTGCTGCTTTTTGACTGAATCCAAGCTGCAGGTTGCCCACCCCTGCCCTTTGCACTTTGGTATAGGCCTTCTCTAAAATGCAACCTAAACTTGGACTAGCTTTGGAACTGACCCAAGCTCATTTCTAGAATCCCTTTCAGAAATCCCTTGTTCAAGTCAAAAATAAAAAGGAAAAGCTTGGAGAAATGCTCCTTCTGTTTTGGCAAGAAAACTGACTTTTTGCCTATATATAAAACTGTGGTGGAGAAAAGTGTTCATCTCTAGGCAGTCAGTTCAGTCTGTACATTAATTATTTAGTTATTTTTCTTACTGAAGTGTTTTCTGCTGCATAGTAAATTGAGGGCATTGTGGGGGGAAAAAACCAACTCTCAGTGCTGCAGACAGTTCTCTAAAACTTTAAGTTACAGACAACAATTGGTAAATGAGTCAGTCAACAAGTCTGCCAACAGGTATTCATTATGTACTTTCTGAGTGCCAGTCAGTATACTTACTAAGTACCAGTCAGCCAGTCAGTATACATTTATGAAGCACCTACTACATACCAAGCACTGTGCTAAGCAACAAGAATACAAAAAAAAGGCAAAAGACGATCCCCTGCTCCCAAAGGTCTAAATCTACTTCAATCTATGTCCAAACAAGATAGATGCAAGATATGATGGAGACAATCAATCATCAGAGGGAAGGCATTGAGGGGGATCAGGAGAGGCTTCCTTTCCGAAGGTGGGATTTGAGATGACACTTGAAGGAGGCCAGAAGACAGAGATAAGGAGGGAGAAAATTCTAGGTGTGGAGTCAGCCAGTGAAAGTGCAAAGCCAGGAGATGTTCAAGGAGGCCAGTGATACTGGATTACAGAGTATAGGATATAACAAGACTGGAATGGTCGGCAGGAGCCAGATTATAAAGAGCTTTGAATGCCTAATAAGATTTTATATTTGATCCTGCAGGTAATAGAGAATGACTGGAGTTGACTGGGTAGAGGGTTGGCATGATCAGACCTGTTCTTTAGGAAGATCACTTTGGCAGCTGAGTGGAAGATGGCCTGGAGTGAGGAGAGTCATGTGTCAGGCAGACCAGCCATTAGGCTTTTATTAAGTCCACATGAGATAATGAAGGCCCATACCAGGGTGGCGGCAGTGTCACAGTAGAGAAGGAGGTGCATATGAGAGGTGTTACCAAGGTAAGATTGACAGGCCTTTGGCAACAGATTGGATATGGGAAGAAGGAGTGAAATATCCAGAATGCCACCTAGGTTTTGAGTCTGGGTAACTGGGAGGATAGTGGTATGCTTATCAATAATAGGAAAATTTGGAAGAAGAGAGGGTTTGGGGGCAGAGGAAGATAATGAGTTCAGTTTTAGATGTTTTGCATTTAAGATGCATTCAAGATATTCAATTTAAGATGTCCAAAAAGAAATTGGTAAAGCAAGATTGGAGATTAGGGCTGAAGAGATCTGTCTGGTAATCATCTGCATAGGAATGACAGTTGAACCCAGGAGAGCTGATGAGATCACCAAGTGAAATAGAGAGCTAGGAGAGGGGCTTGGGGGCTACCGCCATTAGTGGACTGGATGAAGACCCAACGAAAGAGCCTGAGGAGTAGCCAGACAGTAGACAGGTTGGAAGAGGACCAGGGAAAAGGTCAGAATTTATATTGAAGAGGATTTAAAAGTGAGTGAGAGGGGTGGAATTGCAGGCATCTTATATAGACAGTTTTCTTAAGGAGTTTAGCTGAGAAAGGAAGATATAGGGTGGCAGCTAATGTGATGGTCAGATCAAGAGAAGGTTTTTTAGGGACAGGCGAATCTATGTGTGTTTGTAAGCAGCTTTCAGGTACAGAGTTTGCCATACCAGTAGAGTCGCAGGTCCAGATTTTGGGGGTGTTCAGATTTTTCCAAACTCTCTTTTACCTACTACTATAGTAATGTCATTGTTACTTGCAGGACACTATCAAAATCAATGTAACTACCCTGGGAGATGATGGAGAACTCCATGAAAAACAGGTTTGTCTTCCTTTCTATATTCTTTTAATATAATTTGCTATTTGTCTGAATTAAATGTACTTTTTCTCCATTATTTAGTCTTTTCATCTCAACTCTCACTTAGTTCTACTATTTTTTTAATATAACATTTTTGCCATCATCAATAAACCATTGGAATTCATGCAAACTTTGTGTTTTATTTTTAGGTTTTTCTTAATATTTTTTATGAGAATGGGCAGATATATGCAAATGACTTCTCCCTAAAGAGTGGAGTAACCCGAATAAGGGGTGAGACCTTCATAGGTGAGTACCACTAGATTATTTCCACAATGGTTCTGTTTAAGTAATTCAAAAGAAAGAAATAAAGAACTCCTGGGTTTATGTTTTTCAAATGCAGATTAATAGTGTACATTATTATAGGACTCGATAGCATCTATAGTTGTTTACAGCTTTAGTTCTTCATCTTCAATGCTGGCTATACCTGGCATTGTACGCTGTTTCTCTTGAAATGCGGGTTTTGCATTTGAGGTTAGACCTCATGGAGCTACATCTAAGGTAGGTCAATGTCACTTTAGTGATGCTAGTGCTATCGATGAAATAGCAGTGTCTTCATATCACTTGAAAAAGCAGAAGGAATTGTCTATTTCACAAATCTTTAATGTCTTCCATTCTTACCCACACGGTTTTTCTTTTTAGCCTCTTTCATTTTCACACAGCTGGTACAAGTCTAAAATAGGATTTGAACTCAGGTGTCCCCAACCCTGAGTCCAGTCCCCTATCCATCATGCCATTACAACACCTGACTGCCAAAGGCAATCATGTGTGATGTTCTGTCATAATACTACTCTTTTCTTCTGTTACTCCTGCCTGTCATAATTTCAGAAACATTTTAGTTTTGTTTTTCATGACGCTGCTTAGTTAGGGAAACACCTTTTATTTATAGTAGAAGTCAGATTTATTGACTAGAGAGAAGTTGATTGTATTAGAGCCTTAAAAATCACCACTTGCTTATATCTCGGTTTAAGCAAAATAGTGAACTCCTTCAAGTATTGACTATGGAGAAGAGAGTGCTTTCTACAAACTCCTTTCCTATTTCCATAATAAAAGGAATAATATTGCACTTACCTATGACACCGTGAAATTACTTTGTATTATTTCATATGTATATTTACATCTTGGTTACATGTTACAGGGATTCTTAACCTGGGATCCATGAACTTATTTTAAAAAATATTTTGATGATTTTGATAATTGATTTTATTTCTAATCCTCTGCATTTTATTTTATGCATTTAAAAACTTTATTTGGCGAAGGGATCAGTAGGCTTCACCAGGCTGCCAAGGGGGACCATGACACAAAAAAAGCTTAAGAACCCCTGATGTAAGCTGGAAACTGCTTGAGGATTTTTGATCTATCTTCAGTACCTACCACAGTGTCTTACACATAGTAGGTATTTCACAGTTGTTATTTTTTAAACTCAAATCAAATGACTAACCTTTTATAGGATGGTACACTAGATTTGCAAACCAGAGAATCTGAGTTCAAATACTGACTCTTCCACTTACTCCCTTTCTGACTTTGGGCAAGGTCACTTAACCTCTGGACTTTATTTCAGCATCTATAAAATGGGTTGGACCAGATGATCTCTGGTCCCTCTAGCTCTAAATTTGCAATTTAATACTATGATGTATAGAAAAAATTCACACACCTCTCTTCATTTCCTAAATGTGGGGCATCCCTGGGAAGACATCCATTTGGCAGTAAAATGTGAAATAGCAAAAAGCTTTTCTTGAAGTCTGGCTATAATTCTTGTGCAACATCACACTTCCCTTAGGAGTCTGTTGTTTTCTTTATGGATATCTTCTAAATCTAAAAATGTCAGTTTTTCCCTCTCTGCTGACTCTTTCTCCTCCAGCTACAAACTTGTTCAGGTCTCCTTGATTCTTTATGAAAAAAATTCTCTTTACTCTGTCCCCTTTCCAAGCTGCCATCTTTTCTCCCCTAGCCTTTACTCGCTGCTTCGTACCATTCACCCATTCCTCCGTGACCTGCAATTTGGTTTCTTTCCAGACCACACTATATTGGAACTGATCTCTGCAAAGTCATTAGTGACCTCCTAATTGCCTGATCCAGTTACCTTTTCCTCTTCGATCACTACATTTCACACCCCTAACCACTCTCTTCTTGGCTTCTATGACACTGTTTTCTCCTTCATGGGCTTTCCTGTTCTGTTCCTCTACTCCTACCCCCTGCCCTGCTTCTAGCCTGGATATCTTCCACAGTAATGCCATAGACTCTTTCCCCTCCACCTCATTGTTCTCTGCTTTAGCAGTCTCATGCATTCTCATGGCTTCATTTACTGCCTCTATGCATTCTTTACTTCTTTCTATGTACCCTATGATTCAACAGCACTTTGTCCCCCTTGCTGTTCTTTGAACATGACACACCATCTCCAGCTCCTGAATCTATGCCTCTTCACTTGCTTTTTTCCATGCCATGCAACATTTTCCCTCCTCATCTTCACCTCTTGGCGTCTTTTAAGACTCAGTTAAAACCCTACTTTCTGCAGAAAGTCTTTCCTAGTCTCCCATAATTCTAGTGCCTTCCCTCTGAGATTACCCTCCATCTACCTTGTATATCTCTTTTATATGCATAATTATTTGCATGTTGTCTCCCTCATTAGAATGTAAGCACCTTGAAGGCCAGGGTTGTATATGCCTTTCTTTGTGTCCCCAGTGCTTACTTAGCAAAGTTCCTGAAACCCAGTAAGCACTTAATAAATGCATGTTGATTTGACTTGATGCAGTCAACTCTCAAGTCCTTCATTGTGTAAGTACGCATTCAACATCTCCACTTAGATGACTCACAGACATCTCACTCTATGTGTCCAAAATGGAGCCCACCTTCTTCCCTCCAAACCCTGCTTCTCTTTTTTTTTAAAGGAAAGCTCCATTTATTCCTGTGCTTTCTAGTGTGTTTATGTTTTTGTGTTTTTGGTGAGGCAATCAGGGTTAAGTGACTTGCCCACGGTCACACATTTAGTAAGAGTCAAGTGTCTGAGACTAGATCTGAACTCAGGTCCTCCTCCCTCCAGGGCCAGTGCTGTACTCACTGAGCCACCTCGCTGCCCCATCCTATCTCATTTGATAACACTACCATCCCGCCAGCCACCCAGGCTTGAAACCTCAGTATAATCTTTGATACCTTCTTCTTGCTCACTCCCCTCATCCAATGAATTGACAAGTCTTGTCCTTTCTGCTTCCTCATAATCTCTAGCACCTTTTTCCTGTTTTCTACTCTTAGTGCTGTGACCCAATTCAGGTCTTCTTTATCCCTCAATTGTTCTGTTGTAATAAGCTCCCACTTGATCTCCTGGACTGCCGTCTTTTTCTATTTCCAATCCGTTGTTTACATAGCTGCCAAAGTAATTTTTCTAATGTCCAGGTCTGATCATATAAGCTTTTTGCCAAAAACCTATGGTTCCTCAGTACTGCCTATAGAGCAAAACACATGTTCCTTAAGCTAGTATTTAAGGCTCTCTATAATTTGGCTTCAACTTAGCTTGCCATTTGTGTTTCATACTGTTCTTCCCCACGTACATTATATTCCATCCAAACCGGTCTCCCCAGTTTTGTCCTGCCATTTTAAAACTCATTTTATTCCCTACACCTGAAGCTTATGCCCATCACATTTCTTGGCTACTGAAATAATGGCTTCAGGTTTTTTAAGACCTAATATAGGGGCCTCCTCCTTCTCACTCTCTACCCTCCAAACAAAAGTACTCCCTCTGCCTTCAAATTACTCATGCTTCTCTGTTAAACTTCTCTCAGGGACTTAATCTTATTCTAACACATTATTATAGTTATTTTCATACACGTTCTTTCCATCCTAGATTATAAGCTCTGTCAGGAGAAAGGCCAGTCCTTTTTCATTATATTCAAAAGGCACTTAATGAATGTTTATTGGATTGGGGGTGGGGGAGAAAGGGAATGTTATAGATTTTAGTCTAACATGGGTAGGGCATAAACCTCTGCTTTTTCTCCTTTAGCTGGCTCATTGACCCAAACCATACCCATACCCATACTAGCAGTTCTGTGGTTCCCTAAGAGGGCTATACCACATGTCTACAATCCAAAACTTTCAGGACCCTAGGAGTAACTTTGGTGTGTAGTTGTGGCAGGAGGGAAAGATTCTTACTACTTGTCACTTTAGCTTCTGAGCCCCCACAGGTGTACTTTCCATTTATATAAAAAAAAATCACCATGACACCTTTAACTCTTAAACTTACTAAAAACAAGACAAAAGCAATACTAATCATGACATTTATTCAGAGCTCCTCAGACCTTTAAATAATAGGGGATTCTGCTTCGCTCAACCCAAAGCCAGTATTCTTCTCACAGCATACATAGCTCACAGTTCACAGTAAAACAGAAGCAAAACCTGTGGCAACAGCAAGAGGCTCCCCCATAAATGAAACCACAGAATAGCAAAGCCTGGTGGCCCTCCACACTCCACTGAGCCTCTAGGGGCTTCTCTAGCCTCCAAGGCAGCTGGAAGCCTCTCATGTCTTCTGTGCCTAGTGTCTTCTCTCTGCCTCTTCCTATGTTTTCTTCATTGCCTCAAATCAGAGCTTCCTGGTGGTTGGTCATTGATCTGTTTTTGCCCTATGAGATAAATTCCCCTTTCTGTCAGGCATCTTTATATAATCTTCCCAGTGTCCTCAAAGAGTTATTTGACTTACAGTTTCTTATTTATAAACTTCAAAACCCTAAAAATTAGTCACATGCAAATCCTCTGGTAGACACCCTACAACCATTGTTATCTCAATCATTGTTATTTCTGCCTCTCAACAAATCTTCTCAGTACATTTATCTGCAAGACTCTCTCTGGTTCAGCATTTTATCTGGTGGACAGTGTTCCTTCGCATCAACTGATTTTATCAGTTTTCCTTCCATAAATGGTTCATTGGGTTGTTTTTTTTTTTTTCTGTGCCATTCTCCTATAAGACTTCACATGCGTAAGGGGCGGTACCTTAGTCTTAGGTTGACTTACAAATCTAGAGCTAAGAGGGACCTTATAAAACAGCCCTTTCTTTTAGAGATCAGGAATCTCAGACCCAGAAAGGAAAATGACTTAACCCAGGTCACACATTATGGAACAGAGCCACAATTCTAAACTAGACTTTCTGACTCAAAATTTAGTGCAGCTTTGTATCACGCACCATACTTTTTAAACATTAATAATAACGGCTAGCATTTATATAGCACTTTAATATTTGCAAAGCACTTTACAAATATTATTTCATGTACCTTCATGACAACCCTGGGAGGTAGGAGTTATTTTCCCTATATTGCAGAAGAGGAAATTGAAGCAAAGAGACATTGCGATTTGTCCAAGGTCACACAGCTTGTGAGTGAGCATCTGAGATTTGAACTTTTGTCTTCCTTCTTCCAGGTAGTGCTCTATCCTAGTACTGAACCACCTACCTGCCTATTTTAGACTGTGTTAGGAATGTCAAAGGAATGTCATTTAAATAAATGAAAGATTCTGTGAAATAAAGTATTCAGGAATCATGACTATGCTTTCAGTTGTGCAGAGTAAGTTTCCAATTTTTAGCCAGGCCACAGGCTGCCTTTCAGCATTAGCTAATGAATTCAAAATCTGTTAGTTTAGCAAATAGCCATTTACCACCCACCCTGTATAAAGCAGTGGTGGTGTGGAGGGTACAAAGGTGAATTAGACAGACTTCACAACTTCGGTGAGCTCATAGTAGGGGAAATAAGAGGTGCACAGGTTACTACTATGAGACAGGCTGTGATTAATGTTATAAGAGAGATGGCATTTAGTGTTGTGGATATTTAGAGAAGGATTAGGACCCAGGATTAGAAGTGCTTCATGGTCATTCGGTCACCTAGCATTGAGAAAGGATGTACTGTGTGCTAGGTACTATGCTAAGTGCTGGGGGACACAAAGGAAAACCCCCCCAAAAAACCCCAAAACTAACAAACGAGTTCCTGCTCTCAAAGGTGCTCAGAGATGTCTGAGGCTGAGGAGACTGGGTGTCAGGGACATGCCTCTAGGGGACATATCTATAGGGGCCTCTGCCCTCAATGATCACCTGATACCCTATGATGTGCCCATCACAGCACATCAGGCTTTACTCTGCAACCTCCCCATTTGTAGGTGCCTCCTCTGCATGGGTCTCTGAAGGGTTTTACTCTCACCAAAGTGCCTAGGGCAGTATGGGCACTGGGGAAAAAAGGTACCTAGAGAGGGTATACATAAGGAAATATTTGAAGATTAGGTTGAGACTAACCTGTGGACACTAACCTGTTGCATACCAGGCTAAGGAGCTCGGGGTTTATTTCATAGCCAATGGGGAGTCGCTTTTGAACAGCACAGTGATATGATCAGAGGGACAGCGAGAGCTGTGCTTTAGGAAAATTAGTCTGGCACATTAAAGGAGTTAGATGGGTGGGACAAGTGCATAGACCACTTGAAAGGATATTGCGATAATTGTGGCAATGGAGTTGAATGGGGGATAGATATATGGATGGGATTTATGTGAAGGATGAGAGAAAGAAATCCAAGATTACACTTGGAGTCGGCAAGACTCTTATCTGGGTAAATGGTTGTATCATTAACAGAAACAGGAAAGTCAGGAGGAAGAACTCTTTTGGGGGGGGGATGGAGTGATGGTAAAGATAACAAGCTTGGTTTTAGATGTGTTTGCACGGATACTGCTAGCAGGGCACTTGGGTACAGATGTCCAAGAGGCAGCTGGAACTGCGTGGCAAGATGTATTCAAGAAAGAAGTTGGGGCTGGAGACACGGATTTGGTTTTCATATGCACAGAGGTGTTACCTGAATTAGAGGTGGATGAGGTTGCAATGGGAGAAACCAGTTATTCCAGTAGTGCTTATAATAATACATCATGGTATTTATTGAAATCACATGCTTGTGTCCATTCCTAGGCGATGAAAGAGTTTGACGGAACATTCTAGAACTGGACCGGGTGGGCCACATCACATCTCTGTTACATTAACAAATGCACATTTTTATTCCTGTTTGGCAAATAATCCCTTAACTGACATCAGTTAGATAGAGGCAGGAGTCACATAAAGGCAGCATAGAGCAGCAGAGTACTGAACTTGTAGTCAGAAAGATCTGGGCTCAAATTCTGCCTCAGACACTTAAAAAGACCTCTTTGAGCCAGCCTCTATGCCAGAGGCTTATTTTAAGAATCAAGTTAAACACTGTCTATAAAGTGCTTTGCAGACTTTAAGAGTGCTACAAAAATGTCACGATTAGCATCATGATCATCATTTAAGGGACAGAAACTAAATGGTAGGATTTGTTTTGCAGCAGTTCCCTTGGCGTTCGTTGCTCTGTGGTATCTTTCAGGATGCTCCAGCTGCTGATTATTTTCTACCATTCTGTTAGCGCCTTCCCTGGTTGACTTCCAAGCCATTGGCTGCTGCTTTGTTCCACCTCTGAAGCTGCTGGGCATTATTGTTAGGGAAGAGCTTGTGGCTATCAGCTTCCCCTCACTACTGTGGGTGATTAAAAGACTTAAGACAATTCAAAAAATAGTTCCTTTTCGGGAAAAAATTGGGGACATCGCTATGCCATCACTGTGTTGGGGCTTCCTTGTGTCACTGGGATGCGTTTACCTTGTTTGGAGGCAAGTAATATTCAGGGTTCCTTCTTGGCTGCTCTATCTACCTTGCCAAGGTTGACACTGTTTACACCTTGCTCATGATGAGAATCTAGAGAGATTCCCAGGAGCAGCTAGGTGGTACAGTGGGTAGAGCACCGGCCCTGGAGTCAGGAGGACCTGAGTCGAAATCGGGCCTCAGACACTTTAAGCACTTACTAGCTATGTGACCTTGGGTAAGTCACTTAATCCCAATTGGCCTGCCTTCACCCCTCAAAAAAAAAAAAAAAAGAGATAGATGTTCCTACAGTGGCATCATTTCATAGAAACTCTGGACTATCCAGCATTTGTTTATTTCAAAAGCATGTAAGTAGGTACAAGATTTGATAGCAATTTTATCTATGCTATTCTTATAGATTCGCATCAGCAATGAGGATGGGGATGAAGAGGTAAAGCCATTAGAGGGGTGCAGTATTGGCTGTTTGGTTCTGTGTAAATATCATTAAACTAAGAAATTATTTTGTGATTATTTCTGTTTTAAAATGTTATTCCTTTTTGACAGTGGAAGATGAAAATTCAGAAAACATGAAGGTTGAGGGATATTTTGGAACTGTCAGCATACGGATATTAGTTCATCAATGGCCTCTGGCGTCTAGTTCCAATGTGCAAATGATTGCCATCCAAGAGGAGGTAGTAGAGATTGATGGGAAGCAAGTAAGAGAGCATACTTACTTATTTCAAACTCTGTAATTACATTAGAAACTGTAAGCAATTGTGCTGTGAGTTTTGTGGATTTCAGATTGTGTTTTCTTCTATCGTGTTTCTGACTTGGTTTGGAAAAAAGTATTTAAGCGCTGATGTTCCATAGTCATAAAGGAGCCTCTAAACTCCAAATCCCCTAAGTTTTGTTTTACATTTTTCCCATTGTCATATTCAGCATAAGAATGATCAGTTATGTTCCTCCATGTTAGTTCATTTATGAATACTCTTGGAGGAGGGAAATGAAGCAATTAGACTTGATTTTCACCTCTGCTGTAGGTTACACATAGCTATGGATTAAATTAAATGGAACTAAAAGTGGGGCTTGAAAAAAAGGGTGCCAAAGCAAACAAAAATATGTTAAGACTGCATAACTAGATTACTATAGTTGGCAACCTACAGAAAGAGATCAAACAGGAAAATGGAGTTTAAGGTTATGTGTGATCCAGGGGCATTATTTAAAACAAAGAGTAATTGGTTATTTCATGTCTCACAGGCTCAACAAAAGGACGTGACTGAAGTTGGTATTTTAGTTAAGAACCAGAGAGTCCAAAGACGTTCAAATTACACCATTCCTTTGGAGGAAAGCATACTGTATTCTATTCCCAGAGACAATGACGTTTTATTTACACTTCCTAATCTCTCAAGAAAAGGTAACTATATATACATAGACACACACACACACACACACACACACACACACACACACACACACACACACACACACACACACACACACACACATATATACATGAGCTGAGTAAATACTGAGTTAAGAAAAATACCTTCCTTGATGAATACCTTTTTAACATTTGAATATTAAACTGCTTTGTGCATACTTCAGTGCTTTAATGAATCAGTTATCTTATTGGTGTGGACACTCTTTCCATTAATCACTGCATAAATGGTATGGATTGCCACCCACTAATGCCTTCTCCCATTTACGTCTTTCCATAAATCCTCTCTGAAGAATCAGTTCTATATACTGGAGGTGCTCCTTTTCTTTTAGTTTTGTTAATATTTTTAATACTACAGTCATTTCCCAGTAGACCCTCCCTTCCTCATAGAAACACTTCCCTGTCCACCTTATAATAACAAAGAAAAAGTAAAGCAAAACTAACAGATGAAGCAACCATAAAAGTCAGCATGTACAGCATTTGTAGTCTGTAGGTTCTCGCTGGTCCAAAGAAGAGGAAGGTAGGTTACATTTGTTTCCTCTTTCTTAAATTTATGGATCTCATTACAACACTTGGGAGTCATTGCCCCACTCTTGACTCTTGATAGTGACTGGCCCACCAGCTTTTTCGGTAGTGCATGTTCTCAATGACTGGTCATGCCAATTATTCACAAATTCAGTGGTAAATTGATATAGCCTACTTAGACCCACCATGTGCCTTTTCCATTACCCCTGAGGTCATTTAGGTCACTTGATTCTTCTGAGATCATGATGTTCCATAGTGATGCTAAAAGAGAATGGAATTTCCTATCTTTTAGCAGTTTGAGAACATTGGAAGTGCAGTGCACTTTCCTAAATGTGATACAGTCTGAGCTTTGTCTTATATCCTTTTAACGTATTTTACTGTATGTAATTACTGATGCATATTTTTATTCACAGTAATGTTATTAGGGAATAAGCTTCTTTCAGAAAGTCTTTTGTATTGTTTTGGATTTATATTCAGGGGTTTATAGGAGTCTCTTTTGAGATATAAGCTGTATAGGGCAAGGGAAAAAGTGTTGACTGGAGTCAGAGAACCTGAGTTCAAATCTTCCCTCTGATGCTTATTGTCTGTGACCTTGTGCATCACTTAACCTTCCTGGACTTGAGTTTCTTTAGAATAAAATTGGGGGATGGGGAGAAGAAGAGGTTGTCTAGATGGCTTCTGAGATCCCTTATAGCTCTAGATACGTGATCCTGTGGCCATTCTATGATTTGGTAGATCTCTTCTGCTGTAATTGTGTACTCTTAAGTAGAACATTAAGTATCTTTGTTTTAAAGTTCTCTTTTAAAAGGAAAATTACTTCACTTTTGAAAAGCAGAAATCTTTTTGCTACTTCATTTAAAATTTATTTTTGAAAAGAAAATTAAAAAAACCTTATTTTTGGTTGAGTCTTCCTATAATTTTTTTTAAAAGAACAGATAAACCTCACTTTCTATTCAGTAAGAAATGTGGTTAATTTTATAGTTTTCTTTTAAAAATGATAGTTATAGGCAGCTAGGTGGCACAGTCCCTGGAGTCAGGAGGACCTGAGTTCAAATCCTGCCTCAGACACTTGACATATTTGCTAGCCGTGCGACCTTGGGCAAATCATTTAACCTTGATTGCTCTGCCTTCCCCCCTCCAAATGAAAAAATTAAAAAAAATACCAGTTATAAAAAGTCTAGATAATTAGGCTTTCGATGTTGATTTCTGTATATACTATGACTTTTGTGACCTTAATCTTATTTCCTAACCTTAAAGTTAGTAGTAGAGAGTACATATAAAGGAAGCTAGAAGCATTCACTTAACATCAGTCCTCCTGCTTCTATAGATAGCCCTAGTCCATTGCAGACAACCAGTCAATACCTTATCAGGAATGTGGAAACGACCATTAATGAAGACTCATTGCCTGGCAAGTTACCAGAAACTCCACTTAGAGCAGAGCCTGCATCTTCATATAAGGTAAATATCAGTATTTCTTATTGTTTAGAATGGCAACACACAAGAAGTAATAGAAAGATTGAGGGTTAGAGCCCTGCAGATCCCTTAAAACAGAAATCTTTGCATGATTTTTATGTGAAATTCTATCTTTCATTTTTTTAACTGGACCTGTGGTATCAACAACATAACAAGCTCCTGGGAAAGACCGGGCAGCAAAGTGGTGCAATGAGTAGAGTGCTGGGTGTAGAGTCAGGAACATTCATCTTCCTGAGTTTAAATCTGGCCTCAGATACTTAACAAGCTGTGTGACCCTGGGCAAGTCATTTCACTGTCTGTCTGTTTCCTCATCTGTCAAATGAGCTGGAGAAGGAAATGGCAAACCGCTCCAGTACCTCTGCCAAGAAAACCCCAATGCGGTTATGAAAAATCACATATGACTGAAAAACGACTGAACCACCTGGGGAAGAACTTCCCCTACCCATGAGGTAGGTAGTACAGGGAATAGTGCTGGGTCTGGGGTCAGGAAGAGCTGAGTTCAAATCCCTCCTCAGACACTTCCTAGCTGCATGACCCTAGACAAGAGATTTAACTGGTCTCAATTTCCTCATTTGTGAAGTGGGGATAACGATAATAGCACGTCTTCCAGGGTAGTTGTGAAATCAAATAATCAAATCTGTAAACGTAGCAGGCGGTTATTAACTGTCTATTTCCTTCCTATCTTCGTGGGTGTGGTTGTAATAGAGACAAGCCCCACAGCTATCAGAGTACCAGTCTTTCAGCCATTCCCTAATTGATGGGCACTCCCTTAGATTTCAGGGCTTTTTTTTTTCCTCTTAATTTCCCCATTAATATCAGATTTGTTTTGCTTGTGGCTGTTCCCGCTTTGCTATGATCCTTCTTAATCTTCCCTACGAGCTGGTTTCCCAGTTAAGCTTGCCATGTTTTTATGCCAAGTTCTTTGTGTACATGTGTTCAACCTCATTTTGACTGTTCACTTCTCCCCCATGAGAATATTAGCACTAAATTCTCATAGAGTCTCTTCTCATTGCTCACATAGATTTATCTTTCTAGATAAATTTCTCTTAGCTCTTGTGTTTGTATTTCAAGTTCCTATGCAGGTCTGGTCTTTTTTTATAGCAAATGCTTGAAAATATTTTATTTCATTAAAGGTACTTTTTTTCTCTCTCCCCTCATGTTCGTATATTCTTACACACTCCAATTATGAGGAATAGCAAGATCCATTCCCTTCTTCCTCTCTTCCAGTGTATTTCTCATTTTGCCCTCTCTTAAAATCCTCAGAACAGATTCATTCCACCCCCACGACTTTGCTTTTTTCTTATCTAACTCCCTCAATAATGAAAATGTTGAGGTTCTGAAAGAACACTTGTCACTTCTCCCCCATGAGAATATTAGCATTACATTCTCATAGAGTCTCTTCTCATTGCTCACATAGATTTATCTTTCCAGGTAAATTTCTCTTAGCTCTTGTGTTTGTATTTCAAGTTCCTATGCAGGTCTGGTCTTTTATATAGCAAATGCTTGAAAATATTTTATTTCATTAAAGGTACTTTTTTTCTCTCTTGTAGGATTTGATTCAGCCTTACAATATTCTTGGTTGTAAGCCCACATGTTTCTCTTTTGTAAACAAACAATAAACCAACATCTCCCCTGGTTTATGGTAGAAGTTCTCAGTTCTTATGTACTTGAAGTACTTCTTCCTAGATGCTGGCAGTATGTTTTTCTTGGATGTGGGTATTCTGGATTTTGGCTAACATTACCTTTTTGTGGTTCTTTTAAAAGAAGCCTTTATCTTTGTCTTCTGGGTTTAACGCATAGAGAGGGAAGGGCTTTTCATTTTTTCCCCTTTGCTTCATTTCTTCTAGGTGTTGGTGTGTTCCTTGTGAAAAATCCATTTTTTCCTTTGAGTATTTGTTTGCAATTATTATAGACTTTCTTCTTCCTTTTGGAGAGCCTTCAATTTGCAATAATTACTTATACTGGTGGTTGTTTTCTTTGATTTACTCATCTTTCTAGCTTTGAGCTCCCGAAATGGGGCTTTCTGTTGGAACAAGGCTCCACCCCCTTGCTTCTCTTTTTGGTGAGCTCATCTGCCAAGTCTGATCTTGCCTTAGGCACTTTGAGTTCTTTTGCTGATTTCCATTACTCTTCCACTTTCACCCCTCAGGCTTTTCACTGCCCTCTTTGGCATCTCATGACAGTTTGAGACCTCAGAGTACCTACCTTGGGCCATCTGGGTCTGGGCATTATTCTGGTTACTGTCTGCTGCTGCTTTTCATGTTTTTTAAGGTCCTCTAGGACTTTCTAGCCATCCTGAGGCCTTATCAGGAGAGCATCACACTCTTGCTTCTTCTGGACACATTCTTGAAGACTATGCTATCTCTGGTTGTGCTGGGAGCTTAACCTGATACGGCACTGGTTTTACTGGAAGGTCACCCTTTCCTATCACCTTCAGGATTTTGACTTTTTTTTTTGAAGCTCTTAGATGGAAGATGTCACTGTACTTTCCCACTGGATTTTTTGATCATTATTTGATCTTCTGTGAACTTCAAGGTTTTGCTAGAGTTGGTATATGGGAGCTAAGTGTGTCTCCTGTTCAGGTGGCCATCTTGACAGAAGTCTAAATATGCTGAATTTGAACTCATTGAGGGGAAAAAGAAGAGTTAGGAAAGTTATGGTCACCAAGACAGGAGAACCAGGAGAGTGTGATGTCATGAAAGAAAAAGGAGGTGGGAGTGTCAAGGTGTAGTAAGTAGTACTAAATGTTGCACAGAGAGGTCACAAACAGTAATGACTGAGATGAAAATATATTTGGAAATGAGGTCATTGAAGGAGCAAGTTCAGGGGTGAGTTCAGAAGCCAAATTGCAAGGGAATGAGGATTCATTTGATAGTAAGAAAGTAGAGGAATTATCTGTAAATTTTTTAAGTTTGGTAATGGAGAGGGGAGATGAAATTTTAACTTGAAGTAGTAGGAGTCCCATGAGTAAAATACCCAAGATCAAGGGAAAGGGTTTTAGTTTTTAAAGAACAGAGGGTATTTGAACATGTTTGTAGGTAATTTGTTGGAAAGACAGGTGAAATAAACATTAAAGATGTCCTAGAAGAATCAGAATCTAGGATTACAAGTGGAGGAATCAGTCTAAAAAGAGAAGTATTCCTTCTGGGAAATGGGCAAAGGTAAAGACCTTTTGAGGTATTACAGGGATGGGGAGTTAAAGCAGGGCAGGTGCAGTAAACATGGGGGATTAGGGTACATACTTAAAAAGTTTTAGTAGTTGGATAGGAGAAAATTTTTTGGTTGGGGTAAGGATTTCAAAGCATCAGTCAGAGACTAATTTCATAATGAATTTATACTGCATAAAATCAACATGTTTTGTGACCTTTTCCATCAGTGGTCAACCGACCAGGGAACAGAAACATAAGATAAAGAATCTGTCTTGATTTAGTTCTACTATCTTTAAAGCTAAGACCTCATACATTTTTTTTTTCTTTTTAGGTAATTTGCCAATTGATGGAAGATTTCAGAAAATATATGTGTAAATTCTGGATCAATGTTTTTCCAGTAATTTTTATGTTTATGAATATCACAGTGCTTGGAATTATAGGAGCAGCTATAGTAATAGCCATCTTAAAGGTGGTTTTCCCTAATTATGAATCCAAGTAAGTAATTCTAATTTTTATGGAAACTACCACTCTAGCTTTCCTTTCTTCTTGCCACTCTACTTTGTCATTTAGGTACATGGACAGACTCAGTAAATGCTCTCTCTCCTCCATCCCTCTCCAGTGGTAGCACCTCCCTAGAAACATGGGTTATATTCTAAGACTACAGCTGACACACTACTTTGTTAATATTGTGCCCATCTGTGTGAAGATCTCCTTTTATTAGTCTTTCTTCATGGCTCTTTTGGTGCTTAGATGCTTGTATTTTGTTGTAGCCCATGAAAGAAGTTATGATAGCCTACAGTACAGTTGTGATATGCTTCATTTGTTTATGTACTAACATACTATTAACAACATGTAGTAGCATATTCGAATATACTACAGTAATAGGTACACAGTATACTAGTAGGCACCAGTAGTCCTACTAGTATACTATGTACCTATTAGTATAGTATATTAAAATGTTATTAGCAAAGAATAAGTACTTAAAACACCTTATTTTCAATCTCTATGCCTAGAACGTAGGAATAACATTCTTTTTTTCTAGGTTAGGTAATCTTTCTTCTTAGCCTGTGAGTGGGAGATTCCCACTTCTCTCAGGACTACCCTCTAGCCAGTGATCTGGAAGCTCCAGTGGTACTTCTACCACACCTATCTCTCTTCTCCTCCCCCATTTCCTGAGAGTGCATTACTATTACTGTCCCAGCTGCCTTCTTTTGTGGACCTGTTATTTTAGAATCTGTTATTGTAGGTCAAAATAAACTAAAGAAAATCCTAAGTCTTTATCTAGTAGGAAAATTTACTATCTTCTGTATTACAATAAAACATATCTTTTTTAATTTCAGGGGAATTCTTCACTTGGACAAAGTGGGCTACCATAGGTACTACCCTATCGACTTCTTAGAGACCACAGAGAAATCAAAGGATAATCTTGAAGAGAAAATATGTATTTAACACATCCTTAACTCCATTTTCCCATTGTGGAATTTACCACTTGGTTCATAATTTCCAATCATTTAATGAAAAAGTATAATTCAAATAAGAAATAAAAGTATATTGAAAAACAGTGCCATAACTAAACTTGGCCTTTTAAGAGAGATTGAAGAATGAGGATAAAATATTTGAAATTACCTGACTGGTAATGTCAGATATGACTTCCTAAGAAATGGGAGAGCAGTAAAATTATTAGCCAAATTGAAAAAGAATAAGCAAAGACTTGAAGTACCTATGTTTGCATACCAAAAGACTTTAAGCCAATAATTCCAGATGCCTTATTATTAAGAAAATTATACCTAATTTTTTTATTGTAATGTATGAGGTCTTACTTTAAGCACTTTATGAAAAGCTAAACTTAAGAGAAACCCCAGAATTAAACTTTTTAAACTATCTGACTTGTATTTTATATAACATTTATGATTTTGATAAAGACCGTTGAGATACATTATTACTTCATTGTACCTGTAACAAGGCCACTTCACAGGATCCAAATGGAATTGTCAAGTGACATTCTTGCTGCAAAAGAAATCTCTTGGGGAGGGAAGGGGTTGGGTGTATACACTTACTTGGGTGTCACAGGTCGGAACTCATGCAGGCGACTCATTCCCCACAATAAAAATCAGTGACAGTATTACTAAATTTTAGTGAGCAAACAATACGAAGTTTTAAAAGAATCTAGTAGTGATCTACTTGGTCTTTCTTAGCTATACTGACTTTGCTTTTCAATGCAAGTAACATATGAATGGACTTTAAATACTAAGTATGTTTATTAACACTGGCATTTCAATGGAATACCTGAAAATGGAACGAGTTATTTTGAGCCATAAGCAAGTTTACTTAAGCTTTAAAGAATATTAAATAAAAAAGCAATGTTTTAGTGAAATCTTCAGAAGATGGCAGAGTCTCTGCTTCTGCGCAAATATCCAGTTCTAGTTTTATGGGACCTCAGTATGTATTTTGAAGCAAATTTATACATAGAAACTTATTCTACACATTTAGAAGGGGGAAATGTAAGAGAAATCGTCTAAGGTTTTGTAACTCATTTGATTTGTCAATTCTATGTCACGTATAGAATGCCTTGGATTTAGCTCCCAAAATAAGCTAAATAGGTTCTGAATAAAACTTGGGAAAATAAGTATTTACCTGCCCCTACAGCAAAATTCTACTACTCAGGGACATGAAAGCAGAGCCAGGTAAGACTCCTTATACTTCTTCAAATGACTAGTGAAATAGGTAAAGTAAGGAAAGCCTTCTCCAGCCTTGCACAGATTCCTGCAAGCAGGAGGAAGGGCAGTATAGGTCCTTTGGTTTACGTAAATGAACAAAACAGTTTTTAAAAGTTATATCCATGAGCAAATGAGCCTGACCGAGGTCAGAGATGGCTCTATCACTACTTAGATTGAGAAGCAGCTGGCTCAGGTTTTTTACTGTATTAATAGATGAGACAATGAAAAAAGAGGTGCCATCTCTAAGTGTATATGAAGTTATGGCCTAAAATAAGTGTTAATTATGAAATACTTTTAAGTAAAAAAGATTTAATGCAAAAGTAACAAATTGAGTCAAATTTCCCTGCGGCTTAAAAAAATTACATTTATTCAGAATCATGAGTTCTTTTTATAATTATCAATATGAAAGTTTAAAAAAATATAGCACTCAGTGCAATGAAATACTACTTTTCATTACTATTGAAACAACATAAGGCAGGTTTCTCACAGTTTACTTTAAAAAAGAATTTAGCATGATCCAAATTCATATATCCATTTTTCGTATCTTTCAATGTCCGCAGCAGATACTGACTTAGAAACCTTTTTTAAAGCCATTCCAAAGTCCTCCATAGTTGTAGGCATATGCATTTCATCTCTGGAAAGATTTCTGATTTCTTCAGGTGTCAAACCTTCAATGCGCCTCCTCATGGCCATCAGGGATGCATCTCTTCGTTTTAAAGAAAAAAATCAAAGGTTAAATCTTTCATATGTCACAAGGGTCTGGCTATATGACCTTACTACCTGTGCAATAGAGTTGTACGATATACACAATGTTTCCTTTACTTGAAATGCTTCTGTACTATGCCAAATGACAATTCCTATCTTAAGGCCCGGTTCAAATAACATCTCTACCAAGCTGTCCCTAATCTTCCCAAGATGGAAGCTCTCTCTTAATTCTTAAAGCACTTTTTTGGGTGTGTATTTCCTAAGCACTTGTGTTCTATTTTGTATTATAATTATTGGTACATGTGTCATTTACATTTACTAGACTGTAAGCTCCTGGAGGGCAAGGACCCTGTTTTTTAATCTTTGTCTCCCCCTTGGCCTAACACAGAATAGCCACTTAATAAATGTTTGTTGAATAGCTGAAAAATGTTATCAGTTTATTTTAACAGTTAATCACATCACTTACAAAGAGAATATGCCTGGGGCAGCTAGGTGGCGCAGTGAGTAGAGCACCGGCCCTGGAATCTGGAGGACTTGAGTTCGAATGCAACCTCAGGCACCTGACACACTTGCTAGCTGTATGACCTTGGGCAAGTCACTTAACCCCAATTGCCCTCCCTTCCCCCCTCAAAAACGAACAAAAAAAGAGTATATACCAACATATAACTATTGTACACTATTGAAATAGTTAAATGGAAGCTACATACACCAAAATATTTACAGCTGTGCTTTCTGTGGTAACAGAACTGAAAATAATGGGGATGCCCATTGATGGGGGAATGGCTAAACAAAATGTAGTACATGGATATAATGAAATAATTATTACTGTGCTTTAAGAAATGATGAACATGATGAATTATAGACAAGCAGCAAGACTAATGTAAAGTGAAGTAAGGAGAGACAGGAAAACGATTATATCACTACAAGAAAGAACAATAAAACAACCAAAACTGAATGCTGTGAAATTATATTGAATAAGGTTAGCCTAGCCAAATGAATACACATCCTGTCCCCTCCCCCCACCCGCTTCTTGAAGTAGAGGACATAGATGTGGAACACTAGAGATATCTAATACCGACTGATATTTTGGTTAGTTTTGTGGAACTTGCCCTTTAAAAAAAAAAGAAATTCATTATTATAAAAGATGGCACATGGGTGGAAGATAGGAAAAGAATAAGGGAATGTAGGGAATAACAAAAGATCAAAATTTTATTTAAAAAATAAATGAATGCTGAACATGAATTATGTGGAAAAGCAAATTTAAAAGGAAAAAGAGGCGGTTGTAGGAAACTTTATTAACTAGTAAGTGAGGCCAATGAACAACAAAAAGCCTTCATCCACAGGGGCAGAGAACGTTTGTTACCTGTATGACAGACTGTATACTAAAAGCTAAATCTTTTTTCTTACATGTCAGAAAGCGTTTTAAAAAGGGCTAAATCTGAACACACTCAGGTATGCTTGGCACCTTTGGTCTACATTGCTGGAAGTAACATTCCCATCAATGACATCATAAATCCAACTGAATATTTGGGTACTGAGGTCTCATTTTTACATTATACCTATTTCCTCATAATTCCACTCCCTAACCTCACTTAATCTTCCCTTATGACAACAAAAAATCAAAATTAAGTGAAACCAACCAACAGAGCAACTGTTCCTGAAAGCATATTTATACCACATTCCCATAGTTCCTAGCCTCTCTACTGAGAGGAGGAAGACATGTCTGTCTCATTACTGATTTTTAGGCATCAAGATTATTTACTTAGATTTTAGTAAAGTATTTGACAAATCTTTCAATTATTCTTTTAGATAAGGAGAGAGAAGAGCTAAATTCATCAGCTGGATTAGATTATATTCATGAGAGATGTTGGATTTAGAATTGGCTAAATAGTCAGACCCCAAAATTAATCAGTAATGATTCAATGTCCACTTAGAAGGCCCCAGAGATTGGTTCTTGTTCTTGTGCGGTTCAACATTTTTATTATTGGTTTGGAAAAAGACACAGGCTTGGAAAAAGACCTCTCGGCTTTGCAGATGACACAAATCTGGAAGAGAAAGCTAAATCACTGAAGTACAGAATCAAGAACCTGTATCAGTGGGCTGAATCTAATCAGATGAAATCTAACAGGTGTAAGTATAAAGTTTTAAACCTGAGTTCAAAAAGCCAACTTCACAAGTATATGAGATGGGCAAGCTATCACTAAAAGTCATCTGAAAGAGATCCAAGCATTTTTGTAGACTGAAACTCATAAAATTAAGAATATGATAGGCATTCCTCTCTCCCCAAAAGGTATCACATCATCTTAGGCTGTATTAAATGAAGCACAGTCTCCAGAGACAGAGAGGTGATAGTACCATATTACTTTTTGTAGGTCAGACCACAATATTTATTAAATGCTTACTAAGTGTGTTCATGAATATCTATGTGTGTGTCTACATCTATCTATACATACATATATGTCACAAGTATATAAACAAGACATAAAGTAGATGGGAGCTAACCATAGCAGGAAAGACTAACAGTTGTTGGAGGGTTGGTATACGGATCAGGAAAGGTCCCTTTAAGCTTATTAGAGCATCTGAAAAGGAATACTGAAGAGGCTAAAGAACATGCCTTATGTGGGCTAGCTGAAAGAAATAAGGATGTTTTGGCATAAGATTTGTGGGGAATGAGAAATGGGGGTAGTTTTGAGAGTATGGAGAGAATTGTCTAGAAACATTTGAAATGCTGTCAAGAAGACCAAAAGAAATTGGTAGAAAGAGAAGGTAACAGGCATTTATTAAGTGCCTACTATGTGCCAGGCTTTACACTAAGCACTGTACAAATATTATCACATTTGATTCTGATAACAACAACCCTGTGAGGTAAGGGGTTTTTATTATCTTCTTTTAACAGTTAAGGAAACTGAGGCAGACAAAAGCTGTGAATTGCCCAGGGTCTTAGCCAGCTGGTGAGACTAAATTTAAACTCCCATTTTCCTGCCTCTAGGCCCAGCACTCACCTAGCTGCCTAAAGTAGAAGCTGCAAAAGTTTCTGTTTCACATAAATAAAAATGCCTAATACTTCCCTGGTTTCACTCAGTAAGTAGTGGGTTCCCTGTAACTGCAAGTTTTCAAGCAAAGGCTAGATGACCTCATTGGTTATGTGATAAGAGAAGATTCTTGCTCAGTTATAAGTTGGATCATAGGAGTTTTTGAGGTCCCTTTCAATTCTGTTTCTGTGACTGTGTCACCCATAATTTTTTTTTTAAAAGTTCAACAGCACCAGTTCAAATGACAGATCCCTAAGACACTCAAGTAAAGACCTCCCTCTTGAGGTCTGGTCATTCTAAACTATTTACTAGCCAAGATTTTTCCATATTGTACATAAGCATAGCACAAGAAATGTTGCATCACTGAATCTAGAGAAGGCCTAGTTGCGAAACACAGCTACATTATTGATACATAGACACATATGTCACATAGCTTAAATTTCCAACTGAGCAGAACAGGACGCGACATTTTTTCTCTTCAAAACCAACTTTTAACTTAGGGTCTAAAATGACTTGAGGTTTCATTTAACTTAACATAACCTAAGAACTCTAAGGAAACCAATACCCACAAAAGCCCTTCCATCCAAAAGAATTCCTACCTGCATACATTGGTAATATCTGCACCTGAATAACCTTCCATATTTTCCGCTATACTTGCAAGGTCAACATCATCAGCCAACTCCAGTTCACGTAGACTTATTCGTAAGAGCTCTTCTCTGCCCTTTGCTAGACAAACATCAGAAATGGGAAAAAAATTAAGCCCTCAACAAATAGATTAGGTAATTTCTCCCACTCTCACACCTATTTTCTAGGGGAGCTCCTTTGTAATACAGTGCAGATAAGTATGCTTCCCCACAAGTACTTGCTACTGTTGTGCCTTAGTTGTAGAGAAAGCCTTCAAAGAACCCTTTCCCCCAACTGATAAATGATCAAATGATATATGAACAGCTTCCTAAAGATGAAATCCAAAATATCAATAACCAAGCAAAAAAACGCCCCAACTAACTAATAACTAGAGAAACGAAAATTAAAGCCACTCTCAGGTTCTACCTCATAATCATGATTGGCAAAGTTGATGGGAAACAACCACATCAATGTAGGGATTTGTTTTGATTAACCATGCATATCTATTAAAATGGGTTTTGCTTTTCTTTTTTCCAGTGGGGGGAGGGAGAGACTAGGAGAGAGAGCGAATTGATTTTTGTTAACTGAAAGTACACTCAAATGGTTAAAATGACTAGATATCAAGATGTTAATATGTAGCACCATTTTCTCTTAAGAAGAAATCTATTATGCCCAATTTTTAAAAAAAGATGCGTTACAAGTAACAATACCTGATGGTAATGGAATATAAATTCTTTTTTCTAGTCGTCGTCTTAAAGCCTCATCAATATCCCAAGGAAAATTAGTAGCTGCAAGAACCATAACCATTTTGGAAGGGTCATCGTTTTCAGAAGCCCCTCCAACACCTAAAAGAAAAGAGAGGAGGAAGAAGAAAAGAGTCTGGTCCCATAAGTCATGTTGAAAAAATACAACAGTAATATATTACTACACTGATAATCATTTTTAAAATAATGATTATAAAATATCTGGCAGAACAACAGGTTATTACTTCCTATACTTTGTTCTTAGTTTGTTAAGACTTTTCTAGCACCGTGTTAATTAATGCAAAAAATTAGAGCAACGAACAAAAACACAATAGGACCGCTTACTTCTATCAAGGGTAAAAGGGCTCAAATGGTTATCAATAAAAATAATGAACATATAAAATTTGTTTTTTCAAAAGTATAGCCTGTCCCATATTTGTCAAATAGGCTTAAAAAAGAAAAACCAACACCATGTTAATCCTATTAGCAGTGAGAAACAACCAGATACAGTGGAAAGACCTGGTTTTGTGATCAGCACACCTCAATCTGACTGTTACTAATTGTGTGACCTTAGGCAAACCCTTTAATTTCATTAAGCCTCATTTTCATCATCTGTAAAATATAGGTAACAGTGCATGAATTAACTTAATTCAAGGTTGTTCTATTCAATTCAACCAACACTTACTATTGGCTAGCACCGTATCTGGCAAGAGACACACAAAAAAACTAATAAAGCGCCTAACCCCAAGGAATTTACATTCTATTAGATCAAATGAGACAGTAAAGCATTATATAAATGTGAACTATTATAATTTAGTATTAAGTGTGAAGATGGGGGTTAACCACCATGCATGAATGTTGGAAGGTGCTATGTAAAACATCTGCTATGTTGCATCCCTCTTAATATGCACCAAGAGTTCCAGCCAGAGTCATTGCTACCAACACCCATGAACAGTTCTGGGACTTTTACCAAGTTCACCACCTCTAATCCTATGAAAAGCTTTGGCTGGTAAAAGCCCAAGATTTGAAGAGACAGGAGAGAATTAAGTACAGGGAATGCTCCAGATGTTTATCCCTACTTCTCCCAAAGTAAATTTATTTACCATCCATCTGAACCAGGAGTTCTGCTTTTACCCTTCGGCTTGCTTCATGCTCCTCAGAAGTTCCTCTTCGACTACAAATGGAATCTATCTCATCAATAAATATTGTTGTTGGTGAATAAAATCGAGCCTAAAGAAAAACAAAATAACACGATATCAGGTTATATTAAAACAAATCAGCAGATAGGTGGCCAATTATAGAAGAGCTAAGTACCTTTCCAGTGAAATTTTTTTTTTTAATCTGGACCTGTGAATTTAATCAGTGTAAGGACCTTCTATGAAAGACATTCTCTCTTCTAATGCAAATGCAATTTCTGGTCTTAAGAGTCTCCTGAGGCACTGGAAAGGTTAAGTGATTACACCCACAGGTACACAGCCAGTATGTATTATAAGAGAGAAATGGAACTTAGGTCTTCCTGGTTTTGAGGCCAGTTCTACTTTTTCCACTACACTATATACTACATTACTTCTTCAAGAGAAAGGGAGAGAAGTTAAGTCACAAACTCTCTACACATCCTTTTCATGTATTCTAATCTTACATGTGCAACATATTCCAGATCACTTCTAATGAATAAAGTATCTAGCTAGCTATACGTATACACATACGTATATGCATATATAGGTATACGTGCATATGCATACATATATACACATATATATATTTTTTAAAGGCAGACAATGCATTATAGACTACAATGCCAGAAAAAGGGCAAAAGAACAGTTATACACAGTTGTAAATGTTTATTTACATATATTCTAGAAAGGTCACAGGATCACAAATTATGTCATCTAGTCCAATTTCTGTATCTGCTAGTTAAAGAAAATAAGGAAACGGATGCCTCTAGGTTAAGTGACTTGCCCATAGTTACGCAGGTAGTGACAAAGCCAAG
The DNA here is from genome assembly GCA_028646595.1 of Phalanger gymnotis. NCBI lineage: Eukaryota > Metazoa > Chordata > Mammalia > Diprotodontia > Phalangeridae > Phalanger > Phalanger gymnotis. Next base: position 95,899,080 of record CM053627.1, on the reverse strand, counting down.
ATATGAACCCAGGTCTTCTGAAACTAAATCCAGCATTCTTTCCACTAAAACATATTAGTTACCTACCTAGTTAGAAGTCTTATGGTGGGTTAAATTTTTTTTTTGTTAAGGCACTATCCTCCAAGGAACATTAAGAATAAAGGAAATGAAATTACCATTCTTTTCTACTTTAATGAAATAAGTAGATTTTCCTCCCATTTACGAAGGCAATGAAAAAGTAGGTAAAACAAATATTTAATAATATACCGATGATTTCTATTTTAAGCACATTCCATTCTGCAAACTGATATGCAGGCCAACATATTAAATCCATCTTTAGAATAATGTTTCAGGCTCGACAAGGTTATATATAAACCAATTTTGAGGGGAAAGAAGTGAGGAAGATAAAAACAGAGCATAGCATCTCCTACCAGTCAAATTATGAACTTTGAGGACTACAGATGCTACTTGTCAAACAGGCTTAAAAATTTTAAAGTACTCTTCAATTACGACGTTTAAGCCTAAATAATACCTGGAATTACAAAGGGATGAAATAATATCTAAATTATGCTATGCTGCAGCTGCTTTTAAGTAAAAAACAATTCTTTTAACCATCTTTCTTTCTAGAAAGGAAGTCAGGCCTTAAAGGTAATTATAAGAGATATAGATATACTACCTAGCACATTTTAGAAGTGGATTAATTTTAGAAAATTAGAGTATAATTTAAATCTACTAGAAGTTTCATAGCTTACTAGAATATATTAAAATAATTTGACTCTTCACTTACCCCTTGTCCAATCAGTTGTCGGATCTCGTCATTTCTATCTCCACAACTTTTCTTACATGTTCCCTTTTCTCTACTCGCAGAACCATCATCTTAGTTTGGGCTTCATCACTTCTTACTGGGCCTACTGTAATCATTTAGACTCCCTACGAGCCTGTGCCCACTCCATAAAGCTGGGCAAATAATTTTCCTAAAGTGCAAGTCTAACAATGTCGTACTTCTGTGTTCATTAGATGTCAATGTAGCTCCCTCATACTTCAAGGATGAAATGTAAATGATGGCACTTAAAAGACCTTCACAATCTTTTAATCTTTTCATACTTTATACTTCTCCACACCTTCTACAATTCAGTCATTCTGGCCTCTCTGCTGCTCTTCACACATGACATTTCCTCTGCTGTCTCCCAGGCCTGGAATGTACTCACTCCCTCCACTCCACTTCTGGGAATCCTTGGTTTCCTTCAAGACCTAGTTAAGTACTACCTTATACACAAAGCTGTTCTTGACTGCTATAACTACTACTTCTTCCCTCTAAAAACTACCTTGTATTCATTTTGAACACATATACAGTGTTAAGACAAAATTGTCTGCGATAAAGCAGTTACCTAATAACTGCTTATTGATTTGGGGCTATCATCTAATTATTCTTAACTTTCAAGGTTTATGATGTTCAAATTAAATGATTTTCTATCTAAATACTTCACAGGGGTTAAGAAGTCATCCATTCTACCAAAAAGGAAATTTCATTTCTATAAAGACTTGAATACTACTTGAGATTTGAATGCTAAGACATCACGCAATATTTTCCCAGAAAGGAAACTTTTACTGTCCCTCTCAACTCAATAGCATTTATTAAACACTCACTATATATCCAAGGCACTAAGGATAAAAAACAAAATGAAAAATACTCCTTGCTCTCAAGGAACTTAACGTTTTACTGGGTGCGTATACTATGTAAAAAGGTAAATAACTGCAATTTGAGGAGAAAGCACAAAAAAGGCAGAGGAGGAAGGGTCGGGTCAGGAAGGACAGATCACAAGGAGGAAAGAAGGTAAGGCTTCTAAGAGGCAGAAGTGAGAGGGAAAGAATTCTATGCATAAGGGAACAATCTGTGTAAAAATACGGAGGCAAGAGACTGAGGACTCCAGGCCTCCATCAGCTGTAGAGCTTTTCCCCACCTTCAAGTTTTAGGTCTTCCATCTCACCCTATTGGGAATGTCTATGGTATGGCTCCCTCTCAAAGCATACTTCTCCCCCTCCCTTATTCTGGCTAGCTCTAGCTAGATCTTCTTAGTTAGTTTGGTGGTTAAGTTACATCAGTCATCTGTACTGGTCTCCCCACTGCTCAGCCCAGATCAACACACTGCTCAGCCCAGATCAACACACTGTTTAAGGTATGGCCTTTATTTTCTCAACTAAATTTGTCTCTTCCTAACTCTCAAGCCCCTCTAAGGCTGACCTTAAGTCTCCTCCATGCCGCCAGCAAAGCTGAACTGACAGATAAAACTAGAACCCACAGAAGCTAAGTTTCTTAAGGGCAAGGACTATTGCCTTTTGTCTTTGTATTTTTATCACCTGATACAGGGCCCTGGCATATATCAGGTACTTAATAAACATCTGAGCTAGTGAATAATACACATTTCAGCTACTGGTTCTAGTCACTTTCCTGTATCCCTGGGCTTATACTTGAGCCTTCTTGCTTCCCTGGAAAGCATTGATCTCATAAACCATATACCATAAAGTTTATACCGTATTTCAAAAGAAAAGATCTAACAAGCAAGACAACAATTTGCAATTACCCTCTCCAATCAGAAAAGCTAAATCCACTGACATAGCCAAATAATCATAACGAGATATGCAATATAGCACCTTAATAACAGCTATATTACTTCCTAAGGCAAAGACAGTATTTTGGGGTTTTTTCTTTATGATCCTTTTTGGGGTTTTCTTGGCAAAGATATTGGAGTGGTTTGCCATTTCCAGTCAAAATCAGTAATGAATTTTAGGCTGAAAATACTATGTCAAAATTTGAGGAGTTACATTTTTTCTTCTTACTCAGATTTTTAAAGGGTGAAAGAATGATAGAAAAACCTCAAATAAAGGACAAACAACTTAAGGCAGCAATTGGGTCATTAAACACAATGTATTTGGTTAACATGTCCCGTTGAAAAAAAAAAAGTGAAATGATCCAATCTCCACAAACGTTCAAGGTTTTCACCAACTGAAATGACTGTAATTATGTTGTTGAGATTTGGAATCACTGAAACAACACATTTATACAAAAGGCAGACTAGGAATTACTTCAAATTCCAATTCCAAATCACATCAAGTACCAATCCTGGGGGGAGGGAGAGGGAACAAGTGGGGAATTATGTTACAAAAATAAGCTTCAGTTGACAGTTTTCAATTGTAGGTATCGCTGGACTTCAGGCAAATGCTATACCAGTTAGTTATTCTAGGTTTTCCTGGTCTCTGAATACACTGAAATCATTCCAACTCACTTTCTAATCCCTAAAAGAAAAAAAGGAAAAAACACAAGAGAAAAAAAGAGGTATGTTATCATTAGAGCTCTCTCAAACATTCACCATTTCAAACAGGAGGCGAACAAGCTTCTCAGACTCTCCTCTGTATTTGGAGGTAAGGGTTGATGAAGATACATTGAAAAATGTTGTTTTGCATTCAGTAGCTACTGCTTTAGCAAGCAGAGTCTTTCCAGTGCCAGGTGGACCAACCATCAACACCCCCTGTTGGAAATATAATAATGTAAGTAAAGAATTAACATGAACCTATACAACTGTGATTGGTTCTGTTTAATACAGTCACTTCTGCCAATTCCAAAACAACCCATACATATACTAAAATAATTAAAAAGGCAAAAGGTTACTTAATCAGTTTTATGGAACATACTGTTTTCCTTCCTAGACTCCTCCCTCGACCAAGAAAGACAAATTTTAAAGAGGATACATTATAGCTATTATATAACATTCAACAATTAACACACCTTGCGCTCAGACAAGCTCAGTAGTTATCTAACTCCTCTATCCCATAAGACCTGTATTTTTTGAGGCCCTGAATTGAGAATCAAATGAGATATTTGTAAAAAGTGCTTAGCACAGTATTTAGCACATAACAGGCACTATATAAATGCCTTCTCTTCCTTTCCCCTTAGATCACATTCCACAATGCTTTTTAACTTATGTGTCTGGAACCATGTTATTAGTTTCCTGGGATAATTCTAACTAGTACTCAACTTGCTTAAAGCTCAACAATTATATCTATTATTTTTATTCACATTTTTTATACTAGCTGCCTCAAAAATCAGAGTCACTTATTTCAGATTCTGTGGTTAAATAAAAATCTTGAGGTATTTAATTGATAATTAGCTGCATATTAATTTTGAAATGCTTCATGTTAACACATTCAAACTCACTCAACACAGAACCAATCTAGAAGTTACCTAAAAGTCACATTGTACTTGTTTATGGTGTGTAAACTATGCAATGCCATTTGACCCATTAGCACAAATTTTCTATCAAAAAAGTCTTTTTTTAAATAAAATTTTTTAAATAAAAATTTTTTAAATAAAAAATAAGCAAACTTTGGTTTCTATTAGGACGCGTGCCACAACTACTCTGATGATGCCATAATACTGAGAGGATGGGGAATACTTACTTTCCATGGTCTCCTAATTCCCTTAAAGAATTCTGGCATCCACATAGGTAAAACTACTGCTTCCTTCAGTAATTTTTTAGCTTCTACTAAGTCAGCTATGTCATCCCTGTAAGAAAAGAAGAGATTAGCAGTTCCTTATAGATTTAAAACTTCATCATCAGAAATCTATGCAATGTGCATATGTAAAATACCTGAGATATGTGTGTGTGTGTGTGTGTGTGTGTGTGTGTATATATATATATATATGTATATATATATATATATATATACATATATATATATATATTCACACACACACACACACACACAGAGGCAAATCTCCATGTATTTGTGAAGTCTCTATAAAGAACTCAAAATTTCATTCTGGATTCAAAAAACAAAAGGAAACATCATCCTGTTTAATTAGAAAGAACTGAGTCTAGTTGCTTACTTAGGAGCATTGCCGCTACTGCACACAAAGAACAATCATGAGGTTGTATAAGCCAAATTTCTAAAGCACTGATCTTAGCAATACCAAATACTGTAAAATAAGTATAACAACACAGGCTGAGATACTGAAGTTCAACACCCAAGTCTAAGAAGATGGACACCAAAGAACAACAGACAACATAAAAACTTTTAACTTTGATTTATGCTAGTCTTGGAGACAAAAAAAGTGAAAAGGTTCACAAAAAATTAATTACATTTTCCTCTCTATAGGTGGTAAAAGAGATATGAGCCAAATTCACCTCAGTTAGAAGCATAGGCCAAAATATTACTGTCTTAAATAAGTAGAAGTCTCAGACAAAAGGCAGTAGAACTCAAACGCAAGTTACTTTTTCAAACCCAATGTCAGGGTACTGATCCCAATATGATCACTCAGACAGACTGGTTGAAAAGGCCAAGGGTTGAATCCCCCTCAGACAGTAACTAGCTGTGGGACACTAGGCAAATCACTAACTTCTCTGAGTTCCAACAAAATAAGAATCTGAACGCCACCTCACTGGGTGTCATGTCTCAAATGAGGTACAGAAAGACCTTTGAAGTTTTCAATGGGCTAATGTGTCAGGTATTATGATTACCTTTCAACAAATTACTCACAACTTCATTTCAACTTCAAAAATGTTGTGACAATGAGCCATCATCAGCAACATTTTTCTAAATCTTCACTGTGTTGCAAGCTGGGAACTTACCATCGAATATTTGGATTCTGAGAAATTATATCTCTTTCCAAAGCTTCTACTAAGTCTTTATCGTATCCCGTGCCATCAAATTTACTTGTCTCTGGTTCAGTAATTGCAGCAGGTGATTTGTTCTACACACACACACACACACACACACACACACACACACACACAAAGAGAAAAAAATTAAGTGAGTCAGACACACAATCCACGTGTTAAACATAAAGCTGTTATTTAAAATGCTAATATGCTACTAAGATTAGTAAAACTACTAGGAAATGACTAGGAAAAAAATCCTACCACCATATTCGATATCTCTTGAGTTTTACATGCAGTTTTGATTTTCACATGAAAAGAATATGACACACTGGCCCTGGAGTCAGGAGGTCCTGAGTTCAAATCCAGCCTCAGACACTTGATACTTACTACCTGTGTGACGCTCAGCAAGTCACTGAACCCTAACTGTCTCACCAAAAAAAAGACAGACAATAGTAAAGTAAAAAAAAAAAAGGGTCTAAAAGTAATTTAAAGGTTAGAAAAAAAAGAATTGTATATAAGCAAAAAGTGTGTGTGTTATGACAAATTCAAACATTTAATGTGACTAGTTAGCTAATCAAAAATCAATGACTAATGTCATATATTTATTAAGGTAAATTGATAATTAGATATTGAGAAATACACAATTATTTGGAGAGAATTAAGTTTATAAAGAGGTTTTATTCTCCTATGGTTGCAGTCTAATTTTCAGTACCTACTCTGCTCTTATCAGTGTTACAAATAAATATGTTTTGGATTTTCCCAACCTCAGTTCTCCACCACCACTTTCTAACAATGTGTCAATTCTTAACCAGCCACTCATTTTGTGGCTATTTCCTTTTGCCCTTTACACTGGAATAAAATTCATCTGTCTCTCCTTTTAAGCCCTTCAAAATCTTGCCCAACTATTACTTCTCCCAGGCATCCTCCAATTCAATCAGGTAGGTCATTCCTTAATATTCTTGCACATGGCTATGCTCATTCCTACCACTGTACCTTTAATCATGCTATTGTGTCTCATTTGATAGATTTAGGTAAATAATTTCAATCAGGGATCTCAAATTAGTGGTAACTTCCAGCCCCCCTCCAAAGTAAAAGGCAACAGGGTATAATTCTTTAGAAGTGGAATGAAGAAAGCCAAGTTTTTAAAAGATTATTAGTCTAGACATAATTTGTAAGACTGATGGGAAAAAGAAGATGGAAGAAGTGAGATTACTTAGGTTTCGGCCCTCTCGGGCACTGTCTAGGAAAAAATTTTCTTTGAGGCAGTGATACAGCTTTTTCACTCATACATACCCCAACGTTCTAGAATTCACTGATTGTATAATGCCTGTTATAAACAATCACACTACAAACAAGGTTTTAAGTCTCACGACATTTTCATTATTTAGACTTTCCAAATACAAACTGTCCATAATCATGAATAATCTTGGCTTTTTAAATACAGAGACTGAGGCAGAGGTCTTACGTTGGCACCATCTACTGCTTTAAGATTTAAAACACAGGGAGCTCTAATTTCCAGTTAACAGATCAAAAAAAATTTCTTCTATGGGCAATCAATATCTAACATTCTCTCTTTCCCATCTTAATGGTTGTGAAATTTAAGCTTCAAATAGATTGCTACTTTACTGCTAAAAATAGTTTATTCATTTTAAAATAAAATGAAATCATATTCTTAATTTTCTCATAGCATTGGAAATTCTATAAAGGCAGTGAGGTGGCAGCCAGTGGATTAGAATGCCAGGTCTGCAATTAGGAAGACCAAAGTTCAAATCTAGCCTAATACACTTCCTAGCTACATGACCTGGAATCAGTCATTTAATCTATCTGCCTCGGTTTTCTCAACTTATAATAATAACAGCACCTGCCTCCTAGGGTAGGTGTGAGGATCGAATGGGACAACTGCAAAGCACTTAGAACAGTTCCTGCACACACGAGACATTGAATAAATGTTTGTTCCTCTCCCCCTTCTTTAGCTTCCTAATGGCAATCTGGTGCAGCAGTGAGCCTAGCCATCAACAGTCATACTACCTCTTCTTCCATTATAATTTCTCCTCAATCTGTCTTATTTATAGCCAGTACTATAAGAAACATTTTCAAAATGAAAAAGAATTCCTACTCTGTACCTCACAGATGTGTGTGTCTTTTTTCCAACTATATAATAAACGACAAGGCAGAGACAATTTCTCATACTTTCTGTAACCCACATCTCTTAGCAGTTTTTTATATATCACAAAAAATCTGTGAATGAAAAACAAACTGTCACTTATTTGCAGTAAAGTTTTCCCTCTATTATTTTCTTTTAAAGATGAATTGCATTCAATGTATTTTCCATTAGTCACTTTTAATATCAAACAACTGGCTTAAAATTTGAAAAGTTAGATGATCTTATGGATATCTGAAACTGGCTACTGACACTGAAAGGAATAGCTAAGGTCAGAAACATTGGGAAGAATGGAGGTGAGGATAACATTCCTAAAAAAGGTTTAAGTGAAATAGGCAGCTAATGTCAACGAAGGCTAAGAAAAATCTATTACTAACTTTGAGTAGATAAAGAACCTAGGTACCTTTGCTTATGGGTGGAAGGGACCAAAACATCTATTTTCAATACTTCTCCAAAATTATGTCTCTTTGAAAGAAAAATTGTAAGTTTACACTGAAGTCAATTATTTGAAGGAATATCACATGACCCATATCTGGATCAACATGCTACTTGTTATTTATGTGATCTAGGGAAAAAAAATCTTCTTTTGCTCTTTCCCTTTGGTACCCAAATAACTTGTTCAAAATGCCTCATTATTTCAGCTGAACTTCAATACTCTCTCACAGTTTATATCTTATTATTACTACTTATTTATTAGTAGAGAGCTTGCCCCCCTCCCTATTCACAGGGTGAAGAGAGTTTATGTTTAGTAAACAGGTTAGAAGACTAAATGTATTCATCTATAAACAAGACTACATTCTCAATTCAGAAGTGGGCTTTTATGGGAAAAAAAAACCAGCTCTTCTCTGACTACTGGAAAGGAATGTGTCTATACCTATATGAATAGTACTTTATCTTTGTAAAGGGCTTTTTGGGTTAAAAATTCTACTTAGTATCCTTATGTAAAATATACACTTTACTAAAAAAGTTAAATAATAAAAGGTTATATTAAAAAACAGAAAAAAAAAACAAGTGGAGTTAGGGTAAGGTGCTAACTCCCTTATTTCAAGTTGTTTCATCAATGTGTCCAAATTTAATTCTATTTTTACCCTATTCCTCCAAGCATACATCCCTATATTAGCAATTAGATAAAATAAGAGGCTTTAAAAAAAAACATGCAGTGGGATCTACTAAATGGAAACTCAAATGAAAAAAGACATACTGTGAGATTTGTAAAAAACATAAGCAACTTCAGCAATAACTTCTTATCTCATTTCCCAGGACTTCAGTTGCTTCATAAAGCCTCTATTACCTGGAATACATGGGAAATGGGACACTCTACTATAATTTTCAAAAAGTCATCTTCGTTACATTTATTAGCATTTTTTTTTCCTGCCAATCTTTGCCAACTAACTGACTTATACTCAAAGTGTCAATTCTCACTGTGTATGTATGTGGGGATACATACATGAATACATACACACATACATAAATACGGTGGATACAGAATGTAAAGTTTTGGAGTCAGCACAATAGCAAAAAAGGAGCACTGGACTAAGAAAAATAAATGGAGTTCTATTTAGGCTCTACCCTGTGTGACCTGGGTAATTTCATAACTTTGGGAGAGGTACTTAACCTCTTGGGGCCTTGGGTTCCTTGGCTATAAAGATGTGGGATTAGACTAGTAAATTACCAAGGCCCCTTCCAGCTGTTAATTTTGTATGTTTCTAGAACAGGCCCGCACAACCTGTAGCCCACCAAAGGATTGTGGGTGGCCGGCAAAAAACGTACAGGATGTTTTCCTACACTTTTTTCACAGGCTGCCCAAAATCCTTTCACATGCCACACATGGCCCACAGACTGCAGGTTGTACATGCCTGTTCTAGAAGCTGGATGGGTATGTGTGGTTTTTCAAAAAAGGATGAATATCTGGGATACTGTTTGCCTTCACTTGTTTCTCTCTTCTAGATACAGTAGGAACTAAGTATTTGTTGAATGGAATATAGGAAAACTAATAATTTGGGGCTATGGTTAGTAGGGTTCAGGTTATCTGAAGTTTTATACTGTAGCTGACTTTGAAAAATCAACAGTTTGGGGAATACAACTAGCCAAAATCTCAAATTTTTATTACCATCTGTTAAATACACAACTTGAAATTTCACTTTTTCTTGTGGGAAAAAAATTAAATAATTTTTACCTTTTCTTCTCTTCCTTTATTTTGTTGCTCTTTCTTTTCTCGACAACGGACTGCTTTTCCTTTGTCATTATTAGGATTTTGTGAAGATGGACGATGAGGAACCTTGACTGCTGCACTTGGACGGTTACCATGGATTCTAGCGTCACTATACTGAGGAGACTGACGTTTTCTGGGTCCTGGTGATGGTCTGATTAGCGAAAACAGATCATACTATAAATAAAGGTGAGCCTGGTGGCAGAAGACAAGTTATTTTGACTGACTGAAAAAAGTGAACAAGATAAAAAAAAGAATATGAAAGGCACGTGGTAACAAGGCACAAATAGGGAGTCTTGATATTTGAATCTAAGGTGTGAATTTGGTGCAAAGGTTAATTGAAAGTAAGAAGAAAAGTAGTATTGAGAGCAGTGACCATGAAAAAGGATCTCTGAAATTATCTGGACACATCAACAAGTATTTATTAAGTCATTATTGTGTTCTTAGTATTGTGTCAGGAACGGAGAAGAATGTAAAACTAATCCAAAGTCCTTGTTTTCAATTAAATTTAAATGAATTTATAATTTAGTTGATACACAAGAAAGATACATAAAACTGGATCCTTGTGGGCTTGGGTAGTTAGACGTGGCTTTATGAAAGATTTGAACTAAACTAAAAGGAAGTACAAGAGCTAGACTGCTAGAAAAGCATAAAGGCAAAAGAGCCAAAAGGGAAAACCAATCATACTACTGGTGACCATGACAAAGAGAACTGACATTTACACAAAGCTTTATATACACACATGCGTATCTCACAACAACCCAGCAAGGACCTACAAGTATTATTAAACCCCACTACATAGAGTAAGAAAGTGAAGGCAAGAGAGGTTAAATTATACGTCTATGGTCAAAGAGCTAATAGGTATCAGACCCAGTATTCAAATCCAAGTCTCCTGGCTCTGACTCCAGCGGGAGGGATAACAAGGAAACTTTCTGACTGGAATAAAGGATTCATGTTGGATAGCATTAGGAAGAAAATGTAATATTAGATAAATAAGGTAGGGCCAAGTGATGGAAGACTTTGAAGGCTAGGTTGGAAATTTGGGCAACAAATTCCACTATAGATCTTAATCAGCAAAGTATGATGAAAGTGAAGATGAATTTAGTGGTAATATATACATGATCAAATACAGAGGGAGAAAATAAAGATAGGAGATCAGCTAAATGACTAATGTAGCAATTTAGGCATAAATTTAATATGGAACTAACCTAAGGTAGTAGCAACAAGTAAACAGTAGCAACAAGACGGGAGTCAATAAATAGTCAATAAGCATTTATTAAACACCTACCATGTATTAGGCACTGTGCTAAGCCCTAGAGATACAAATAAAAAAGAAAGACAGTCCCTGCCTTAAAGAAGTTTATGACCTAATGGTGGAAGACACCAAAGAAAGGGAACAGTGGGGGAGGGGGGGGGGGTAAAGATGGAAAAGCCAAAAAAGAAAATGATTAACAGAAAAAGGCAGCTCAACTCAATTTCAATGAACAATCTTGGTTCTGGAGAACATGCGGTATAATGAGTATTCTTCATCTCAACAGAACAGTGGGAGACTATGGGTGTGGAATGCCAGAAAAGATTGCTTTGTCAGTCAGTTGTGCTTAATTGTTTTTTACATTACTTGGAGGATAGAGACTAGATGAGGAAATGACTGATGTTAAAAAAAAAAAGGCATCAATTACAAAAAAGAAAAAACAATTAATTTGAAAAGTAACCAATTCAAACAACATTGTCAAGTGAGACACTGATTTACAACTGGATATGGGAGACTCAAAAACGACCAAAGCAAGAAAAAATAACTGAACTTGTCAGCTAGACAAAAAACTTAGTAAAAGAGAAAGAATAAAGGACCCATTTTAAAAAGCGTGAGACTGATGTGATGAAAAGACATCAAAATAAAAATGTTCTTTGGGCAATTGGAATTTAAGTGACGACAAGGCTGAAGTGAGTTGTTACTGCAATATAAAGTTTAAAACTTTCTGAAAAAATAAGTATAAAGTAAGAAAAACCAGAAGATTGGGAATTCGACCTTCAGGGAAACCAGGTTAAAGAGCATGAAGAAGAAATAGATGAATGAAGATGGAAAGAAGCAACAAATGACCCCAATGAAGTAGGCTTTACAGTAATAGTCTAGGGAATTAAAAACCAGGTTCCAGTAGAGGTACTATAAATAACAGAAATTCACAGTCATATTGTCTTTGAAGGCTTGTAAAGCACTTTAAAAAATTTTGTTTAACCTTAGGGATATTGTTAAGGAAACATTAATAAATGATTGGCTTAGAGAAGCCACTGATGAAAAGCTGAAAAGAGAATTCCAAAGAGAGTAAGTAATATTAGGTTATCTGCATTATTCAGAGATGAACATCACTGAATTTCAGAGTCAGAAAGAACTTAGTAACACATAATCAGTGAGGAATTCCTTTCACAAGATTACTAGAAGATAGATTTTTTTCTGATTTACACTAGTAAAGGGGAGTCTCTCCAGGATCAGGATGTCTGGACAATGAACAGCAATATTTATTAGAAAATTCATATCAATCAACAAGCATTTATTGTAAATGCTTACTGTATGCCAAGCACCTAGTGCTAGGGATACAAAGAAAGGCAAAAATAGCTCCTGCCCCAAAAGAACATACATTCTAATGGGGAAACATGTAAAAAACAAGGTACATATGGATTACCAAGGAAGAGGCAACAGCATCAAAGATTTCTTAGAGAAGGAAAAGGTAGAGGAAAAAGAAACTTACAGGTGTAAATGTTAAAGACACAAGATAAAATAACATTAAGATGACTGGTAAAAAACTTCAGGAGTTTAGAATCAGAAAATAAGGGGGATGAGATGAGAAAATTAATAGCAAAGAAGGGATTCATCTCTGTTCAATCAGTAAATCGGCAAGCATTTATTAAACACCTACAAGATACTTTTTCTTGTGTGACAGTCTACTGGACTAAGATTTCTATATTGATGGGGCAAAACTTTTATAAAGAGCCAAAAGTTATCAAGGATGGGGTAAAGAAGGCAAAGAAAGCAACATTACTAGATATGGTACGAACTGTGATTAGAGAATTATTTCAAGTTAGCCAAAAATCACAAAACCCTTATTTCTGTTATGTCCCCTAAAAGATCCCTACTTACCTTCGTTCAACAGGTACTGGCAAAGACCAAACTTCTCCCTCTGAAGCTGGAAGTTCGTGATGAGCAGCTTTCAAAGGAGTGCTATCTAATTTAAAGCTTTCTAGTGTTTTCATGATATCCTTAACATGTTTAGCTTCCACACTTATCTCTTGCCAAACCTGGTTACAAAGGAAAAACATGATCTTTAAACTCAAATGACTTACAAAATCAGCATCACAAATGATATAAATCTGTATTTAGACAAAAAAAAATTTTTAACTAGATAATCCAAGATTGTTTAATGAAGCTTTAAAGGCTTCATGTTATACTCCCAAATGCAACAGCAACTATAACAAGTCAGAAGAATGATTTCATACCTTTTTCTTAAATTATAGACAACTATAGACTTCTGATTCTAAGTCAAGAATCTAACAAAAATATAGCTAACTTAACAAAACAAAAATAAGTCAAATACGTAATTTAAAAAAAAACCCTTACTGACCTCAACCTCTTTTCTCAAACACAATAAAATAATAAAATTGACTAAATTTAACTTTATATTTTCTCAGTGTTACCTTTCTGATTTCTGATATATCCTCTAATTAATAGTCCAACATAGGCCATAAGGAGGAATGTGGAAAAAAAGAAATGGCTCTGATAAATCTACAACTTGCATAACTAAAAGTTGAATGAAAAGAAGACTATACATCAAAATCAAAAATTAACTAATTTATTCTTCAGCAAAGACACAACAAAAAAAAACCAATCTCTTCCTACACATAAATAAAAGAGAAGCTTTATTCAATGACAAAAGGTTAACTATGTAAAGTATCAGAAATGTGTTCAAAATTTCCTTGCCATTGTTAAAGTTAATATATGAACACTACTTATGAACTAAATAGAAGAAATAAAAGCATTTTTTAACAAAATATGCAAGACACTGATTCACAAACAGGAAGAGAAAAGAAAAGGTCTGAAATGTCTTTCAATGATGCCTGGAAGGAGACCAACAGTCAATATCAAAGAAATAGCTCACTGGATCTATATGGCTATCCTAGTAAAATACAATACTGAAGTAAGTTACTTAAAGCATCTCTGTAATTTCTTTGCTATAATACTATATAATTTAGCCTTGCTATGGCATCATCCTTGATACTTGTCACCCTATAGAAACATCTAATGGGTGATAATGAAGCCTCAAAAGGCCCTCCTAAGATGCCCTAATCCTATATCAAATTTTTTGGTTCTAAAGAAAACGCTGAATTCATTGTCAATGTATTTTGTGAAACAATACTGGCTCATAATTAGGTTGTCAGAATGATACCGAGTAAACCTCCCTTTATCAAACTATAGCTAGAATGACTAAGTGGGATATAATGGGGTTTTTTTACCATAGATAGTAGTTCTATTTAAATGCCAAAACTCACATAATAAGATTCCACGTTCTAAAAAGATTGTACGGCATCTATATATAACTTTGAATCTTTCAAATCTTTCTTAAAAGTTATCTGAGTAAGGAAAACATTAAAGCAAAAGTAAGTAACAACCAATCAATAAGGTTTTACCAAAGTTCTAGGTACTTTACTAGGCATGGATACACAAAGAAAAAAATTAAGCAGTCCCTGCCTCTGAGAAGTTTGCGCCCTATAATGAGAAAACACGTACACATAAACATAAACAAAATAAACAGATGACAAAAGTTTTTTGGGGGAAGAGGGTACTTAGTAGTGTGGTGAGGAGAAAATCAGGGGAAAATTTCATGTAAAAAGTAATGTTTAAGCTGAACTTTGACGGAAACTAGAGATTCTAAAGGCAGAAGCAATGAAGAAGTATATTCCCAAATAGAAGGGGGGGGGCACCCCCAGGCGCCAATGTAAAGGCACAGAAATGGGATAGGGAAAGCTGTGTATGAGGAACAGCAAGGCAACCACTTTGGCTGGACTTCAGAATGAAGGAGAGCAATGTGCAATAAGACTAGAAAGGTAGTTTGGAGTCAGATTGTGAAGGCCCTTAAATTCCAAACAGAAGAGTTTGTATTTGTAGAGTCACTGTAGCTCACTGAGTAATATGGTCAGACCTGTGCTTTAGATTTAGAACAAACACTTTGACTGCATGAGTAGGATGGAGAGTGGGGAAATTTGGGATATGATTTCTCACCTGTTGCCATTTTTGCTGGAGGTATGTATCTTTGACTGAGTACAGATATTTGTTCATCTGATCAAGCACTCCCTGATAATAGACCATCGCAGAGTCATAGTTTCCCAGCAAAGCATATTCACGAGCCAATTTTACATTTTCACTAATCATAAGAAGACTCATGCTCAAATGCAAGCTGAAAAAAAAAGAAATATTTTTCATGTTGCATGTCTATTAACAGCAGGCATCCCAAACAGGGCCTAATAACCAGAGACAAAAAGGAACATTATCCAAGGCCCAGAGTTCCAGAAGAGCCCAGCTTAGACTGTATCATCACTCTAAGGGATGGAGGGGGAGAAGGGGGGAAGCCTGTGGATGAATTTTAAGCTTTTGAAAAGACATTATTCAAAGTTACAGACTAACTAGGATTTGTGAACACAGAACTAATCAGAAGCTATTCTAATAACACAGATTAGATGAATACAAGGTTGTGATCCCAGGTAACTGGAAAGATGACAGTGTCCTTGAGAAAAGGGAATGTTTTAAGGGGAAACAGGGGATCCCTGCTGACTTTTCCTAGGTTATAAACTTAATCTCAAAGAAAAATGTACAGTATAGCTATTCAGTGGGATAGTCGACATGAGAAACACTAACTTATAAATACATAATGAGAAGACCCAAAGCTATAAATTTGTATTTGACACAGAAAACTAGCACTTGGGTACAAATCATCCCTTTGACAACTTAAAGTAGAACTATTACACTGGATGGGCAATGTGGCCCTTCGCCCAATATGACAACTCAATTTCTTACCCATTTATTATAGCAAATTTCTATTTAGGAGTTTGAGAGTATGTAAAATAGGCCTTTAATAAATCTTGATTGTGAGACACATTTAAATTTGAAAACAGAAGTCAATTCAAATTTTGCCTTTCAGGTAACTTATAAAGGTGACAGTTTTATTCTTTCAAAGATCCTACCACAGATTTCCTATTTACATATTTAATTTTTTTGCAATTAAAAAACTAATATTTCCCTTTTATTTTTGTTTAGTAAATGGCTTCTACTTTATTATAAAATTATCAAGTTTTCTGAGGTACAGAACACATAGAAGAGAATAAAGAACAGCAAAATATCACAACATTTGGGGACCTTTAAAATTGTATAAATACTTACTTTCTTGGAATCAGATACATGCTATAGACTATATTAAGATAACATACTTGGGGCAGCTAGGCGGTGCACTGAGTAGAGCACCGGTGCTGGAATCAGGAGGACCTGAGTTCAAATCTGACCTTAGACATCTGACACACTTACTAGCTGTGTGACCTTGGGCAAGTCACTTAACCCCAACTGCTCTGCCTACCCCCCTCCAAAAAAAAAAAAGAGAAAATACTGGTTTTACTTTAGAATAATTTTATCTTTATAACATTGGTTAATATTAATTAAAATTAATTAATTAAATCAATTACCAATTAACATTGGTAAATATTAATATAATCAGACTTTATCGTTATAGTAATAAAGACAGAAAGACAAGGTGGAAATCTGTTTTGCTTCATTATGCACATTCATTGCAAGAATTTTGTTTTCCTTTGCTTTTCCAATTGGAGGAGGAAGGCACAAAGAAAGGGAATGAAAATAGTGTTCTAAAAAGAGGGGGAAGGGAGAGAAGACTTCAGAACAGAAGGCCAGAAGGAATCAGGGACAAACAGGGCAGATATGAAAATTATATGTTGAATTTATTATACACAGCTGATTACCCTTCCACATCACAACTTTCCCCATAGCAGCTTCAATATATCAGGAGTCAGCATAAGAAATTAAACGGGAATTTTGTGGACGCTGCAGACAACATACAAAGGCCAACAGACAACACAGTGAGCCTATGACCAAATACTTAAACCAGTTTTTACAATAATACTGTAAACACCCCACAAAAGAAAAAGAAAAAAATTCAGACTTCTTCTCTGGTCTGGTATGAAAGGAGTTTCTAGATCATGAGAGTGTTGTACTCCTAACCCTCCCCACCCCCAATGTGGAAGGGATAACTGTAATTTAAAAGGATTTCACAAACAATCCTCTCCTGTTTTACAATATATAGAAGTGCTCATTTTATAGAGATTGAAAGGATATTGGTGCCTTCAAAAGAAATATCGAAGTTTAGAAGAGGAAAGATTCTAGGGGAAAAGTTAATGAGTTTAGTTTTAGACATGCTGATTTCAAGATGTCTTGAGGATATCCAGTATGAAATAGCCAATAAAGAATTAGTGTTCTGGAACTAAGGTTAGAGATTTCGAATGAATACACAGATCTATGCTAATAGGGTTATCAAGAAATGATTGAGGAAGAAGAGGAGGTTAAGGACTGAATTTTGGTGTATACTCATAATTAAAAAGCATGATATGGATGATGAGCCAGCAAAAGAAATGTTGTAGTCACATAGTAAGAGAACCAGGAGAGAACAGTCACAAATAACCAGAGAGGAAAGAATATACAGGAAGTGTGTTCAACAGTGTCAAATGCAAGATCAAGAAGGATGTCAAATAGGTCGACAGTCAAATTAAATCAGCAAATTAAAATAATCACCAGGCTCATTGGGGAGAAGTTTCAGCTGAGTGATGAGGTCAGAAGCCAGTTTGCAAAGGGTTGAAGAATGAGTGGCAAGTTTCATCATGAGTCCTCTTGGAAACATGGTTGGTCACTACACTGATCAGAGTTCCTATGTCTTTCAAAGGTGTTTGTCTTTACAATGCTGTTGTCACTGTATAAACTGTTCTGGCTTTGTTCACTTCACATTACATCAGTTTATACAAGTCTTTCCAGGTTTCTCTGCAACTTCCCCACAAACTCTTCCCTCTTTTAAAAATGTGTGAGTGTGAGTGTGAGTGTGTGTGTGTGTGTGTGTGTGTGTGTGTGTGTATTTTTTAAAGGCACCAATATCCTTTCAGTCTCTTGGGATTGTAGCCTTATCTTTATCCTAGACTCCTCTCTTTCATTCTATCCATTTCTTACAGCATACCAGTATTTCCATCACCTTTCTATATCATAACTTCTTCAGTCATTCCCTCAATGATGAGCATCCCATTTTCCATTCTTAGCCACTGAAGAGCTATAAATATTTTTGTAAATCTTGGTTTGTTTTGCTTAGGATTAACTCCTCTCCCCTTATTTACCCTTTCTCCTTCTCTCTTTCCTTCCCTTCCCTTTTGATTCCTCAATGGGTGAAATGTATTTCTGAACTCCTCTGTGTATGTGTTCTTCTCTTCTTTGACCAGTTTAGATATAAATAAGGTTCAAACGTGAGCTGCTCCCTCCACTCCCTCCTTATTAGTACAGACTTCTATTTGTTCATTCTTGTTATGTAGGATAATTTTTCCTAATCTTCCTCCTCTTTTCCCCTCATCTCCATGTTTTCCTTATCTCCTTCCTTGCCACTCTTCTAAGATCAAAATATAACAGAACCACTCCCAGTCCTTCTAATTAGAATCCTTCTATGACACTTAATGATAGAGTTCAAAAGGGACAGGTCTGTCTCATCTCTCTACATTCAAATATAAACAGTTTATCCTTGTTTAGTCCCTTATGATTATTTGTTCATGGTTATCTTTTTATGTTTCTCTTGATTCTTGTGTTTATGATTCAAAGTCTCTATTTAGCTCTGATCTATTCATCAGGAAGGCTTGGAAGTCCTCTATTTCATTAAAAATTCACTTTTCCCCATTTAGCATTACATTCAGTCTTGCTAAGTTATTCTTAGTTGTAATCCTATATCCTTAGGCTTTGGGAATATCATATTCCAAGGTCTCCATTCTTTTATAATACAGTGGCAGTTATAAATCATAAATGATTCTAACTATGGTTCCTCGGTATTTGAACTCTTTTTTTCTAGCTGCTTGCAATATTCTTTTCTTTGATCTGGAAGCTCTGGATTTTGGCTATGATTTTCCTAGGAGGTTTTTTTCATTTTGAGGTACCTTGAAGGAAGTGATATCCTTCTGGGAGATCTACTTTGCTCTCTGGTTCTAAGAGATTTTGGTAGTTTTCTTTCTTTCACAGTTCTAATTTTTTTTTCTAATTTTTCCCGTACGTACTTTAATTTCATTTTAAAAAATCATTTTTAAGCTTTTAAAACTTGCTCCCTCTTAGAAATTCTAGTTGAATTTATGCCCAACTTCCACTTTGTTTTGAAGCTTTGCTTGTAGATATTACGGAAACCATTTTCTTCCACTGGGTTGGTACCTTGAGATTCCCAGTCAAGATACTAAGTCTTTAAGATGGGATTCCTTTTTTGTTGCTTATTCTTCCAGCGTACTTGACTTTAGGCATTAGGTTAGACAGGCTTTGCATGCTTCTGGATGAAAGGCCTGGACTGGTCCTTCTGTTGCTTTCTTGGGGTACTGATTGTTGTATTACTTCAGGATTTCAGAGACAACTCAGGCTGGGGACCTGAAAGCTTCAGTGCTCCCAAAGTGGTATGACTCATAGGAAAGACTGATCACTGCTCTCTTGGTTTGAACTTTGCAAGTTTCTGAATTGGCTTTGAGTCTTAGCTATGGTCTGTGGACTTGCCTCCCCGAGTTTCAATAGCTGCTGCTGACCTTAGTTGTCACCCAGGAGGAAAGCTCTCCCAGTTCAGAACAACAGAGCAGTTGGCTCCCTTTTGGTCTAGGTCTCCAGCATTGCTTATTCCTCTGCAGGCTTCAGCCTGGTTTAGAGGTTGGAACAAAAACCCCACTCAGATCCTAAAGTCCAAGCCACACAGCTGTTGCTTGCTTCTGAACTTGCTCCTTGCTCAGTAACCAGCTAAGGAATCCTGACCAATCTTCACCTTAGAATGCCATCCCTCAGCAAAGGTCCCCTCCTCAGTCTGCTCTTGATCTGTGGCCCAGAACTGGGTAGTGAGCGACACAGCTGCCAATTGGTGCCTTTTCCAGGACAAGTTTAGGCACCTCTATGCTGGATCTAGGACCTCTTCTTGCCTCTTTCACAATGGAACGCTCCCAGCAGCATGCTCCTCACCAGACCCTGTCCCCAATGTCGACATACTTCTCCCTACGCTGACTGACATGGGCTGGAAAAAAAAAATGACTCACTTTCATCTTTTTTTTATTGGATTTCCTGATCAGGAATAAGTCTGGTACATTTTCTAAATCTGTTTGGAGGTCTTAGGGTGAGGGTGGGGGTGGGTGGAGGGTGGAAGTAATGTATTTTTTTTGACTACTCCACTAACTTGACTCCCTCCAGCCCTTAAATTTATTTTTAATGGGACTCAAGAGAATAATGACTTTTTGGCAGTTGGGGAGGCATTTCTCCTACTGCAAAATACTCTAATAACAAGTGTAGGCAACATACCATTCAATGTACTCTTTGAAAGAGTAAGTAAAACAATGTCTTATGTGATCTAGAATTAATTGCAATGATTAATAAATGCAATAAATAAATAAATGCAATGATTAATCAAAATAGATTTTAATCTATATTGATTTGCTAAGCAAGACAAAATATCTATCCCATATTGGTTTTACTAATACAGATAAGAAAACTTTGTTTGCTAATCATAAAAAAAACAAAACAATGGAGGCATTTTGGGAAATGTCCTGTCATGGAAGATGGCATAGTAGGTACAGTGGAAAAGGGCACTGAATCTGAAGTGAGAAGACCTGAGTTCAAATCCTGACCCAAACACTTAAAATTTGTGTGATTTGGGGTTTTACCTCACAGGTCACAGTTTTCTCATCTATAAAATGAAGAAGCTGCACTAGATAATAGCTTCTAAGATTCATCTTAACTCTTAAATCTTAATAGTGTAGAGTTAGTATTGCTAGCACTCACATTCCTAAGGAAGAAAACCCCAGATTATTATGGTAGTCAATACTGTCTGAGCTACTTATATGTGTATATGTGTGTGTGCACTAAACACTATGCCACAATCAGAGGTACGTGGTATAGTGGAGAAAGTCAGAAAATCTAGTTCAAATACTGTCTTATATATTTTATTTGTGTGACCTTCGAGGCAGGTTGTTTTACCTCTCTGGGCCTTGATTTCCTCATATGTAAATCAGGGATAGATTAGAGATTTCCAAGGACCTTTCCAACTCTAAAGTTATAATCCAATGAGGCTGCCCGGTGTTTAAGATTTATAATAAAATTAGGGATGCATGCTGCATACACCAATAAGTAAATATTTTTACCTCTTTATGAATTGAAAAGGGAGCAAGGGGTAGAAACCAGCGATAAGTAAAAATCGTTTCTCTACCTCTGCTTTAAAAGGTAATGTTTATATTACATTTTGCCATCTGGTAAGATATTCCTTATGGGCAATGAACTGTCATTTTATAATTTTGTTTCATTGTTTAAAAAAGAATCCAGTTCAAGAAAACATCTAGTCCTCTTTTAATACGTTATTGATTATATAGCATGATCACTCTGTACCAAGCAATGAAGGAACATTTTCTTTATTCTTTTAGTAACCTTAAACACCATCTTCCTCTCCAATTTAATGACAGTACTGTATAGTTCTACAAGATTCTCTAATTCTGAATACTCACCCTAAATTTCCACTAAGCAAATACACCTAATTTTAACTATAACTTTTGCATATCAGATATTAATTCAACATTTTAATGCAATTCTAAGAAAATAACAAATTTTCTATAATTTTAATAAAATCCCTATAAAATTTTTTGCCCAAAAAATGTTAAAGAATTTTAACTTCATACAATATTGCTTCTCACAATTATCACAGGTTGCACCTACATTATTTCAGAACAAGCTTTTCCACTTACTCTCATCCCATGAGAGTCACCCTTTGTTTAGATGACTTGTGAGGGTTTAGTGACTTAACTGATGACTAAACTCATTAAAATTAATTGAGCAAACTGCTAATAAAATAAGCAGCAAGATCAGATTTTTAAATGAAATGTGATGACATCTGATGTTTCAGAAAGGTCAGGCCACATGTGATATCTATGTAGAAAGTGTGAGTACAGTTCTTTTATTCACATACAACTAGGAAATAATCAGAAGGGGAGGGGGAAGAATCCTTCTTCAAACAGATGGAGAACAATAATCTTTAGCCCTCTATCTCCTTTCCTCAAAGCCCTCAAAAGAAAAAAAAATGAAACTCTTCTGAATTTATCTGAGGTGCTGGATTTTTTGGGAATCCAAGTATGGGGGCATTGTTAAAATATGGACAAAATCAATGAAAAAATTTCTGCTCCTTTCTGCAAGGCTGGCTTACTCAAGTTTATAAAAAAGATTAACTCTACATTATTTGAAATCAAACCAAAATGTGTTTGAAATAGGCATCAGAGTTCAGTAAACTTCAAAAAAGAACAAGG
The DNA here is from genome assembly GCA_028646595.1 of Phalanger gymnotis. NCBI lineage: Eukaryota > Metazoa > Chordata > Mammalia > Diprotodontia > Phalangeridae > Phalanger > Phalanger gymnotis. The sequence continues at coordinate 95,876,483 of CM053627.1, read as the reverse complement.
TGTTAACACTGGTAAATAATTCTGAACAGCTGAGCTTTGTAAATTAGATTTCGCTGATATTATAAATTAGTCACTGGTAATGATGAATAATCACTAATGAATGACCCATGACCACTTAAAACTTGGTAGATGTTCTTCCTTATTTTAAAGCTTGACAAAGTTATTGCTGTGGTATAAGAGTACCTTAGAATAACCTATGCTCAGAAAGTATTTTAAAAATTAAACATTTTAAAAGTAGGGGAGTGAGGACACTATTCTTTATCATTGTTAATAAACGTAACTTTGTTGTGGTAAGAAAATGTTTGTAATGGAAAAAGTCATGTACATACTAATTTAATTATAAGATAGAAAGCTCAATTTATTCTAGACAAAACTAGGGGAGGAGGGGAAGGAATAAAGAAATTAACGAGCTTACACAATTCAACAAAAATATAGCCAAAAAGCCACATTTAAGTTAGCTAGCAAGCAAGCAGGATGATTAAATGTACTCAGAATCTTATCAGTGGTCAACACACTATGACTTCTGATAAATAACACTATCTTAGTAAAACAGTCAACAGGGTTAAAAAGAAAATATTTAGCCCTATGCTGGAAAAACTGAAAATTCCACAATGTACTTCATATTAACTTTCTGAAGTGTATTATTTAGGACTGGTGGGAAAGTAATCAATATTGTCTTTTAAAGTTTTAACATATGATATAAAGCTAAGTAGAAATACATAAGAGAGTATGGTTATTAATGCTTCCTGGAAAGGCTCCTATCATTTCTTCGTACAAGAATGACTATTATACCAACTATTCTTTGAATTTTTAAAAAAGTCTAATTCAAGGAACCACCTTTAACTAACTTCTAAAAAAAAATTTTAATCCTCCTATGGAAAAGTTGGGCTACTATATATGTAGGTAATGTATATTATTACATACTACAGATACGCAGAACTTTTCAGCCTGTATGAACAGTGCATAAATCACATCAGAAATCTTTCGTGTTCTGTCATTGTGACTAAGAAGATCTTTGCGCACATTCTAAAACACCAGCAATGTTTTTTAACAATCAAAGAAGGACGCGAGTCAAAAGCTGAACTGTTTCAAAAGTGATGACTAGGCTATCGATGAGCTGGGAGTCTGCTGCTTATAAACCAGGCAGTTCACAATTAAAACCGAAAACACTGGCTCGTTTTTAACAAAGTGCTGGCGTGGAACGATAAAGCCTTTCCAGTTGCGGAAAAATCACGTTCCTCCGCAACTCTGCCATTAATGCAACAAGGAATAACATCAGGGAAAAACAACATTCAATGAGAAACGTTTCCCTAAAACTACCTACTTTTTTTTTTAAGGGTGGGGGGGGCAATTAGAATTTGACAGCCCTAGGAAAAACTAAAATGATGATTACTCTCAAAATGATAATCAACACAACAGCCAAAATAGAAACACGTTACTGATGAAAATTAAGGGTTAGTTTTGTTGGTTTGTTTTTGGGGGAGGAATAAGAAAGTCTTAAAATATAGAATGTTGACGGGAGGGTTCAAACCCCGAGGCTGCCCAACCGGCCTCGGGATTTCTCGGGTCACACGAGGCCGGGGGTGGGGGCTTGGGTGGACAGGGGTCTGGCCGGAGCTCGGCCTCAGGCCCCCGGGAAGAGGGGAAACCTAAACTCGGAGGAGCAGGTGTGTCAGGCGACTGAAGGCTGGGGCTCACTCACAGCCGGAGGAGAGGGATCACCACGGAATGCTGGGCTGGACCCCCGACTTCCCACCCCCACCCCCTCACAGCCTCATTCCCCGCGGCCTCGGAATGGGGGGGGGGGGGTGGACGGAAGGAGAGGAGAGGCTCACCTGCGTTCGCCGCGGCGTCCGGGGGTCGGGGGAGGAAACCGCCCACCGCGGCCGGGGGCGTGGGGGACTGGACTGGCCCCTCGGCCCACCCCCAGTAGTAAGGAAGAGAGGCTCCAGAGACCCTACGCTGCACTTCCCCGCCCAACCGCCACCCCTCCGGGGCCGCCGCACCACCTCACAGAAAATTTGAAGTCAAACCCGCCAGGGTCACTTCCGGCGGTGGCCGCGGCGGCCCAGGCGACATCGGCGCATGCGCGGGGGAAGGGAAC
>CM053627.1:95861927-95874279 GCA_028646595.1 Phalanger gymnotis | reverse complement strand
CCTCCCTCCTCCTCCTCCTCCCTCCTCCCTCCTCCTCCTTATCCCCGGCGTCCTCCGCCAGGGGACAGTGCGTGCGGAGCCCCAGCCTGGGCCGCACATGCCGGGAGCCTCTCAGTGCCGTGTAGGCTGCGGTTAGCGAATTCTCCCCCACTCCACCCCAGCTGAAAGGGGTCTCCTGCTCTTCCGCGTCGAAGGCTCTGTCTGTCACCCCTTTCTCTAAGCCGGAAAAAAAAAAAGTATATGTGTATGGAGAGACGGACAGAGACAGAGAGATAGAGTCTACATACACCCACCCGCACACACACGCACATATGGGATTCTAAAAGTCTTAGTGCGACTTAATAGATTAACAATCTACACACACACACAGATGGAGTCCCAAAAGGCTTGGTGCAGTTTTAAACTTTTAATAGCTTTGCAGGCAGTAATGTATGTATATACACATGTGTACATACGTTTGTAAGTAATACATATGTGTATTGTGTCTCTATGAAATTATATATACATTAAATATTGTTTATAATTTGATTTGTATTCACTATGTAGACATTTAATTCTATTTAACATGCATGCATGTGTGTATGCACAATATACACATACTTGTGTACATATATGCATTGTATACACACTTGTCTCAAGAATTATTAAAGATTTTTTATAACCGCACTAAGACTTTTGGGACACCTGGTATTATTGCATGTTTATCCCATATTCAGTTCAGACTCACCTTTTCAGTATCAGCTTCTTCCATTCTATACAACATATAGTTAGCTTCCATGCACAGCTTAAAGGTTTGCAGTGTTTTATATGTCACCTCGTCTGATCCTCACGACAAATATGAGTGAGATATTATGCCCTCTTTTAGGGAGGAGGAACTGAGGCTGAGAGGTTGTGTGACCTGTGCGGATTCATAGCCAAGGAAATGTCTACAGAAGGACTCGAACTGAGGTCTTCCTGCCAGTCCTCTGACTGACTGTGTTAAGGAGATGCCAACTAGTTTACCATTTGTTGCTGAAATACTCCCTGCGCCTCCCCGTCTTTAGTTACCCCTCCCCACCCACTTAAAATGCTCTCACCTTGCCTCATAGCTCAATGAAAAATTTGAGGCCATTAGCTGAGAGCTCCCTCGTTCTCCTCTTCTCACATTAGCCAGATGCCTTCTGTTACTATCTCCCCTTTCAGCCCTGTCTCACACAATGGGGTGGCCCTTCTCCTTGCCATGGCAAACATCTCTACGAATTCAAGTGATCCCATTCAATCCTGGTTCCTGGAGCAGATTGCCTTCTTTATCAACTTTACTCTCTCATTTATCTTCAATCTCTCCTTTTCTACTGACTGCTTTCGTATTACAAACATCCACTATCCTCAAAAAATCCTTGATCTGTTCGTTTCCACTAGCTATCATCTCATGTCTCTCCTCCGTTTTTTGGCTAAATTCCTTAAGAAGGAGAGCTATAATCAGTGCCTCTCCTTTTCCTCTTACTCTTAACTCTCTACAGTCTGGTTTCAGATATCATCATTCAAACAAAACTGCTCTCATCAAAGATACCAATGATCCTTTAATTGCCAAATCTAATGACATTTATTATTGTTTGGTTGAAAGTTCAGTTCAGAAAAAAATACTTTGCTTTCCTACTGTTATTGTTCAGTGGTTTTTCAACTAAACATAAGATAGGAGAGGGAGTAGACATGTCCACAGTATCTCAAAAGTTCTCTAAAGTTCTAAAGTATCTCTAAAGTTCAAAATTCCTGGTTATTCAGAGGGTCAATCATCTTGATTGGACTAGGGAGTGCCTGGACCCAGATCCACCATTCTACCTCCCTACCATCTCTATGTCACAATGATGAAAGGAAATCTTCTTTCTCCCTTTCTGACCCTTCACTTCCAACTCTAGCTCTGACAACAGTAATTTAAATAAGCCCTACCACTCCTGGAAAGGCTATGCCAATCAATGGCCCCTGTGACTCCAGTCAACCATTTCCAATGCCTTCCCTGTTCAAAACACTCTTCTCCATGAACTACCCATAAAATTAAAAAGGATAGTAGATGGATTAAAAAACAGAATCCAACAACATATTGTTTACAAGAAGCACACTTGAAACACAGTTATTTAGAATTTAAATAAGGGACCAAAGAAAAATCTAAATCAAAAAAGCAGAGATAGCAATCATGAAAAAAGCAAGAGCAAACATTGATATGATTAAATGAGATTAACAGGGAAATTATATTATTCAGAAAGATATCCTGGACAACGAATTTATATAATACTTATCTTATTTGTACAGAATGGTATTGTATCCAGAAACTTGAAGGAAGAGGTAAGTGAATTACAGGAAAGACACACAAAACACCTCTCCCTGGCTGAGACTCCTTTATGTATATTGTGTTCTGTTAGAATGTACACTTTTTCAGTGTCAAGGCTCTTTTGCTTGCCTGTATTTGTATCCCCAGTACTTAGCAAAATTCCTGGCACATGGTAAATACTTAAATGTTTCTTTCTTTACTCATTCACTCTGTTCTCCATAGGGCAGGGTTTGCCACTGGTCGTGGCTATATTGGATTGTAAAAGCAATTGTCACACAGACAATTGTCATAAGTATCACCTAGGACAATCTGCTCACTTAGATATCTGCCCTTGTATAAACACATAGTGTTATGATAAATTAGGTAATAGGTTTGGCAGCTGGAAAATTGGTCCCTTTCAAGCACCACGTAAATTGTTTCAGCCTTGCCAGTATGCCTCTAGTTCTGGCAAACCTAGGGTCCAAGAAGTGGGTAGCAAGCCCCAAATTAGTGATAGATAATAATGGTCACCATATTCCCCTAAAAGCAGAGGTTTTCTAGCATTAGCCAGAACGTTGTAAGGATTATGTTGATTCTCCTGGTTCCAAAATAAAATGAGGCCAGGGATTATGGCCAAAAATCCACCACAGTATTGGCTAAGGCTTTGTGAGTTTGGAGTTTTGTGATATGGAAAAGTTCAAATGGCAATACGGCTCAGGTATGAGGACCAGAAGCAAGAGGTGGCAGATACAGCACAGAAGTGTCTGTTGTTGGAATTCCACGTATGAAATACAAATCAAATGTGGGTCTGAGGTAGAAGCTATGTCTGAAGAGTAAGTGGACAATGCAAAGTCAAAGAGATCCAAGATGCATATAGTAAACACAGGCCAAAATCTGCCTATGTTCAGAGAAACTGTATGTCCAACTTGATCTTACCTTGAAGAAAGGTTTTGTACACAATTTGTCATGTAAGGAGCCAACCAAATCAGAGTCCCTTAAAGTCCTGGCATATGATTTATTTATAAGACTTAGACCCCCTTGTACAGCTGAATAAGCTTTAACTGTGGTCAGCTCCTAGCTGTTAATGTTATTTTCTTAATGGGGAAAAAAAACTGTCTTGACTTGAGAAAAGAAGGAGAATTTGCAACTGTGCCCAAAGGGTTATAAAACTGTGCATACTCTTTGACCTAGCATTACCAGTACTAGGTACGTATCCCAAAGAGATTTTTTAAAAGGGGGGGGCGAATAGGGGAAGAACCTATTTGTATAAAAATATTTATAGCAGCTCTTTTTCTTACAGATTTGACTCAGTTCTCTATATATTTTAGAAATGAGGCCTTTATCAGAGACACTGGCTGTAAAAATTGTTTCCCAGCTTTTGAGCAGGATGATTTCAGAAAAACCTGGAAAGACTTACATGAACTGATGCAAAGTAAGCAGAACCAGGAGAACATTGTGCACAGTAATAGCAATACTGTGTGATCAACAACTGTGAATGATTTAGATATTTTCAGTAATACAATGATCTAAGACAACTTCAAAGAACACCTGATGAAAAATGCTATCTGTTGGTGAGCGGAACCGAGATGGCAGCTGCAAAGCAGGGACTTGCTTAAGCTCCCCCCCCAGGTCCCTCCAAATACCTATAAAAATGGCTCTGAACAAATTCTAGAGCTGCAGAACGCACAAAATAGCAAAGGGAAGCAGGGCTCCAGCCCAGGACAGCCTAGATGGTCACTGGGAAGGGTCTATTCCACGGAGCTGGGAGCAGAGCACAGCAGAGGCCAGCGTGGGTGGTGGCAGGACCAACCAGACCCAGGAGCGGGGTGGAACGGGCCCTAGCACCCTGAATCAGTGAGCTGTGGCAGTTACCAGACTTCTCAACCCACAAACACCAAAGACCACAGAGCAGGTTAGTGGGAAAAGCTGCTGGGACAGAGTGAAAGGAGTTCCTGGTCAGCCACAGAGGGGGTGCAGTTCTGAGGCCGCTTCCAGAGATACAGCCGCAGTTGCTTCCAGCCCCAGGCCCACCTGGTGGGAGGAATTAGAAGAGGCGAGAAAATTTGGAACTCAAAGTTTTAAAAGCAGATGTTCAAGAAAAAAGTTGTTTTTGCATGCAACTGGGAAATAAGATATACAGGTAATAAGGCATAGAAATCTATCTTGCCCTACAAGACAGTAAGGGAAAAGGGGATGGTGGGGAGTGGGTTGACAGAAGGGAGGGCTGACTGGTGAACGGAGCAATCAGAATATATGCCATCTAGGAGTGGGGGGGGGTAGAAATGGGGAGAAAATTTGTATTTCAAAATCTTGTGGAAATCAATGCTGAAAACTAAAATATTAAATAAATAACAAAAGTCTCAAAAAAAAATGCTATGTTTCCAGAGAAAGAAGTGATGGAGTCTGAATACAGACTGAAGCACACTATTTTTCTCTTCTCTTCTCCTTTCTTCCTACCCTTCTCTTCCTTTCTTTTTTTCTTTCTTCCCTCCTTTCCTTTGTTTTTTTTACACCTGTCTTCCACAAAATGACTCATCTGGAAATATGTTTTACAGGATTACACATATATATAACCTATATCAGATGCTTACTGTTGAGGGGAGAGGGGTATGAGGAATAGAATTTGGTACTTAAAACTTGAAAAAATGAGTGTTGACATTTTTACATGTAATTGGGGAAAACAATATTATTTTAAAAAAATAGAATGAGAACTTTCAATGGGCCTTGGGATCCAGAAGCCACAGGGATGGTACCATACGTAATTCATACAATTTGGCTTCTGTACAACTGCTTTTCAAGTTATCCAATGACATCTTCTTTTTGTCACATTACCTCCTTTAATTGTCTTTAGCATTTGACAGTGTTGACCAACTCCTCGACAAACATTTATTAAGTACTTTCAATGGGCAAGACCCTATACTATATGCTAGAGATATGCAGATGAAACAAAAAACAGGGACTTTCTTCAAGGAACTTTTATTTTCATCTTAGGGGATACATGTAAATAGATATGTATGTATATGTGTGTACATATGCACATATGTAAAGATTTCTATATGAATAAATGCATAGATATGTGTAGATAAAATAATATGAAGAGATGGAAGAAATAATAACTAAGGGGGGAGAGAAAGGCTTCCCATATAAGATAATACATGAATTAAGCTTTGAAATAAGCTATCAATTCTAAGAGGCAGAGATGAGGAGGCAGTACATTATGAGCAGTCTTTTAAGTGTAGTATCAGAAATGCTAAATCTCAGAATGAGTGGAAGTTGGTGAGGAACACTGATAACAACAAAACTTGCTAACTTTATTTCCTTTTTTTAATAGTTATTAAACTAGTAGGTCAAAGGAATGCTAGAGACATAGTTTACCTAGATTTTATCCAGGCATTTGATCGAGTATCTCATGTTATTCTTGTGGAAAAGATGAAGAGATAAGGCTACATGACAGATGGATTTAGAACAGACTGACTATGCGAACTTAGAAAAGCTATTAATGGTTCCATGTCAATTGAGACACTCTTGTAGAATGCCCTAAGAATATTGATTATTAAATATTTTTATGAGTGGCTTGATAAAGATAAAGATGGTATGTTAATAACATTTCAAATTGACATAAAGCTAGGAACATATGGATGACAATCAGGATACAAAAAATATCCTTACAGTCTAGAACATTTGACTGAATCTAAAAAAGTTAAATAGGGATCAATTTAAAATCTAATATGGATTCAAAAATTAACTTCACAAGCATAAGCTTGCCTAAGAAGGCAAGGTTAGTCATCAGTATGTCTGGAAAAGATCTGGGAATATTCATGGATCACAAGCTCAATATAACAAGGTAATATGGCAACCCAGAAAGTGAATCTTTGTATGCATTGAGACACATAGATTACAGAAATAAGGAGATAGAACCAATGTACTCTGTCTTGGTCAGATTACATCTAGAACATGGTGTGCAGTTCTAGGCATTACAGTTTAGGAAGGATATTGATAAGCTGGAGAGTGTCCAGCAGGTAAAGGGCTTCAAGCCCATATCATATGAGGATTGACTGAAAGAACTAGAGATGTTTAGTATAGAGAAGAAGAAAGCTGGGGGTACATGATAGTTGTCTAAGGATTTGAAGGGCTGCCATGTAAAGGATTTGTTTTTTTTTTCTTTTTGGCTCCAGATGGCAGAATTAGGAGCAATGGTTAGAAATCCACAGGAAGAAAACTTATTTGATTAAAGGAAAAAATTATTAACAATTTGAGCTATGCATAAACAAAATGGACTACCTGAATTGATACTGGGTTCCCACTAAAGTCTTTAAGGAGAGGCTGGATGACCATTTATCAAGTGTAATAGTAGAGATTCTTTTTTTGATACAGGTTGGATTAATGGTATCTGAGAGGCCTGCCCTTTTCCAATTTGGAAAATCTGTGATTCTCTTTAGCTTGAAGGTTTACTGCCTTTCAAAAATGCTCTGAAGTGTATATTACTAACATTTCATAAAATCCACTGAGCATCTTCAAGGATAACTTCTTGCCCTCAAAATGCATTTCATTTATTTTTCTACTGTAAATGCAATGATGAGTTTCATAAAGTATGGTTTCTATACACACACACACACACATATGTATACACACACACATAAAATTCATATTAGGCTCCCAGCTGTCAGTTATATTTGCTGACACAACAGTTGCTACACAATTTCATAAGGTTCCATTCTTGGTGTGACCTTATGGTAGTTTTAACAGATCAGAGTCTCTCTTCCACATGATCCACCAAGAACACTGCTGAGCTTAGACACTATTAATTTGCACTTTGATACTTAGTGAATTCAGTGTTGAAGTGCTCATAATCAAGGGCAGTGAAAACCATGTTAGAAAATATAGCTTCCCTAATGCCCACAAAGATGCCCATGTCTCCAGCATGCTCAAAAAAAAAACCCCAACAAAAAACAAAAAACCTCACACTGGATCCACCCATCCTTACTAGCTATCATCCAATATCTCTCCTCCCTTTTGTAGTTAAACTTGGTTAAAAATATATGTCCTACCCATAGCTGTGGGAAGTATAAAATCTGATTCTGTTTTAATTTCTTTCAGTATAAGCTTTAATATCAAAGCTGCATATCTATTTAGAACATATTGTAGACTATAGTGTAAAGGTATGGGTCTAAGCCTAATTTCTGGCACTCTCTCCAACCTACCGTGTTTGTATCCTCTTCTTCTTTTTTTTTTTGGAGGGGGGAAGGCAGGGCAATTGGAGTTAAGTGACTTGCCCAAGGTCACACAGCTAGTAAGTGTGTCAGGTGTCTGATGCCCAATTTGAACTTAGGTCCTCCTGACTCCAGGGCTGGCACCTTACTCACTTCTAATTTTCAAAATTCTAATTTTTGAATCCATATGATTTTAAATTGATCATATATATATGTATATATATATATATATATAACTCTATATATATGTCTATATGAACAAGTCATATATTTGTCTCTCTCTATATAAAGTCTACTTTAGTAGACCAACTTCAAAATCCTTTATGCATTTTAAAGTAATTTGGAACAGGATTTTCCTTTCCATTAATGCCTTTTGGATTTTGTTATTAAAACATAGAGATACAATTGATTTTCGAGGGTTTATTTAGAAGCCTGAAATTTTGCTGAAGCTACTAGAAATAGAAGACAAAATAAAGATAGAAAGGATCACCTCATGAAAGAATTCCTACAAGGAAAAGTCCTAGGAATATCATAGCCAAAATTCCCACATCAAAGAAAAAGTACTGCATGTATCTAGAAAGAAATAAAGGCCAAAAGGCAAAAGAGATAGACTTACAAATAAGAATAACTTACCTTGTACAGCTGAGTGTAATACTATACGGAAAAAATGGACCTTTCATATAGTTTTTTTTTTTTGGTGTTTTCTTGGCAAAGATACTAGAATGGTTTGCCATTTCCTTCTCCAGCTCATTTTACAGGTGAGGAAACTGAGAATGAAGTGACTTGCCCAAGGTCACACAGCTGGTGTCTGTGGCCAGATTTGAACTCAGGTCTTCCTGACTCCAGGCCCAGTGTTCTATCCACTTCACTACCTAGCTGCCCCATTTATGTAGTAGAGGACATTAAAGTATTTCTGGTGTAAAGACCTGAGTTTGGTAGGAACTTTGAAATACAAGAACCAAAAGAATCATAGAAAGGTAAATATATTTGAGCAATTGGAAGAAGCTGTATGATGACATAATGTTAATATTCTAAAGAGGGGAAAGAAAAGAGTGTTCCTTCAAAACCTTGGTATCGTCAAAGAGTACTGAGGGAGTTGGGGCAGCTAGGTAATACAATGAATAGAGTGCCAGGCTTGAAGTCAGGAAGACTCATCTTCCTGAGTTCAAATCGGTCTCAGACACTAGTTTTAGGACCCTGGGCAAGTCACTTAACTCTGTTTGCCTCAGTTTCGTATCTATAAAATGAGCTGGAAAAGGAAATAGCAAACTACTCTAGTATCTTTGCCAAGAAAACTCCAAACTGGGTCACAAAAAGTTCACACAACTGAAAAATGGTTAAACAACAACACTGAAGGAGTTAAATAAGAAAAACAAAGGACTTGGGAGTGAATTAGTTATATTCTGAGAGTTGAAAGGGGGGGAATGAGTAAAAGGAATAGAAAAAATAAAACAAGAAAGGCTGAAACATTTTTTGTAAATGAGGTGTGTGAGAAGAGGATGGGGCAGCTAGGTGCTGAAGTGAGTAAGGTGCCAGCCCTGGAGTCAGGAGGACCTAAGTTCAAATTGGGCATCAGACACCTGACACACTTACTAGCTGTGTGACCTTGGGCAAGTCACTTAACTCCAATTGCCCTGCCTTCCCCCCTCCAAAAAAAAAAGAAGAAGAGGATACAAACATGGTAGGTTGGAGAGAGTGGACATCAGATGAACTTCATTCTTACCTGAAATGATCAAAGAAGGGTTGAACACACGAAGAGTTTGGTGTAGAAATACATCAAATTGGCTAGGGAAGTAAGTGGGGATGCATGAAGATGAGGGAGGCTAACATTGGGTAAGGAGCAGCGGAAAGTAAAACCAACTTATTGATCCTGAAGGGTGAATTACAAGAAAAAAAGAAAGATAAGTGCCTACCCCAGGAAGCTGAATACCTGAACAAATTGTTACCTGAACAAATTGTGGTATATGAATGTAATGGAACATAACTACATTGTAATTATGAAATTACAAAAAGAGACATTTTCAGAGGACCAATGGAGGTGTTTTACGCGTGGCATAAAAATGGAACACTAAATAGATTATCCAGGCAGTAATGTGTAGAGGGATTAAAGAAGTAATAGGCTGGGAGAAGGAAAACAGTTGGGAAGCTGTTATAGAAGAGATGAAGATCTAAACAATGTTTGTTGTAGGGGGAGTGAAAAGTTAGGAGAAACATGAGAAGGTAGAATTGACAGGACTGGACAACCAGGTGGATGTGGCAAGTGAAGGAGAGGATACCCTTAAGAGATCACTAAGGGCTTAATCCAGAGCGAATGAAATAGTGATGCTATAGATAGAAATAAAGAAATGCTGGAATGTAACCTCTTTGCAAAAGGATTCTTTCATTCTTTGTACGTGTATCCCAAATACCTACTGGCATAGGTAGGTACTTAATAAATGCTTGTTAACTGATAACTTCACAGGATCACAGATCCAGAGTTGGAAGTCTTTAGAGGTAATCTACTTCAATCCCCTCATTTTTACAGATGTAGAAATTGAGATTTGAGATTAGGTTTTAATCCAGGTCCTTTGATTCCAAATTCAGTACTTTGGGGGGGGGGGGAGGGAAGATAATGGATTTAAATTTCGAGCATTCTGAGTTGAATCCTGGCAGGATATTGCAATACAGGGAAGTTTTGGATAAGTACCTATCCAAATCATTTCCATAAAGTAGCTAATGGAATCTATGGTTGTTAATGAGATCACCAAAGAGGATAGTACAGAGAAAAGGACCAAGGACAGTTCCTTGGTTTTTTAAGGAGTTGGAAGGAGATAAAAAGTTAGCAAAAAAGAGAAACTGTCAGAAAAGTGGGAAAACTGTGTGGAATTGTGGAAGCTACAGGAGAATCAGGTATCAATAAGCAGCAGGTGGTGATTATGTTAACACTGTTATTTCTTAACCATAAATTCAAAGAATAGCTAATCTTCAAGAGCATGTGCCTTCTCCAATGTGCTAGACAGGTTAAGGAGAATGAGTTCAGTGGAAGCCTTTCCCAGTCTCTCCTGCTTCCCCTATATCCACTCCATATAGTACCTTATCTTGGAGATTATCTCCTATTTACATTGCATGTATCTTGCATACACACACACACACACACACACACACACACACACACACACACACACACACACACACACACACACACACACACACACACACACACACATATATAGCCATTTGCAAGTTGTGTCCCTTATTAGACCGGAAATTTTGAGGGCAGGGGCCATGTTTTTACTTTGCTTTGTATCCCCAGGACTTAGCACAGCTCCTTGTACTTAGCAATCACTTAAAAAAATGCTCATTGATGGACACAAAGACCACTGGATTCAGAAATGAGTTAATGATACAGTAGTGGGACAAAAATCTAATTGCAAAAGATTGAGGAGTGAAATAGTAAGAATAAACCACTCTTTCAGCAATCAATTAAAAAGGAAAGATGACAGTAGCTTGAGGAAGTGGCAGGATCAAGTCAATCTTTTAGGATGTGGAAATATCTGTTCATATTTGTTGAATAAGAAAGGAGAGTCAGTAAAGAGAGGAAGAGATTGGGGGGCGGAGCCAAGATGGCAGCTGGAAAGCAGGGACTTACATGAGCTCCCTGCCAGGTCCTTCCAAAAACCTATAAAAAATGGCTCTGAACAAATTCTAAAACTGCAGAACCCACAAAATAGCAGAGGGAAGCAGGGATCCAGCCCAGGACAGCCTGGATGGTCACTGGATGAGGTATATTGCACACAGAGCAGAGGGGAGAGGAGCCGAGTGCCAGCAGCGGCAGGACCAACTGAACCAGGAGCAGGACAGAACAAGCCCTAGGGCCCTGAATCAGTAAGCTGTGGCAGTTACCAAACTTCTCAACCCACAAACACCAAAGACAACAGAGAAGGTTAGTGAGAAAAGCTGCGGGGGGACAGAGTGAAAACAGTTTGCAGTTTGGCCACCGCCCCAGGGGCAGCAGGGGGAAGGCGCAGCTACAGAACTACAGCTGCAGTTACTTCCGGCCCCAGGCACACCTGGCTGGAGGAATTAAGTGGCGGATCAGAGCAGGAGTGCAGAGCCTACTTAAGATTTTTGTCAGGTCCAGGTTGGTGGTTCTTGAGCAAGGAGGAGTGCTGGTGTGGCAGAGATGGCTGTACAGAAATAGCTCTGAAAACAACAGTGCAGCCCCTCAAGCTTGGAACAAAGTACTCTATACAAGCAGTATAGATTTGTCCAATGTTTTCTAAGATCCCAGATTTATTTTATCTGTAGCATTTACCTGATACATATATATTAATTGCGTAAGCTCCCCACCAGGTCCCTCCAAAAAGCTATAAAAAATGGCTCTGAACAAATTCTAGAACTGTAGAACCCACAAAATAGCAGAGGAAAGAAGGGCTCCAGCCCAGGACAGCCTGGATGGTCACTGGATGAGGTCTATCATGCACGGAGCTGAAAAAACCTCAAGGATCAAGTAAGTTGGCTGGACACATAGCCAGGCAGCGAAAACACTCTCAGATTCAGACTCAGACTTTGGAATCTTCTTTGGTGACAAAGAAGACCAAAACATACAGCCAGAAGAAGTCAACAAAGTCAAAGAGCCTACATCTAAAGCCTCCAAGAAAAACATGAACTGGTCTCAGGCCATGGAAGAGCTCAAAAAGGATTTGCAAAAGCAAGTAAGAGAAGTAGAGGAAAAATTGGGAAGAGAAATGAGAGTAATGTGAGAAAACGATAAAAAACAAGTCAATGACTTGCTAAAGGAGACCGAAAAAAGTACTGAAGAAAGTAACAAGACTAACTCAAATGGCAAAAGAGCTCCAAAAGCCAAAGCTGCATCCCA
>CM053627.1:95833879-95861427 GCA_028646595.1 Phalanger gymnotis | reverse complement strand
AGAGCTGCCAGGTCAAGGAGAAAATATTGCAAGCAGCCAGAAAGAAACAATTTGAGTATTGTGGAAAAACAATCAGGATAACACAGGATCTAGCAGCTTCCACATTAAGGGACCAAAGGGCTTGGAGTATGATATTCCAGAGGTCAATGGAGCTAGGATTAAAACCAAGAATCACCTACCCAGCAAAACTGAGTATCATGCTCCAAGGCAAAATATGGATTTTCAACAAAATAGAGGACTTTCAAGCTTTCTCAGTGAAAAGACCAGAGCTGAATAGAAAATTTGACTTTCAAACACAAGAATCAAGAGAAGCATTGAAAAGGTAAGCAAAAAGGAGAAATCATAAGGGACTTATTAAAGTTGAACTGTTTTGTTTACATTCCTGTATGGAAAGATGATGTGTATGATTCATGAGACCTCAGTATCACAGTAGCTGAAAGGAATATGCATATATATATATATATATATATGTGTGTGTATGTATATATATATACACACATGTGTGTGTCAATGTATGTATATATGTAAGTGAATATATATATATACACATATATATATACATAGAGGGCACAGGGTGAGTTGAATATGAAGGGATGATATCTAAAAAAGTAAAATCAAATTAAGGGATAGAGAGGAATATATTGAGAGAGGGAGAAAGGGAGAGATAGAATGGGGTAAATTATCTTTCATAAAAGTGGCAAGAAAAAGCGGTTCTCTAGGAAGGGAAGAGGGGGCAGGTGAGGAAGAATGAGTAAATCTTGCTCTCATCGGATTTGACCTGAGGAGGGATTACCATACACATTCAATTGGGTATCTTACCCCACAGGAAAGAAGGAAGAAGATAAAAAAGGGGGGATGACAGAAGGGAGGGTAGACAGGGGGAGGAGGTAATCAAAAACAAACACTTTCAAAAAGGGACAGGGTCAAGGGGGAAAATTCAATAAAGAGGGATAGGTTAGGAAGGAGCAAAACAGAGTGAATGTTTCACATGAGTACTGTGGAAGGGTTTTACATAATGATACACACGTGGCCTATGTTGAAGTGCTTGCCTTCTTAGGGAGGGTGGGCGGGGAGGAAAAAGGGGAGAGAATTTGGAACTCAAAGTTTTAAAAACAGATGTTCAAAACCAAAATTGCACGCAACTAGGAAATAAGATACACAGGTAATGGGACATAGAAATTTATCTTGCCCTACAAGAGAAGAAGGGAAAGGGGGATGGGAGGGGAAGTGGGGTGAAAGAGGGGAGGGCTGACAGGGGAACAGGGCAACCAGAATATGCGCCATCTTGGAGTGGGCGGGAGGGTAGAAACGGGGAGAAAATTCACAATTCAAACTCTTATGAAAATCAATGCTGAAAACTAAATATATTAAATAAATTGAAGAAAAAAAAGAGGAAGAGATTAATGACTAAGCATGAGAGGAAATGTTTGGCGGCTCTGTCTCAGAGGAGACAGGAGTGGGAGGTATGTGTGTGTGTGTGTGAGAGAGAGAGAGAGAATTTAGAGCTGGAAGAGATTTTAGGGATCATTGAATCTAACTTCCTTATTTTATGAATAAGGCAACTAATGCCTAGAGTAGTAAGAAAAATAATATGGAAAAATTATAAATGAAAAGTTACTAAGTTTAAGGAGGTCATATGATAAAAAGAAATTTTACATTTTGAACATGCAGCTCATAGTCTGAAGCGGTTATTAGCTAAGAAAATTAGAGAAACAGGAAGGGCAATAGGCTAAAGCAGATGAAATTATTTTCCCCAAGATACCTAAAATTAGCTTTGTCAAGAAAGATATCATAGGGAAGTATAGATTTAAAGTTGATGTCTTTCTCAGAGCTGTTCCATCATCTAAAACTGGAGAGAAGATGAAAAGTATGGGTAAGGATATTAAGCAGGCTAGGAGGGAGATCACAATGGAAGGCCTTGATCTTTTCCTATTTTTTAAAATTCTGAATTTAACATAAACTAAAATAACACAATGCAGAAGGAGGTACATGAAACCATATCTTCATTATGTATGACTTTTCTTTTTAAGTATATAATAAATTCAACATGTCACCTTCAAAACTGTCTTACTTGTCTTGTGATTCTGTCTGGTGTTCCTTTTGCTCTATTCTGTACATTTCAAAAAATCTCTCAATTACCCTTTTTCTTCAGGTTTTGTATTTTTTTTTTTTTTTGGTACTCCTATCCCTACCTTCCCTTTCCTTCTCCACTCTTTCCCTACCACTTGATGGGAGGGGAAAAAAAGCTTTACAACAAATATGGATAGTCAAACAAAACAAATTCCTATGGTGTCTGTGTTAAAAAATGTGTGTCTTATTCTTCATCTTGAATTCATCAGCTCTCAGTCAGGAAGTGAATAGCATACTTTATTACACTGGTCAAAGTTCATCTGTCTTTCAAAATTGTCTTTATAATGGTGTTGTCATTATATAAATGTTCTTCAAGCTCTGCTCACTTCATTGTCACTTCATACCAGTCTTCTCAGACTTCTTTGGCATTATCTTTTTTTGTTTTCTTATATGGCACAAAAATATTTCTCTACATTCACATATTATCATTGGTTCACCCTTTCTCCAAAGAAGGCCTTAATCTCAGCAAAGAAAGGAAAAAAGTCACCGGCAATGAATGAGTAGGGAAGAATAAGAGGCATAAATTGAGCAGAATTGAGTTGAAAAAGGATTGCAGGAGTGGGAAACCTGTGGCCTCGAGCCCACGTGGTCTTCTAGGTCCTCAGGTGCAGTTTTTTAACTGAGTCCAAGTTTTACAGAACAAATCCTTTTACTAAGGGGATTTGTTCTGCGAAGTTTGGATTCAGTCAAAGGGCCCTACTTGAGGACCTAGAGGACCACATGTGGCCTCGAGGACATAGGTTCCCCATTCCTGGATTAGAGTATTCAGGGTGGAAACAGCAAAGCCTAAAGGAATATCTGAATGACAGGGGTTGGGAAGAGACATTCAGAGTGGAGCTGTAGGGTTCAGTTAGCCGTAAAGGAAACAGGAGAACAAAGGAGGCAGGTGATTTAATGAGAATCAGTGCATGCATATAGTAGGTATACAACAAATATTATTACATGATTGTGCACAAAGTTCTCTTTAGTTACTGGTCCAAAAAAGTAACCCATATGGTACTTTCCTTTTCCTAAAAATGCTTAAAAAAAATTGTTACCCCACCAAATGTTTGTGTCAAACATGCACACACAAATACATACACTTGAACAAAGAAGTACAGTTAAACAAGAGAAACCATGTGACTCATGATTCATATGGCTCTTTTCTTATGTTTACAAAATCTTTAGAATACTCTATCAAATAGACTTGGCTCTTCTCAACAATACAAGATTCAAAGACACCTCCAAAGAACTCATGATGGAAAGAGCTATCTACATCCAGAGAAAGAACTAGAGTCTGAATGCAGATTCAGGCAAACTATTTGCTTTTTTTTCCCCTCTTCTTTTTTGTTTTTTTTTCTTCTCTCTCATGATTCATTCCATTGGTCATAATTCTTCTTGGCAACTTGACTAGTATGTAAATAAGTTTAACGCGAAGGTATATGTAGAACATATATCGGATTCCATACTGTCTTGGGAGGCAGGGGGGAAGGGAGGAAGGGGAAGAAAATTTGGAACTCAAAGACTTGTGGAACTGAGTGCTGTAAACTAAAAATAATAAATCTGATTAAAATGCAAAAAAGAGAATATTCTGTCAAAGATGTTCAGATTGAAAAAAAAAATAGAAGTGACTAGGTAGGCTTTTATAGATGATTTTCTACAGCAGACCAGATCTTTGTAACTATTAGGTATAGAGAACATATAATCTGTTGTATCCATTGTTTATTATTTTTTAAAGACCATTCACTTTGGTAGAACAGACTGCAGACCCAAATGCTCTCCTCCAACAAGATAACTCCTATTCAAATTAAAATCATAAAAGATTCTATAACAAATAATAACACTGAATAATTGTGTTAAATGAGGCATAAAATAAGGACATAAATGCTTACCCATCGTGTTTTAAAGTTTAATGAAATGTATCCTTTATGCCAGAGGTATCAAATACACTGCCTGTGCCATATGTGGCCCACAGTACTGTCCCAGTGCAACTTGAAACAGATTAAAATGTAATTAGGAAATATTTGACAAAATAAGTAAAAGTACAATAAAACACAGATCTTACATCTTAAAACTAAGTCAATTATGTGGCCTGCAGGGATGTATATATGTATGTGTGTATGGCTGGGTGGATGGATAGATGGTTTAGTGGTCCCATTTTTTCTATTTGGGTCCGACACCACTGCTTTACATAGGCCGAAGTATTCCTTTTGGCTACACAGCATCTCCAAATATTATTTGCAGAATGCATTGTGCCAATTCCATTGAATCCCATAATGATCCAAAGCCTTTCAGTGTGAGCCATAGTAATTTGAAAAAAGGTATGATCATCCATACTGAGAAAACAAGGTGGATGGAAATTACTCATTATCCAGCTTTTCAAATGCAATGGAAGAGCGATTCATTTTTAACTTATATAGGTGTATGTGTGTATGTGAGAGTCCAGAATTCTAGAATCTCCTGATTGAATTAAAGCACATTTGTAAAATCAACACATTGCTTTTTTTTTTGTTACATTTTTAATTTTGAATTGTCTCTCTCTCTTTCTCCTCACTCCACACTAGAGAAGGCCATCATTTCACACAGATTTATATTTATATGTAAAGCCATACTATGCATACATCTATTTACCAGTTCTTTCTCTGGAGATGGATAGCATCTTCCTTCATAGGTCCTTTATAGTTGATTTGAGTATTTATAATACTCACTCAGAATAACTTAGTTGTTCACAATTATTCTGCAGACAACATTGCTGTTAATGTATATACAATGTTCTCTTGTTTTGGCTTATTTCACTTTTCGTTATTTCATGCAAGTCTTCCCATGTTTTTCTAAAACCAATCAGCTCATTATTTCTTATAGCATAGTAGTATTCCATCATAATCATGTACCACAACTTCTTTAGCCACTCCCCAATTGATGGGCATTCCTTCAATTTCCAGTTCTTTGCCACCAAAAAGAGAGCTGCTATAAATATTTTAGAACGCATAGGTTCTTTTTCTTTTCCCCTGATCACCTTGAGAAACAGACTTAATAGTGGTATTGCTGAGTCAAAGGGCATACAGTTTTATAACTCTGGGTTTAATTCCAGAGTGCTCTCCAAAATGGTTACATTAAGTTCACAGTTCCACCAACAGTGTATTAATGTCACAATTTTTCCATATCCCCTCCAACATTTGTCATTTTCACCAATCTGTTAGGTGTGAGACATCTCAAAATCAATGATTTAGAGCATTTTCATGACTATATATAATTTTGATTTATTCACCAAAAGTTGCCATTATCAATCAAATCATAATCTTATAAATCTGACAAAATTCTCTACATATTTGAGATGAGAAACTTTTTCTGAGAAATTTTCTATAAAATTTCCCCCAATTTTCTGCTTTCCTTCTAATCTTGGTTGCATTGGTTTTATTTGTACAAAACTTTTTAAATTCAATGTGATCAAAATTATCCATTTTACATCTCACAATGCTATCTCGTTTATTCATAAATTCTCTCCATAAGTCTGATTGGTAATGCATTCCATGATCTAGTTTTATCTCCCTTTGTATCTAGGTCACATATCCATTTTGATTTTATCGTGGCAAATGGTGTAAGATATTGTTCTATGCCCAATTCCTGTCAGGCTGCTTTATAGTTTTCCCAACAAATTTTTTTTTTTAACTAAATAGTGCATTCTTATTCCAAAAGCTTAAATCTTTACATTTGTTAGACACAAGGTTACTATAATCATTTGCAAATGTGTTTATCTACTCAGTTCTTCTGATCCACCGATTTCATAGCCAGTACCAGATAATTTTGATAATTATTGCCTTACAAACATATTCTCCATACTTTACATTTTTTTCATTAATTCCTTTGCTATTCTTGAACTTTTGCTCTCTCAAATGAATTATTATTTTTAGCTCAATAATTTTTTTTTTTTTTGGTAATCAGAATGGCACTGAATAAGTAGTTTAGGTAAAATTGTCATTCTTACATTGGCTTTGCCCACCCATGAACAATTCACAATTTCACATTTAAATCATTTTATTTGTATAAAGTGTTTTATAATTATGTTCATGTGGTTTCTGGATTTTTCTCAGCAGGTCGACTCCCTAGAATTTTACATAGTGTAGCTATTCTAAATGGGGTATCTCTTACTATCTCGTTACAGGGTTTTGTTGGCAGTATAAATGCTGATGATTTATGAGGGTTTATGTCGTTAGTTAAAATTGTTTCAACTAGCTTTTTAGTTGGATCTCTAGGATTTTCTAAGCATATCTTCATAGTGTCTGCAAAAAGGACAGCTGTATTACCTCATTGCCCATTCTGATTCCTTTGATTTCTTTTTCTTCTCTTATTACTATTGCTAACGTTTTTAATACAATAGTGAATAATACTGGTGATAATGGGCAACCTCCATCGGGAAGGCTTCTAGTTTATCTCCATCATAAATAATGTTTGCCAATGGTTTAGGTAGGTGCTTATCATTTTAAGGAAAATTTCGTTTATACCTATGCTTTCAAGTGTTTTTAATAGGAATGAATGTTGTATTTTGTCAAAAGCTTTTTCTCCATCTGCTGACATAATTACGATTTTTGTTACCTTTGTCATTGATATAATCAATTATGTTAACGGTTCTCCTTATGTTGAATCATCCCTGCATTCCTGGTATAAATCCCACTTGGTCACCATATATAATCTTCATGACATGTTATTGTAATCTCCTGGCTAATATTCAGAATTTTTGCATCCATATTCACTAACGAGATTGGGCTATAATTTTGTTTTTGCTCTTTGTGGTTGTATCAGTACTACATCTGTTTCATAAAAGGGGTTTGGCAGGACTGCACATTGATTTTCAACAACATTGGTACGTTTCCAATAACACTATGTGGGAATTATGGGACATCATGATTTTAACAGGAGCAAAATAAAAAAAATAGCCCAAAGGGCAATGCAAATGTATATGATGGACATAAGATGACCTTACTTGTACATGAAAAGTAGAATAAAAAGCATAATTGAAATGTATGACTAGAAATGTAAGATAAACAGAATGAGAGTCAAGAGAGAGAGAACCCAAAATTGTCACTAGTAGCACCAAGACTATTTTAAAATGTCAGATAAATGTCTTCAGTATATTGGATGGGCTTTCTATGGAGAATTTATGGAAAGATACAGAAAAAAACATAATAAAGAATGAGAAACTTAGCTATGAAAGGGTAACTATCCTCACCATTAGAAGGAATGACCATACCAATGAAATCACAGAACCAAGTGCTAGAACTTTTGTAGAAGACAATGTTAGTGTTTTTTTCTTGGTTGTGGTAAGGCTCAAATTGATTTGGTAGTACTGTCACATGCCTATCACCCTTAAGCATTCTTTATTTGACTTGCACGTTCCCTCCACTAGTATAAAATTTGAAACCCTGAGGCTTTTCACTTTCATGTCATAATGAGGCACATGAGTAGGGTTTTCTTTGAGGAATAAATTTAACCATTCAGTAATCACATATATTCACCAGTGAAAAGAATATTTAAAAAGAGAATTTTCAAATAATAGAGATTTGGCACATTTCGCTGAGTAAATAAAGGATGATAATAGATTGAAAGGATACAAAAACAATTAAAACAATTTTACACTGAAAGATGAGAAACTAGAAAGAAATAAGACAAAATGCATGTTTTAAAAAGTAAAAAGAATTTAAATCAGGACTAATTTGTATAATGAATGAGTTGTATACATACTAAATACTTAGCTATACAAAATATAACTTTATCACTATAAATTTATTTTACTAAGAAAAAATGATGAATGAACTTTAGAACAGAGTTCTGCATTATATTTATGTAGCAGCATAATAATTTCCAAACATATTACAGAGGAAAAGATGTTTATATTGTTTTTTTTTATTATCCCAGTAGATGTTACACTAGAGAAAATACAAAGAGATTCATAAAACAGTCAAAAAATGTCACTGATTACTGGTAACTATTACATTCAGAAGTATTCAAAGAATTTGGTATTGCAAGGCTGCAATTCCTTCTAACAAAGTATAATTTTATAAAACTGTAGTGTTATAAGAACATTTTTAATACAAAATACATATATACACAATACAATATAAAAGTAAACTGGTATAGTGCCTTCCACACAGGAATTTCTTTAAGGCGCTTCACAAATATTAAACTAATGTTGACCCAAATTATTCTTTGCTTTGGATGAATTAAAGCAAACAAACTAAATGTTTTACTTTAAACATCAAAGACATATTTTTTTTTTCTCAGAAAGGAAGGAGGAAAGGAGGGATAAGAGGGAAGAAAGAAAGAGAGGAAGGAGGAAGAGTGTTCAATGGTAACTTGGGATAACAACAGCAGCATTGTCTATGAATCTGTCCACTGCATTTTCTAACATTTTAAACATTATTATTTAAATCAGAAGAAACCATTTCCACTCACAGTTTTGCACTTTGCAACAGTAGAAGGTAATTCGTTTTTAAAGTCAGTCTCAAAGTGACTTTCTAGTCATACATTCTCTAGTTTCTATTACAAATATGAAGGTAGAAAAGATACAGCAAGAGGGCCTGCCTTGGAAAGAATGTCATTGAACAATACATAACAATAATATTTACAATTACATGATTATAGAACACATTTTATAAATACAATTTATATGAATGGGCTAGTTAAAGAAAGACAGTAAGTTCTTTTCTTCTAACAAATGGAAAAATTTTAATAGTCTCAGTTGCTATTTGTGAACATCTTTGCACCCTTCCCCCCACCCCCCTAGATGTGCCAGTGTCTACAATGAATCAATATGAACTGAATTTGGCATAAGACTTAAGAATAAAGTTAATCTGTACATATAAGTTATTAGAATTGTAGACAATAAAAGTCTAGAAACTGTCGATGATCCATATATGGTATGTATACTGCTGTGAGAGGGTATTCCTAGAAAACAAGGGTTGCACAATTCCCAAAATTGGGAAGTTATAAGCATTATAAATATTTTCTTTCTTTTTGGAGAAGTGGGGACTGGTGGGGAGGAGCGAAGGTAAAGAAGAAAGGTAAATATCTGTTTTTGTGAGAAATGAACAAAGCTAGTTCTGCTCTGTATTGCACCAGAGATCGAGAAACAAAAGAACTGTAAAGAGAACTAAACGACCCAGACTGTAAATTAAGAATTGTAGAGATTTACTTATATGAAGAAGCAAGAGTTGAACTGGAAAATCTTTGACCAGCTAAATTTGTTTTGCATAGTTTTATGGAAATAACTGTCCCATTAAGTGAACAATGTTATCCCATCAAAATTAATTTTCATACACCTCTCTGAGCAAATGTGCCTTAGAAAGAATCCTAACAATAGCCTACAAAATACAATTAAAGCATTTTTCAGGCAACCTCTCTCTATATCAAACCTCAACAAAACAAAGTGGTGGGAGTTGCAAACTTAGATCAGCTGAGAGACGAGTATGGGGACAGCAGAATGTATCTTACAGACCTTTTCTACCATACAATAATAGAAATGTCTTAAGCTAAATCTTAGTGAAACAACTTAAAATAAGTTTTACTGTGTTGTTCTATCACAAAGAAATTTTGAGCTTCTTCATATTTATGGATATAAATTTTAAATTAAGCTTTAATATAACATAATTCTACTTTATTGGTGCTTAAGAAAGGTAAATTAAAATGGCAACTTTAACTGACACCCTGCTCTCCCATCTGCCCCTTACCTCCAGAGCTAAGCTAAATGTATTTTGGGCAGAATCAACCACCAGATTTTCCTTGAAACCTAACCAGTACACACAATAAGGATGCTGAAATAAGTTATATATTAATGAAAATTAAATAAGTTAGTGGGAATTCATTTTACACAAAGTATAAAATAATTTCTTAGCAATTAACTCCCCATCTCACCCCAAAGAACTACAAACATTCATGTCCTTTCACCAAAGTTAAGTTAGGTCTTAAAGAATTATTATAGTAAAATACATTTTTCTCTTAAAGATAATGTTTCCCTAATGCAGTACTATCCTGAATGAGTTCTAGTTTGACAAATAAACCTTATGAAACTCCTGAAATTTCCTAAATAAAATAATTTGCTGTTAATATATGTAAAGGAGGATTTCCTGGCTTTTCTGCCTTTAAAGCCCAACATAAATGCTATCTCCTCCATGAAGCCTTCTTTTATTCCTGTCAGCAGTGACTTTCCCCTTTGGACATTATATACTGTACACCATTTTGTACTTCGAATGCACTTATTATATATTATAGTTATCTTTGTATGTCTTTTATTCCCCTAGTAAGACTGTAAGCTCTGTGGTGAAGAGGGACAGTCTCTTCTAAACTTTGTATTTCTCTCAGTGCTCTGTACATAATAGGCACTTGGTAAATGTTTACTGAACAGGATATTCAAGATAGTAGTTTCTAAGAAATCACAGAGACTTGAAAATAAGTTCAAAATTTTGCTCAAAACTACAAAAGAAATACAACATGAACAAATGATAACAAAACTATTAGTTTAAAAGGTCTTTTGTATGGCAGCTGTTTCCTTTTAAATGTGGAAATATATAAAAACATATAGTAATATGAAGAGAAAAACTGGTAGTGCTATAGCTTTCTAAAGTTTCTAAGCTTTAAAAATATCTTGAACATACTATTAGATGGACTACATTTCTAAAAAAAAACAACTTTAACCCCCATCTGATAAAAAATGACATTGTTGCAACCCTGTATTTCCTAGTTCCAGGATGTGAATTATTCAGATTATCATCAACCCTCGGAACATACACTGACCAAATGGCTTAATTTTTCTAGCTTATATTGTAGCAAAGAGCCAGCAACACCTAGCTTTGTATCAAAACCAAGGTTATGAAAAGAACTGTAAATGTGGAATACATTTCATATTTGGTTAAATGCAAGGTTAAACTGTCTTTCCAAAAATCCAAAAGTTTTTTTTTTTAATTTTTAAAATTGCTTAGTATATGTACAAATACATAACAGGCATCTCCTTTTAAACAAACCACTATTTCCTTATTTTAAGTACTTAAAGTACCAAGAACTGATCACAAAATTCAGTTCATAATTTAATTTTCCTTAGAACATTTTTTCCTAAATTATTGATTAACAATGCTGGAATAAATTAATAGTTGAAATAAATTCCCTATAATTTGAGGAAATAAAATAATGTACACAGAGCAAAAATAAATAGCTCCGTCACGTTTGCATAATTTTTCTTTTGAAACCTCATAATACAGTTGAGGTCTTTTTGCAAAATAACTGCCATAGAAATGTAGTTCAATTACTTTCCAGTGTGCTAAACATAAACTAAATCACCATTTTTGACCCCTGTCCCTGTGTGTTGATCATCTTCATCTGACTGTTGCTCTGAGCCTTGTAAATTATTGTATTCATATTCAATAGGCTTGGGATAATTATATGGATAGCCATTATCATCAAAAAACCTTCGAAAAGTAAATTCGTAGAAAGCATGCTCAGGATGCTTTCCATTCTTATACCATCCATTAAGAGTATCATTTATATTTCCTTCATCATTATCCTCACTCCATAATTTATCTGGATCAACGGGGTCAAAATTTGATGTATCTGTTGGGTGCGTGATTTTAGGAATATATGAAGCAGACTGCTGTCTCAGATCACTAGAGAAATCAATTGCTTTAAAAAATGGATGAGCTTTTATTTCATCAGCACCATTCTTCCCTAAGCGGTCTTCTGGTCCTCGACAAAGTTTAATAATTAAGTCAGAGGCTTCTGGACTCAGTTTAGCTTGTTGGGGAATGTGAAGAGCTGTTTGCCAGTTGATAACCTTGAAATATGAGGAAAAAAAGAAGCTACTTTAGACAGCTAATTAAAAATTTTTATATAAAAAAACCCAAAATGTGAAATAGAGTGATTAATAAATACACCAGCTAAACTTCTTGGAGAAAAAATGCTATAAAAATCTAAGAGTACAATGTGATCCATTTTATATATAATGAAACTCAATAGCAATGAAATTTTAGCCAGACAGCTATTTCAAACCTTTCTCCATCCTGCCCCTTTACACTCCAATTCAAGGTTATATGAAGGGTTTAGTTTTAAAAGTTTTAAACCAAGGCCAAACTTCTAATAATGATCCTCTCTATAGTTAGCTAACTAAGAGCTAGGTGAGGTGGCTACTTGGTGCAGAGGATAGGGCGCTGAACCTGGGTGTCAGGAAGAACTGAATTTAAATCCAGTTTCAGGCACATATTAGCTGTGTGACCTTGGGCAAGTCACTTCTGTCAGCCTCTGTTTCCTCAAATGTAAAATGGGATAAGAACTGCAACTACCTTACCTTCCAGGCTTGTTTTGAAGATCAAATGATATATTTGCAAAGTGCTCTGAAAACCTTAAATTGCTATACAAATGTTAACTATTTGTTATTTACATTGGTCCTTGGACAAAACAACTAAATAGTCTGTTATCAGATTCCAACTCAGGCATGGTAGTTATCTTCCAGATGCTGTAGTCTGTAGGCCTGGTCTTTGAGATTTAATTGATATCTTCTGCCAAGGTGAGGCATCAGGATATTGGAGGAAGTAACCATGGGTTTATTGAGAATATTTCAGTATTTCAAGAATGAATGAGTAGGTCAACATGGCACCACTCTCTACTTGATGCTCATTACAACCCCTCTAAAATTCAAAAGATAGTCCTTAAGATTTCCTTTGGCTCAAAACCCTAACAGCCTAAGTCCAATTTTGTGACATGTCCTCTTATTCTGAACTCAGCTAGGCTAAGCCCCCGACAAGAGACATACAACCCATCACCTGCAAGTACTTGAGGCCTTTCCAGCTTACTAAGACCTGCCAGTATTTGTAGTCTATTGACATAGTTTTAAACATAGTAACCACCATTCCATGACAAAGTATCAGAGTAAGACCTTAAGTATCCTCCCAGAGGATAAGAAAACTTTATATTCGATACCCTCTATTAAATTATTCAACCTTTTCTTTGACGACTTAGTTGTAATTATGAAAATCCATTATTGTACTATGTAGTAATAATAGTTCTGGTTCCATTTTTACTTTATTTTTTGGTTTCTTTTGCATATCTGCCACAGCTGTGTCTGCCTTTAATAATCTCTTCCTCCTTCTGACTAATTTGTTATGAACTAGGAAGCCAAAAAACCAAATATGTTAGGAAATATTAAATAATACTTATGACTGGATATATGGTTGACTTGAAACAAGACACTTTTGTTATAAAG
Source organism: Phalanger gymnotis (assembly GCA_028646595.1). Taxonomy (NCBI): domain Eukaryota; kingdom Metazoa; phylum Chordata; class Mammalia; order Diprotodontia; family Phalangeridae; genus Phalanger; species Phalanger gymnotis. The sequence continues at coordinate 95,848,076 of CM053627.1, read as the reverse complement.
ATCTTTTACCTTACCTTCATTTGTGTTTCTAATGGTGTCTGTGCCAGGAAGGGAGGCTGCCCCACCAACATTTCAAAAAGAATTACACCAACACTCCACCAATCACACAACTGTGTATAGCCTAAAATAAAATCCCAGTATGCTACATTAAAGGAAGGTTATACATGTACAAATCCAGTTACAATAATAACTTAGAAAAAATATCATCAAGCACAAGAATATTAAGTTACAAAAACTCTTTGTTTTATTGCATAGATTTCAATAACATAAACATTTTTATTAAAGCAAGGAACATTCTAAAACAGGTTCTGTTTATTCTACATGAATGTAATTCTTATAAATGAACAGCAAAAAGTACGGTACCTGTTCGTAACAATACTTCTGGAGCGATATAATTGGGAGTCCCAACCAGCGAATGTGCCAGACACCGCTGGTGCTGGCGGGCTGCTCTTCTCTCTAGAGGTTTCAGTCTGTCGCCACATCGACAACTGGCCGGGTCACCCCATTCGTTACTGAAATCCATGCTATCCTGACGTGGATGATCACCTACACAGTAAGATTTAAAAACATTCAGGAAGTTGCTTGATAATAAGGTTAAGAATTAAATGAATGATTTGAATTAAACTTTTTGATCTTATAGTACAGGACTCTAATCTCACCTTTGATGCTTATGACCAAGGTGATCTATGGCAAATCACTTTTCCTTCTTAGGCCCCAGTTTCCTCAATTCTAAAATGAGGAGTTTAGACTATATAGCCTTTGAAGGCTCTTCTAGTATGGGATTTATGAGCCTAGGGTCAACAATACTTTTCTCTTCACAAACCAGTTTAAGAGAAGACACAATGCTTACCAGTTCAAAGGTGATGGCTAGACACTGACCATACTCTTTAATGATGTTCTAGCGGTCTAAGTTAATGTTACAGGGCAAATCTAGAGGGTGGATAAACCTATCCACAAAGAGTGGGCACCAACAGCCTTGTGGTCATCCTCTGGCCAATTATTATCCATGTTCCATTCCATTTAGGCACAGTATAACCCAGGGCTCTGTCTTGGGCCCTCTTTATTTCTTTCTCTACACAATCTCTCAGAGATCTCTTTAACCACCATGAGTTTAACTATGCTCTATGCACATGATTTTCAGATCTACAGATACAAGTCCTTCTGTTGACCTGGATCATCAAATGCTTATGGCATATCTCCAAGTAAATGTCCCCTATGCATTTCAAACTTTCTGTGTCCAAAACAAAAAGCCATTTTTCCCTCAAACTTGCTTTTCTTCCTAACTTTATTTCTGCTGACGTACAGCCAATCTTTCACTACTATCCCTCTAGTCACCCAGGTTTAGTCTCAACTATTCTCAGTCTCTCTCTCATTCAATTAATTGTCAGGGGTCAACAATCTATATCCCCTATAAATCTCACACCTGTCCTCTTCTCTCCTCTTACATGGCTATCATCTTATATTGGGCCCTCATCGCCTATCACCTGAATTTAACAACAGCTTCCTAACTGGCCTCAGTTTCTCTCCCTTCTCTAAGAGCTCCTTCTACACAGATGCCAGGTTGACATTCCTAAAGCACAGGCCTGATGGTATTTCCCTGCTCAAGATGCAGTGGCTGACTCTTGCCTCTAGGAAAACTACAAACTCTTATTTTTGGTCTTCAAACCTTTCACTTTCTAGCTCCCACCTACCACAAGGTTATTTCACAATATTCTACTTCACAAATTAAACTGTGCATTACAGACAAACTAGCTTGCTTTGCTGTTGCCCATGTGACTATCTACCTCAGACTATTTCCACATTTTTATACAGGCTCTAACTAATGTACATCCTCAATTCTCCCTCATTGAATCACTAGGTTCCTTCAAAGCTCAGCTGAAGTGACACTTCCTACAGGAAGCTTATCTTGATCCCCCTAGTTACTACTGTCCAAACCCTGGAAAATAACTTAGGTTTATTTTTTTTTTTAATTTTCTGTTCACAAGTTCCATTCTCAACTAGCTTGCAAAAAAAAAAAAAAAAAAAAAAAGAATGCTACTTGAATGCAGAATTTTTTTTTTATTTGTCTTTGCATCTTCAAAGCCTAGCACTGAATTAGGTGTACAGCAGGCAATTAATGTTTGGTGAATGAATAAACTAATCTCAAAGCACTTAAAAAATTCCCATAGCCAAAAGATTCAAGCATGAGACTTTTATCAAATGTCAGTACCATTTACTAAGGTTAAAAATTAAGTAATTTGTTTAATGTTAAATGACCAGTAAATACAGATTTATAGGCAAGATAAAAAATTTTTTTCAGGAGATTTTCACTATTTTAGACAAGTTTAAAAATAAAACTGTGATGATGGGAGATACTGATACAAGTTTAGGCATCTGTTGCATCACTTAAATGTCTTAATTTCATCTACCCATAGTGATAAAAAAATATAATTTTAAAATAAGAAACCCTCAAGTAAAATCCAAACACTTCACTGGCCTAGATAAGGAACTGAAACCTAGAAGAGTTAAGTGACTAGCACTGAAGTAGTCTTTGGTCATTGTGAGTCAGAAGACATATATTTAAGACACGTTTACTAATGCTTTTACCCTACACATTTTACTTTTTGGTGGCTTGGTTTTCTCATCTGTAAAATGAAGAATACAATATTTGCACATTACCTCAGTATTGTTGTGGGCACTATTTGAATTTAAGTAGTTGTTATGATGATACTGATGACGACAGTTATTACTATTATCCAAAGTTACAAGGCAGAGACAGGACTAGAACTCAGGGTTGTTTTTTCATCTTTCCACTTTATCAATCCCTAATTCACCAGCCCATATTAGTATATTAGTACAGATAAATGAAAATTAGCTTTTATGATTTTTACTTACCACTCTGATAGTATTTAGAATCATGGGTCCATCGAAAGCCTGTACAGAGGCCAAAGTCAGTCAGTTTAATATGACCATCACGATCAATCAAAATGTTATCAGGTTTTATATCCCTATGAATAAAGCCCATTTTATGAACACTTTCAACAGCACAGGTAAGTTCTGCTATGTAGAACCTTGCCAAATTTTCTGGAAAGATACCCATTCTAATTAGCAGGCTCATCATATCACCTCCAGGAATGTAGTCCATTACAAAGTATAAATTATCCTTATCTTGGAATGAATAGTATAGGCGAACTACCCATTCGTTGTCAGCCTCTGCAAGGATATCTCGCTCAGCTTTGACATGAGCAACTTGATTTCGAAGCAGCACATCTTTCTTTCGCAGAGTTTTTGTTGCGTATAAAGCATTAGTATCCACTTTTCTTGCTAGACAAACTTCACCAAATGCACCTATTCCTAGTGTTTTTATCTTCACAAACATGGACTTGTCCATTTTAGCCCTTTTAAGGCGGATGTAATTAGATTCCTTCTGGCAAAGCATCTTTCTCATTTGATCCTGGGCGTCTTGGGATAACCCAACCTAAACAAACAAACAAAGTGTTAGATCCTGAAACTGAGAGATTTCCCCCCTACTGTTTTTATTATACATTTAGAAATATACAGAAAAATCAGGCATGTAACTTGAAGGTTAAGTGTGGAGTAATTTTTAATAAAGCATGTTAGAAATCTATAAAGACACAAGAGAATATTAAATGTCAGATGTGCGTTTCCAGAAATAGTTAAAACATGATTTACAAGGTGAGTGTGCTGACAGGGTTCTGCTATTAGGAACAAGGACAGGGTAATGACGGTCAGCTTCCTTACCCTCCTTAAGACACTATCCCAAACAAAAACTTCCCATGTGCTAAGCCCCACAAGAGACATCTTTCAACATGCATTCTCATCTGCTCCTCCATGCATATTCCATCTCAAATCATGACTAAACTGAGAGAGACACTCACCCTCCATAAAATGACCTCTTTTTGTGGTGTGCCCAAGCCCTCAAATACCCCTCTTTCTTATTTGAGGTGGCCCACTTTGCCTTTCTATCCAAAGCTGTGAAATAGGTGGTGGTGGTAGCTTCACCCATGTTCTCCTCCTCCTCCCATGAAGATACAAAATAGTTTCACCCCAGCTTGGTTGATTCTTCTGCAACTAATGTATTAAAAATGAAAGTAGGCAGCTTCTCCCAGTCTAACCATCTTTTAATCATCACTTTCAAAGAGACGCAAGATTGCAGTCTTTAATAGTCAGCTTTCCCCTTTATCTTCCTAGGGAACCAAAATAAGGATGATCCTGAAAGTTCTATTTTAAAGTATAATGGAAGAAATGTTTCTTTTCTGATCAAAATGGATGTTTGGGTTTTTTTTTTAGGTCACTAGACATATTTTAGGTTCATTCACTAAAAAATATTGTAAAATAGTATTAGTTCAACACAAGACAATAATACAGGAAGGGGAAGAAGAAAAGATCAATTTTAAAACTTTTTTAAAAAGAACTTAGCAGATGGAAAACTAAGAGGGAATGACAACTTCTTTCTCCTCTAATACATAAAACAATTAAAAGCGCTATAGAGAAATGGAATTCAATTTTAAAAATTAGAATTAAGAAAATTTAAGACTAAAGACTAGTTAAAATGTAGCAACCTCATGCTTCTGTTATGATGCACATTTTCATGCAGTTTTAAAAAGGGTATCATGCTAGTCTTAATATAGAACTGTTGCTCTGAAATCTTACTTGCCTACAGAGTAATGGAGGCTACAGAGGTCAGCAAAGCTTCCAACACCTTAATAGTTTAAATCAGCTATTAGTGAAAGTGAAGAGGAAAAAGGAAAAATAAACTAAGAAAATAAACCTAGAAAGACTTTAGTAAGAAATCTTACTTGCTAAAATACATAAAGGTCAAAAATATTTTAAAGGCAATTACCAAAACTCAACAAAATTCAGTTGGCAAAATTAATACAAATACTGTGAAACTCACAGATTTTAAAATACAACTTAAAGGGAATGACTTAGTCAAGTAAGTGAAAGTGTTCCTCTTTCCACATGTTTTAAAAGCAGTAATTTAAAGACATAATACCTCATTAAGAGACTACTTCAATAAATTCAAAGCATATTCTAGATTTTCAATATTAAGAGGACTATAATAAAAGGACAGAGAAATTTAATTATGTGCACAAGCTACTAAGACTACCAACACATATACAAATGAAGAAACCAATTGAATTAAAAGTAGAAAACCATGAATTATATCTCTAGACTAAGTGAGTGATATAGAGAAAACAAAGTTATTGGTACTAGAAATGCAGCAGTTTAATTTTTCTATAATTAATAAATATATCAAATCTTTCTAATAAATTGAATGTTAGATGGAAAAATAACTGAAAAGACTTGCCCTGGCAAACTTTCAAATGAAATTTAATGGCTTCTAACAATGAATAAAATGTTACTTCCAGAAATTTACTAATTCAACTACATGCTTAATAATGTAAAAAAGAAAAGGACTCATGCTTCTGGGTTTTAAATATAGCAGACTATCATGGAGAATTCCAAAAATGTAAATCTTACCAATTTTCTGTAGAGTTTCATGCCAAAATTACATAGTGTAATGACATCCTGCTTGATGCAAGCAAAAAATTCATGGAAGAATGCACCAAGTAAATAATAAATACAAAATTAAAATGCTATGAGGTTTGGGCTAATGCTCAGAAAATTAAGGCTAATCAAAATCAATTGGTTTTATTTTTAGTCAACAATTCGAAATGTAAATATGTTGGGCAATATCATCTTTAAATAAACATGTATTCAGATGGTCACACAATTTCAAAGGAGATTTTAAAAAAATGTTTTACCCGCATCATTTCATTCTCTAGTTGTTTCTTACGATGAAGACGTTGGTGATGAGACTTGAGTATGTTTTCCACATGCTGTTCCATGAAGAATTTAAATGCCTGAGGAGAGTAACTCTGAATACGAGATTCCCTTCTCTCTTCATCTCTCTTGTTTTTCCTAACAGGGACGGGTGAAGTTGTAATCTGTTTCTTTTCTTTATCGCCACTATCAATATTTTCAAAATTCTTTTCCCCCTCATCTTCCTTTGGTGAACAAGGTTGATCCTCTTTGCTAGGTTTGGGTACTGATTCATAGGTAGGAACAGATGAAGTCTGATGTAGCAAATGTTTTGGATATGGTGGTGGAGGACCTTGATAATTTGGAGCCTCAGCAACAGGTGGCATAACTGCCATAGTTGAGGATGGTCCCTCAGAAAAGGGAACTGACTGTGTGGTTTGAATTGGTTGTGGAATCCAAGAAGGATGGGTAGGTGCTAAAGCAGTCTGGAGTTCTGGTTTTAAGACACGCATGCTTTTCACTGGCTGCTGAATAGGGGCTGGTGTAATAGCAGTTACTGTTGTAGCTGAAGGTTGAGAATTAGCAGAGTGACTTGGTCTATTTCCTAATGGGTTATTGAAAGAATTTGATCTCACTGGAATGTTAGGCTGCCACGCAGGGATCTCATGTCCACTACCAGGTGATGACTGGGGTGGGGCAGATGATGACTGAGGCCAAGATGTTTGTAATCCAGGTACAGTTATGTTATAAAGTTCCATATTGTGACTATTTCTATTTGGCACCATCACAGATGAAGGAATGTTTCCATTTGTGTATGGTGAAGAAGAAGCAGGTCCCCCAGTTTGCATTTGTAAAGTACAAGGACTCTGCCCATTGGTTGGAGATAAAGGATACGGAGGGGGGGGCTGACGATTCACAGAGCCACCAGGGACAACATTCTGATGTATCATAAAATCATTCTGACCACTGCCATTCTGAATTCCAGGTCTTCCTGGCGGAAAGTTAAATTTGTTGTTAGAACTTTGCATGATGATTGGTTGCCTGCCAACAGGGACAGAATTAATGCCTCTTTGTCCCTGACTAGAAGGATTCAATGGGGAAGTGTTTAGAGGTGGTGGAGGGTAGCTATCCTGCCATGTCCCAGGTGGCACTGGAGAAATACGAGAAATCATATAGTCCATGTTCCCAGAATAACGTTTTGTTTGAGAATTTGTTTCCCATGATGAGGGTGGTGTACCTTTTGGAGGGGGAGTCTGGCCCCTTGGAGGTGGTGGAGGAGGGGTAATACTCCTTACTTGTGGAGGTGGTGGTGGGTTCACTCTCTGTCCATTTCCAGGATGACCCTGAGAAAATGCTGCTATACCAGATCCTGATAAAGGTCTTCCCACATCTGTCTGAGAGTTAGGACTTTCAGAGCGAAAAACTACACTTTCTCCCAGTGGTGGGCCATGTCTTTGAGGGACCAAAGATTCTTTAGAACCTTTCCAGCTTTGTTTTCGGTTAATTGATTGCTGTACATTCCCTGATGTCAAAAAACAAAAGAGATAAAGCCATAGAATTTTTGTAAATTTTGGTCCAAAACACTTTATTAACTAAAACTTATTTACCTTCTTTCCAACGTTATGACTGATAACATTACAGTGACTTTTAACATATCAACATAGTTCATAGAGAAAAGGACAGAACAAATGATAATAGCTAGGAACCAAACAAAATTAGAATTCTGCAATTACCAATTAATAAAATAAACAAAACCCAAAAAATTTATGAAAGAATAGTTTGTAAAGAGACTTAGGGACAGAAAAAAAGGTCTGTATGTCAACCACAGCATATAACCCAGTAGTAGCAATTTTAGTACATTTATAACTGCCCTTCAGCTCTTTAAGAATCCATGATTTCATTCTCATGAGCATTCCTGCTATCAGAACAGATCACAATTCTTCTAGACTTTGGTAGATGGTCCTTAAGAATTGCTGCGTCTGACAACAATCCATTGCCTAGGTGGTCAACACTGTAGTAATAAGCCTCTCTGGATCCTCAGATGAAACATCACTGCCAGGCCCATACTCACAACTTAAATTCCATTGGCACTGCCTTTGAGAACTCAAGGCCATCGCCATGCCATGATGAGAAATTAGAGTAGAATTTGATAGACAAAATTATAACAAAATTATTCTAAATCAGGCACATCAATTTATAAAATTATAAAAAATAATTTATTTTCTAAAAGCAAAGAAAAAATTTGAAACAAATACTTATATGATAATGGAAGCTACTTGATTAGCTTACAGTTATGAGAAAATACAGAGAAAAATTTTAGATGAACAAACCTGGTGGTTTGGGGCCTGCATTAACTGGTCTAGCAGCAGCTGAAGCCATCTGTTCTCTTCGAGTATCTTGGTAACTCATTTTACTAATAAATTCAATTGCTGCTTCTATACTTTTATTATTACTTTGCCGAAGTGCTCGTATAACCATATCCTAGAAGGAAGTTTATAAAAAGGAAAAAAAAAATGAATTCTTCTAAATTGCCGAGAAGAAATGTATTGTCCTAGACCTCCTGGATAGGACCTAAATTTCAAACACAAGGACCGAATCACAGAAAATGGTTTATTTAAAAAACTACATAATCTCACAGTTCAAAAAAAATTCTTGGACCATATTTGAATTTTTTAATATCATTTATTAACTATCTCACAAAATGAACTGCTCTGTAGTTACGTACAATATTATTATTGCTTTTACTTCATATACAAAGATGTAAGATCTGTAATTTCATCAATCTGGTAAACTTTCAGTATGGTAATTCCTTCTTCTACATTCTCATACTTATTTGCCTGAAACAAATAGAGGTTAAGCAAGTTGGTAAAGCTGGCTAGTTGGTGAGCTGGTATAGGTGTCAGATGTTGAATCTGAACCCTAATCACTTTGTTATGCTATTTCATATTCATATAAAAAAGTAGGATTTTAAAGTGATTATTCAACTTACTCGAATGTTTTTAGAGAAGACATTTTTATTAAATACCTTCACCATCAAGAATATTTATTAAGTGCCTAACTGGAAAGAGCACTATACCAAAAGAACTACACTGATTTGGTATATGTCCTCTTAGAGCTTACAACTTAAAACAAATATATTGATAATAGCTATACATAAAAGGTATAAAGATAGCAGAAGAAAAATATGAAGATGATGCACTGAGGCACACTGATAAGCAATTTAGGGGTAGTTGAGAAAATACACACTGGGTGGTGAAGATTAAGGAGTTCAGTCATGGAGTTTTCATATTCAAATTGAGTGGCATGAGTCTAGGACATAGGATTGAATTCTGAAATATATCTGAGGATCAACAACGTTAAGTGCCTTTCTTAAGGTCACAAAAGCTAATTACATGATACAGCAGAATGGAACTTTAGATCTCCTGACCCTTAATCTAAAGTGTTCTCCACTCTATCAAGATGCCTTAGCTCTTCTCTGTTTTATCTAGAATGGTTTCATACTAGAGACATTATTTCTGGAGTTCTTTTAGTGATGAGAAAATATTTGGACTCAAATGTAAAGACAGCTTAAAATAGCTATCTTTGAGATAAGCAGAAGGAATGGACTAGTATTACAGCATAGGAAATTATAAAAGGAAATCCAGAAGGTATAAAGTAATCTGGAGAAAAACTGAAGGGTATCAACTACTAAGAAGATAAGAAAAAGCCTTATGTAAGTAGGTAGCATTTAGGCAGACTCTTAAAGGGAGCTTTGATCTATGAAGTAGAGATAAGGAGGAATATATTGCAGGCAAGGAGATATATAAGCAAAGGGATGGAAATGAAAGATAGAAGGTTATGTGGAAGGAACATCTAGTAGCCCAGTTTGGAATGGAGAAATGTATGGAGGATAATAATGAGACTAGAAGAAAGTAATCTGCATTGGGTCTGGAAAGACAGGTTGGAGTCAGAGTGCGGAAAGGCTTTAACTGCCAGATAAAGAAATTTCTATTCTATCATAGAAGCAATATGGAGTCATTGAGGCTTCTTGAGAGATAGAATGACATGGTCCGGTCTGTGCTTTAGGAATAGTAATTGGAGAAGGGATAGCCTGGAAGCAGAGAGACTACCTATGAAGATTTATAAGTTAGACTGATTAGGAAGTCTTTCTTGCTTGCAAGTTTCAGGTAAGAACTGATAATTGCTGTAAAAAATATTTATAGCAATTCTCTTTGTGGTGGCCAAGGACTGGAAATTGAGGGGGTGCCCATCAACTGGGAAATGGATGAACAAGTTGTGGTATATGAATGTAAGGAAATACTATTGTGCTATAAGAAATGATGGACATGCAGACTTCAAAAAAAACCTGGAAAGATTTATATGAACTGATGCTGAGTGAAGTGAGAACCAAGATAACATTGTACACAGTAACAGCCAGTCTGTGATGACTGATTTCAATAGACTTAGCCCTTCTCAGCAATGCAAGGATCTAAAACAATTCCAAAGGACTAGTGATGGAAAATGCCATCCACATCCAGAGAAAGAACTATGGAGTCTGAATGCAGAGCAAAGCAGACTATTTTCTTTTTTTTTGCTTTTTCTTTCTCATGGTTTCTCTCATTTGTTATAATTTTTCTATACAACGTGACTAATGTGAAAATATGTTTAATAGGAATGTATATGTAGAGCCTATATCAGATTTCAGGCCGTCCTAGGAAGGGAAGGGGGAAAAAATTTGAAACTTATGGAAGTAAATGTTGAAAACTAAAAATAAGTACATTTTTTAAAAAAGAAAAAAAGAGAAATGATAATTTCCTGAACCAAGGAGTAGTTATGTGAGTGGTGAGAAGGGGATGAATGCAATAGATGTTGCCAAGGTAAAAATCGATATGACTTGACAACTGACTGGATATGAGTAGTCAATTTTTGAAAGACAGGGCATTTGTGAAATTAGTGAATTTTCATAACTCAAAGTACTATACACATGCAATATGATTTTATTAATACTGTTATGATGATGATGATGACACTAACTACAAAAATTCACATTTGTATACTACGTGGTAGGAAACAGTATCTTATCTTTTTTGAATTGTGTATAAAATGAGGTATGTTTTCAGAGAAATGAATGCCTGGAGAAAAATTGGCTGGTCACAAGTATAAGGGATAATCAGTGAACAACAGCCTTTATTTATGGTTCACTGATATCCATGCAATATCAGACCAGGAAGGTACCAGGTACACTGGGGGAGCCCCCTGTGATGAATTTCTATGAGAGAACGTGGACAAGGGTCACAAAGTATGGGCAGGCATGGATGGGTTGCAATCAGCATCACTGTAAGGAATATCCAGGCTAATGAGATTATGGATCTGTTAGAGTAGTTAAGCACATATTATTCTATATACATGAACATAGACTAAGCTTCTTGAGTGTGAGGAGTATATTTTATACTTTTCTTGAATCACCAACAGCTAGCATAGTGTTAGGCACAAAAAAAAATACTCAATTTTTATAGTATTTTACATTGTAAAGTGCTTTGTATACATTATTTCATTTGAGCCTCATTAGCAACCTGTGGAAACAGGTCATGGAAGTATCCAGATCTCTGTTTTACATATGGGGGAAATCAGATAAATTAATGCCCCCTTCCTAATCCCTGTAGGACAGAACCAAGAATCCCTGTTCTAAATCAGATCTAACCCACTCCTCACTTCCTAATGATGGTATGCCACAACCTGCCAGACCCCCTGCCCTAGTAGTCAGATACAGCCGCTCACACTACTATTTTTCTAAAAGGGTAGAAGGAGGAAGAGAACATTTATATAGCACCTACTATGTGCGGGCACTATGCTAAGTGCTCTATAAATACTACCTCGTTTGAAAACTGCTAGGGCCTCAACATATAGCCTGCCACGATACCCTCCAGAAATGTGGACACCGCCACATGACTTGCTGATAGGCCCTAAGGACCTCTCGGCCCTGCCATGTACTTCACTACTGAACTTTTATAAATTCTGGGCGTTGTTATCTGGCCAGCAGTTGAATCCTCCTTTAGGTGTTGTTATAAAGATCAAATGAGGTATCTGCAAAGCACTTAGCATACTAGATTCTTCATAAATGCTTGTTTCCTTCCTTCCTTCCCCTTCCTCTTCTCCACAGCTTCTTACCGTGGTATGAAGAGCACTTGGCACATCGTAAACTCTTAATAAGTGCCTTTTCATTTTCTTTAATCATTCATTTAATTATTCATTCATTAGGGGACTTGTCCAAGTAAATGGTAGAGCTGGGTCTTGAATCTAAGTCTTTTGATTCCAAGTCCAGTGCTCTTTCTAATTGATCAGAAGGCAGACACTGACTGTGACTAATAGAGGTATCTGCTTTACCTTCAATATATCATCCAAAGGACCGTTGCAGCATGTGACTTTTTAAATAAAAATTATTTTTTATTATTTTGAACTAGACAAACACAGACATGAATAGTTTCATGTATAAGAAAAAAAGAGGACTGCATATGAAAATGCAAGTTTCATAAGACTTTTTAAAAATTATATAACAAAATCACTATGTTGTTTTCAAAGTTGTGCCACCTGTTTGTGTCTCCTTCTGAACTTTCTTTTGTTCTTTTCTGGGCATTTAAAAAAATGTTCCAATGACTTTTTTCTTTCCTGGAGGGAATCACTATCATTAGCTACCCTACCCTCCCAAATTAAAAGAAAATAAAACCATTTCTCATTACAAATACAGTCAAGCAAAACAAATTCATGTATTATTCGTTTCTGAAAATGTGTCTCATTCTGGATGTCTAGTAATCCATCATTTGGCAGGAACATAATAGCATACCTTACTATTCAGCATGCTGGAGTTATGGTTGATCACTGAATTGATAAGAGGTCCTAAATTTTTCAAGGCTACATTTCTTTACAATATTTTAGTCATTATATAAATTGTTCTCAGAGTTCTGTCACTTCACTTTGCGTCAGTTCAGATCAGGTTTCCTAATTTTCTCTGAATTCATCTTTTTCACAGTACAATAATATCTCATTACATTCATATACCATAATTTGTTTGGTCATTTTCCAAGTGATAGGCATCTCCTCATTTTCTAGTTCTTGGTTAAAACAAAAAGTTCTGATATAAAAGACTTTGTATATATAGATCCATTTCTGTTTTCTCTTTGGGATATATGTCTCTTGTGCTGGTGGCACAACAAAATCGAAGCTCATTCAGTTTTGTACTTTTTTGGAAATAGTTTCAAATTGCTTTCCTGAATGGCTAGAATAATTCATAGCATCACCAACAATGCACCGTATGTCTGTCCTCCAACAAAATCTTTCAAATAAATATAATTTTTCTTTTTTGTCCTCTGTCAATTTAATGAGTATGAGATAGAGATTTATGAGTTATTTTAATTTGGAGGGGCGCAGCCAAGATGGCGGCTGGAAAGCAGGGACTAGCATGAGCTCCCGCCAAGTCCCTCCAAAAATCTATAAAAAATGGCTTTGAACCAATTCTAGAACTGCAGAACCCACAGGGTAGCAGAGGGAAGCAGGGCTCTAGCCCAGGACAGCCTGCATAGTCTCTGGGTAAGGTCTATCCCGCATGGAACTGGGAGCAGAGGAGAGCTGAGCAGAGCCAAGTGTGGGCAGCATGGACCAACCAGACACCGCGCGGAGCGTGCCTTAGAGCCTTGAATCAGTGAGCTGCAGCAGTTACCAGACTTCTCAACCCACAAACACCAAAGAAAACAGAGTAGTTTAGTGGGAAAAGCTGCTGGGGGCTGGGAGTTTGCTACAGCTGCAGTTGCTTCCAGCCCCAGGCCCATCTGCTGGGAGGAATTAAGTGGCAGATCAGAGCGGGAGTGAAGAACCTGCTGAAGATCTAAGTCCAGTATAGGTTGGGGGTTCTTGGGGAAGGAGCAGTGCTGGTGAGGCAGAGCTGGCGCACCCCGTCAAGCGTGGAACATAAAACTCTCTACTCTACAAGCAGTCATACCCTACTGAAAAACTCAAAGGTCAAGTAAGTTGTCTGGGAACATGGCCAGGCAGAGAAAAAGCACCCAGATTCAGTCTCAGACTTTGGAATCCTTTTTTGGTGACAAAGAAGACCAAAACATACAGCCAGAAGAAGTTAACAAAGTCAAACAGCCTACATCAAAAGCCTCCAAGAAAAACATGAACTGGTCTCATGCCACAGAAGAGCTCAAAAAAGATTTGGAAAAGCAAGTTAGAGAAGTAGAGGAAAAATTGGAAAGAGAAATGAGAAGGATGCGAGAAAATCATGAAAAACAAGTCAATGACTTGCTAAAGGACACCCAAAAAAATACTGAAAAATATACTGAAGTAAACAGCACCTTAAAAAATAGACTAACTCAAATGGCAAAAGAGCTCCAAAAAGCCAATGAGGAGAAGAATGCCTTGAAAGGCAGTTAGCCAAATGGAAAAGGAGGTCCAA
>CM053627.1:95816467-95833379 GCA_028646595.1 Phalanger gymnotis | reverse complement strand
CCCCCCCACTCCAAGATGGCGTACACTCTGGTTGCCCTGTTCCCCAGTTTGCCCTGTTCCCCAGTTTGCCCTCCCCTCCGTCCCCCCATTCCCCTCCCATCCCCCTTTCCCTTACTTTCTTGTAGGGCACGGTAGATCTCCATGCCCCATTGCCTGTGCATCTTATTTTCTAGTTGCATGAGAGAAAAAAAACTTTTTTTACTTTTGAACATCTGTTTTACTAAAACCTTGAGTTCCAAATTCTCTCCCCTCTTCTCTTCCCCTCCACCCTCCCTAGGAAGTCAAGCAATTCAACATAGGCCACATGTGTATCCTTATGTATAACCCTTCCACAATACTCATGTTGTGAAAGACTAATTATTGAGAATTTTTTTAAAATATAGAAATGTGTTTAGTTAATATTTTTATCAATAGAAATGCAATCCTGTTTTGTTTTCAGCTTGAGAGTAATAGTGATTCATCTGTGCTTCTTGTGGTCTCTAGAGATTCTGTTTATATCCAACATAATAAAATAGTTAATTATTTGAAAATCAAAAGAAAGGTTATGAATATTGTATAGACTCTTATAATACTGTATACCATGAGGCTTTTTGTTTCTTTGAAAAGAATGATCATAACTTCCTCTGAAAAACTAAAGATGAACATCACACAGTATAATGGAAAGATGCATGATGGGTATGAACAGGTGACAACATATAACTAAAGAAGAACTTTGAAGAAGAAAATTAAAGGATATAATCAAATAGTTGTATGATAGAAAGAAGCAATAGAGTGATTAGGTGATGAGAGTGAGGATTTTGCCCTAAGAAAGAAATTGAGAGACTTGCCAGTCAGGTTTTAATTAAGAATAAGCTCAGCACAAGCTTGACAAAACCCAAGAGATAGGTCTGGGTAGTTCTCAGAAATTTCCTTGTGTTATGTAGTATCTGATAGTACTGTTGATTTTTTTTCAGTTATCATATTACTGATAATCTCATATAATGCTTTATGCTTTACAAAGTATTTTTTTTACAACAGTCTTGTGAGGTAATAAGCTATCATCATCATTATTATTATTTCCATTTTATACATGAGAGAACAAGGGACACCCAGAGAAAATTGACCGAGCTGAGAGAGATAGTCTTGTTCATGGAAAGCAAGGCCAGTATCACTGGATCGAAGAGTACCATGGTAAGGAGTAAGGTACAAGAAAACTGGAAATGTAAGAGACGACTAGGTTATGAAGGGCTTTGAATGCCAAACAGAGCATTTTGTATTTAATTCTGGAGGTGATAAAGAGTTTATTGAATAGAGAGTTATTGAATAGAGAGTTGACAAAGTCAGGCCTATGCTTTAGGAAAATCACTTTGGTGACTGGAGGATGAGGTGGAGTGGAGAGAGCCTTGGGGGAGGCAGACCAACAGGCTATTGCAGTAGTCCAGATATGAATTGATGAGGGCCTGCATCAAGGTGGTGGCAATGTCAAAGGAAAGGGGAGTTTTGGAGAGATGTGACATTGACAGAAATGGCAACAGACTGGATATGGGGGCGGGGGAGTGAGAGTTAGTGAGGAGTCAGTGATGAGATCTAGGTTGCATCCCTAGGGAGCTTGGAGTATAGTGTTGCCCTCTACAGTAATAGGGAAGGTAGGAAAGGAGAAAGCCATTTGGTGTTGGATATGTTGAGGTTTAGATGTCTGCTGGACATCCAATTCGTGATATCTAAATGGCAGTTGGAGATTGGCAATCAGCAGAGAGATGGGGCAGGCTAGGTAGATTTGGGCATCATCAGCATAGAGATGGTAATTAAATCCATGGGAGCTGATGAGATCACCAAAGGAAGTAGCATAGAGGTAGAGGAGAAGAGGGCCGAAGATAGAACCTGGTGGGACACTTTTGGCTAAAGGGGGTATGATCAGGTTGAAGATCCAGTGAAGGAGATGAAAAAGAATTAGTTAGACGGGTGGGAAGAAAATCAGGAGAATGGTGTCCCAAAAACCTAGAGAGAAGAGCGTGTCAAGGAGAAAAGGGTAATCAACAGTGTCAAAGGTTACAGAAGGGTCTTGAGAAAAGACCATTGGATTTGGCGATTAAGAAATCATTGGTAACTTTAGAGAGAACAGTTTTGGTGAAATGATAAAGTCAGGGGCCAGGTTGTAAGGTGTTAAGAAAAGAGTGAGAGAAGAGAAAGTGAGGGCACCTGTTGTAGATGGTGTTTTCAAGTTTAGCCACAAAGGGCGGAAGAGATATAAGATGATAGTTAGCAGGAGAGAGAAGGATCAAATGAGGGTTTTTTGAGGCTAGGGGAAACATGGGCATATTTATAGGTAGTAGGGAAGCAGGCAGTAGAGAGGAGTAGAGATTGAAAATAGAATGGGGGTGATGGAAGGGACAATCTATTGGGAGGAGACAGGATGGAGTGGGATCCCTTAGCTTTGTTAAGAATTAAGGTCACTTCATGTGAGATGGGGGTAAAGGAGGAAATAGTGAGAGAAGGCATATGAGATGAAGAAGAGAAGAAAACAGGGAGCTTGTGGTGTATTACCTCAATTTTTTTTTTAATATGTGAAGCAGCAGTTCTCAGCTGAGAAGGTTGGAGAAGGATGAAAAGGTTGAATAGAGCTGCTGTGAATAGTATGATAGTGAATGAAGGAGGTATAGTAAGATTGCTGAATAGCGGTGAGGGCCCAGTTGAGGTTGTTTAACATAAATGTGTAGTGGATCCAATGAAAATAGTTGCTTAATTTTTTTTCCACCTTTGTTCAGCAGCACTTGTGTAGGAGTGAAGGTGGGCTTAGTGAGTGGTGGAAGTGATCCAGGACTCAGACTTGGCAGGACTAGATTAGTGAAAAAATGATAAGGGACGCTAGTAGGGGGCCATATAGAGTTAAATTGGTTCATGAAGGAGTCTAAGATGGAGAAAAGAGAAGAGTGGCAAGAGCACAGGAGGTGGCCTCAGAGAAAATTGAGGGGTCAAGGGATTGGAGAGCAAGTTGTGAGTGAAAAATGAAGGCAGAGGGAGAGGTAAACAACTGGTAGATTATGGTCAGATTAGAGAATTTCAGAATTCTTCAACATGAAGATATATATTTTTGGGTGATGGCAAGATCAAGGATATGATCATCTTTGTATGTGACTGAGGTTTTTAGAGTGTTTGAGGGAGAACCAATATGAAGGTTGTATAACCCATTATTACTATTTGAGCCGTTAAGTAATAATCAGTATGCCTTAGATCACAACTTTTTTTAAATTTAGAAATGTGACGTTGAATAAAATATTTAATGTGAAATCCGTGAGCTTCTGAAAAGAGATTTATAAATTCCACACATTTGTATCTAGGTATTTTTTGAATATCACTGATTTTGCCTCAGTCCTTCCACTAAAGTTTTGCTCTCATGCTTTGTTGCAACATACATGTTCTCAAAGGCTATGCTAGTTGAAATATAAATTTTGGCAGGTCCTAATTAGCTGGATATATCATCTGAGGAAAAAACTAGCTAAATTCAGTGGTATTTGACACCAGAAGGAAGGATGGCTACTGGATGACAATTTTTTGTTGTTGTTACAATAACTCATGAAGATTGTTTA
Organism: Phalanger gymnotis; assembly: GCA_028646595.1. Classification (NCBI taxonomy): domain Eukaryota; kingdom Metazoa; phylum Chordata; class Mammalia; order Diprotodontia; family Phalangeridae; genus Phalanger; species Phalanger gymnotis. The sequence goes on along the minus strand of CM053627.1, from coordinate 95,829,813 downwards.
TTTAGGTGTGTTGGGGTTATGATCTGTATTGTTAAAGGTGATACTGTCTGTTTAATGATATAGTCTAGAATCTTCCTAGAAATTGAAGTCAAGTTCACTGATAAAGAGTTTGCAGGCTCTAGTCTCTTCCCATTTTCCATGATATTTTGAATACTGTTCACAGTGGCTTAGAAATCATATATGCTAGTTGTTTTAGAACCTGAGGATTATGTTCATTTGGGCCAGGTAACTTGAATTCATCAAGGGCCTCTAGGTGTTCTCTTAATATCTCCTTATCTTGAGTATCAGCTGTTAGTCATTTTTGTTCTGTCATTTCTTTCAGTGTGAAGGTTATTCTTCTTGTCAGAGAAACAGAATCACAGTAAGAACTGAAGATTGACTAGCCTAGGTTTTGTACCCCAAGGAGTTTGTTGATGAAAAAAAAAGAAACTCCCTTATGCACTAAAATATTTATAGCGCCATTTTTTTGTATTAGCAAAAAACTGAAAACAAAGTAGGTGCTGGTCGATTGACTTAAATTATATTACATGAATGTAACAGAATATTACCGTGGTATAAGAAACAAAGTATGATGAATACAAAGAAGCATTGAGAGACCTAGACATGCTGTTGCAAGGTAAAGTAAGCAGAGCCAAAAATATATATACACAGTCACTTGTTGTGGTGCTCTTCAGTCATGTCTGACTCTGTGACCTCATTTGGGGTTTTCTTCGCAAAGATACTTGAGTGGTTTGTCATTTCCTTCTCCAGCTCATTTTACAGATGAGGAACTGAGGCAGACAGGGTTCAGGGACTTGCCCAGGGTCACACGGCTAGTGTCCGAGTTCAAATTTGAACTCAGGAAAATGAGGCTTCCTGATTCTAGGTACTCTATCCATTGTGCCACCTAGCTGCTCCTACACAATGACTGTATGCATGTAAATGAAGAGAATCACCAAACCACCAAAAAAATCAAAAGTAAGTGTTGCAAAATCTCCAAAGGTTTGAGAAGACACATTTCTTCCTCCTCCTTTACAAAGGTGAGAGGTTGGTGAGTCGACAAAAATTTATTAAGTGTGCAATATGTGCCAGGCACTTTGTTAAGTTCTAAGAATACTAGTTAGGTAAAGAAAGATATTCCTTGCCATTAAGGAGTTTACATTCTAACAGGAAAAACCATACATAGAAGAAAGCTCAAAAGGGGGGGCGGATTGTAACCACTGGAAAAGCTCCAAGTAGTTTCTGCCTGATGGGAAATAAAGAGAAAGTTAATCTGGTCACCCTCCTGAAATGGAGGTTCTAGGAGAAGTTATCCAGTCAAAGGGATGGTCTTCAGGGGCAGAAGGTACTTTGGAGGTGTCATTTCCAGAGCTGAAGTGACCTTCCAGAATAGAGATTTCTGGGGCACGATAGAGACCAGAGGAATGCAACCTAATGAGCAATGAAGAGGTGTTTACGAGTGAGGATCTATTCCATATATTTCCAGACTTTTTCTCTGTGTTTTGCTGATTTTTTTCTCTTCCCTTTTAAAAAAAAATCTTTGTTATATAGAATGACTGCATGGGGGGCAGAGGGAAATTTAGGCTATGTAAAAACTAGATAGCAATAGTTTATTTTTTTAAGTGAGCATCTCTGCCCTCTCTGTGCTATCAGTTAACGTTTTCACATCCTCTCCGAGCAAACATCCTATCCCTCCTTTGATCTTCTGTTTTCGCCCAGTATAACTTGGAGAGAAAAACAACACAACCCTTTTTGTTTTCCTTAGCCTCTTTTGCTAGGTTCAACCTATCCTGAGCTTTAGCATTTTTTATGAACTGCAGGAAGGTGCTATGATTTTCTCTTCGTTCTCTGTTACATGGTATTCCATCTTCTTTTTCTTTTTTTTTACGTTGCTGGTAAGTTCATCCACATCATTCTCTTTAAATATGTTTCATCTTTTTCTTATTGGAATTTTTTCCCTTTGTGTCTTAAGAATTTTATTCCTCAACAGGTACTGTTCCTCCTTGGATAACTTCCCTTGTAACATCTTAGTCCTCGAGATCTTACCCATTTTTCCTCTGAACTCTTCGAAACCTGTTTTCTCAGAGGGTAATGTTCACGTCAGACTGTGCTTGGATTTACTCTTTTATGACACGAACTCTAGAAAAAATTGGTCATTTTCCCCCCCAGTTCCCATCATTTCTATGCTAAGTAACCAGTTCCTCCCTGTTCCTGAGAATCGCATAGGGCCAGAGTAGAATTTCACCTTGTTGATCTCTCCATTTTTTAAGGATAAAATTATCATTTTTGTGATTCAAAAAGTTATTAGTTACTAAGGAGAACTGTAGTAGACATCTGAATAATTAAAGTCCACCATAATTACTATAGCTTGCCCTTGTGCCAGACTCATGATTTTTTCCATATGAGCCATCTCTGCTCTTTCTTTCCAGGTGGTCTGTAGTATACCCCAAGAATGAAATCACTTCTGTTTCACTCTCCATTTATCTTCATCCAGATACTCTCTATCATGCTTCCCTCCACTAGTTTCTAAGTTCTAAGATTTCCTCCCATAAATTTATTCACTTTTTATACTGTTTCCCCATTTTCCTTTTTACCTGTCTTGTTTCTTTTGAATATGTTGTATTCATCTAGAGTCGTTTTCCAGACCTGATTTCATCTCATTGAGCCTTAATGATACATATGAGGTTAAATATGCTTTCTTGTATTAGACCTAATCTAGTTTCCTCATGTTTGCCAAGCTTTGGACCTTTGTGTATGACATTTGAGGCCGTATTTTAACCTACTGGCCCCTTTCTTGGGTCCTATGATCCAGTAGCTGTAGAATGAAGTAAATGAATTTAAGAGATACTTTGAAGCTACATGTTCTCTATACTGTGATGGGATCACCAAATGAATGATCACCTGTCATCTCAGTACATATTATTGCTGATTTACGTATCCCAACCTTAGTCTCTCTCTTTAGGTCCAGCGCTGTATCACCAGTTGCCAGTTAAGTGTCTCCAAATGGATGTCCCATAAGCATATTGAACTTAGCATGTTCAAAACAGATCTCATTATCTTTTCTCCAAGACCCTCACCTGTTAACTTCCTCTTTTCTGTCATTGACAACCAGCTTTGCCACCTCAGTCATTCTTGACTTTTCCCTCTTCCACTTCTAGTCACTTGTCAAGTCTTAACAGTTCTAACTCCATAACATCTCTCGTATCTGCCTCCCTCTTCCAAATGACCACTACTGTAGTTCAGGTCTTCTAACATCTTCCATCTTAACTGTTGCAGTAGCATCTTATAAGATTGGTTTCCCTATATCTAGTCTCTCCCTTTTCTAATCCATCCTCTACACAGCTGCTCACATCAATATTCCAAAAGCACAGGACTAACCCTGTTACTCCTCTGCTCAGGAAGCTGTAGTGGTTCCTTATTGCTTCTAAGATAAAAAACAAACTTCGTTTGACATTTTAAATCCTTCATATTCTGGCTGTAGCCTGCCCTTCCAGACTAGTATTGCTGCCCTTCACACATAACTTGTTTTCTTTATATGGGACGTTGAATGTCCTATCTCTTTGCCTTTGCACAGGTTGTTCCCTATACCTACGGGGCATTCTTCTCACCTCTAACTCTTGGACACCCTAGCTTCCTTTAAAGTTTCTACAGTTGCTAATACACATCATTACCCCTCTCATAACTCACCTTGAAATTACTTTGTATTCACTTTGTAAATATCATGTATTTATTTATTTGTATTCATGGTGTTTCTATCTAGCAAAAGCTTAAGGTTTTCCAAAATGTTTTATATTCATCATTTCACTTTATTCTAACAGTAAGTACCCAAGTAAGGTAAATGCTGTATCCCCATTTTACTCTTGAAGAAACTAAGACTAAGAGAAGTCAAATTACGTCTCTAGGTTTACAGTTAGAAAAAAAGTATTTAGTAAGTGCTTAATATATGTCAGGCACTATGCTAAGTGCTGGGGATACAAAGAATAGCAAAAACAGTCCCTGTTTTCAAGGAACTATAAGAAATGAGGAGCAGATGGACTTCATAAGAACCTGGAGATTCTTATATGATCTGATGATGAGTGAAGGGAGCAGAACCAGAAGAACATTATACACAACCACAGGCACATTATTACTTCTGTGATGACTAACTTTGATAGACTTGGTACTTCTCAACAATGCAAGGTTCTAAGACAGCTACAAAAGACTCATGTTGAAAAAGGCTGTCCACATCCACAGAAAGAATTATGGAATCTGAATGCAGATTGAAGCAAACTATTTGCTCTTTTTATTTTATTTTATTTTTGGTTTTGTTACATCTTTCTCGTGGTTCATTTCTTTGGTTATAATTCTTCTTTACAACGTGATTATTGGGAAAATAAGTTTAATGTTGTAGTAGGAAGGCTGAATTTATGATCTCAAATATAATCATGTATATGTTTGAATGGTTCGAAATCACAAGGTATGAGAGATTCTCTAAGGAGAAAACAACAAGAAATTTATTTAGGCCCCACTGCAGCAGAACCGTGAACCAGCCTCTCCATTCCAACATCTTGACAAAAAGACTCCAGGCCCAGAAAGCCCATCTCACAAGAGCAACCAGGAGGCCACAGAAAAACAAGATAGTATTTAGCCAAATCATTTTACTGGCCTCACGTTCCTGCTCGCATTCAGGTAAGCCCTGCTTCCGCAGCTTCCTGCCTCCACAGCAGCTTCTGCTTCCGCTGAAACTGTCTCTTGGCTCCCCTTTCCTCGAAGCTGAGCTTCTGGCGTTCTCAAGCCCCCCCTCAATGACCAGAGACCATTGGTTCCTGAGCTGGCCCCTCCTAAGTCACCAATCCACACCCACACAGGTTTCACACCTGACAGGGCCCTGGGCCTGGGGCTTAGCACTTAACAGCTGAAAGTACTTCCACTCAAAAGAAACAAAAGCCATGCTAATGAGACAATTTTGCTTAACACAAATGTGAAGGTATGTGTAGAACCTGTATCAGATTACATGCCATCTTGGTGGGTAGAAGAGGGAGGGGGAGAAAATTTGGAACTCAAAAACTTATGGAACTGAGTGTTGTAAACTAAAAAAAAAATTATTTTAAAAACTTCCAATATTGCAGGAAATAACTGTGTTTTCATACAACTGAAACAAAAATCAGCTCCAGATTACACAATTAGATTACGACCATCTAAAGGAAAATCTTAAGAGAAGATTGCCTGAAAAAAACATTTAGTTTCTAGATTTCTGATACCTTGTTACCAGATAATGCAAGGCCAGTATTTTGACAGTGCAAGTAATTGTAAATACACTTAGAATCACCAGGATTAGTCATTTTTAACTCTTATTCTGATCACTGATCATAGCTTTTGACATATTTAAAGAACTTTTGATTTTATTAATGCTTTCTATACCCAAGTAGATCACAACCCTTTCCCATTTAATAAGTTGGATTGACAAACACGTTCGTTATTTACTGCCCAGTTCTTTGCAAAGTGGATTGAGTGCCAGTCTTGGAGTCAGGAAGAACTGAGTTCAAATCCAGCCTCAGATACTTTCTAGCTGTGTGACCTGGGCAAATCACTTTAATCCTGTTTGCCTCAGTTTTCTCATCTGTAATATGAGCTAGAGAAGGAAATGGCAAACCACTCCAGTATCTTGGGGGTCATAAAGAGTCAGATATGACTGAAATAACTGAACAATAACGTCTTTGTTGTTGAAATTCAGAGTAGGCTGTATGAATTCAGAGTATGCTGATCCTTGGACAGGAGACATAATCCACTGCCTAGCTAATACTTGAAACCTTTCAAGTTTTGTAGGCTCTGCCAGAGCTTAGGCTTCCCTGGCATAGGCTTCAAGAGCAGAGGAGCAACTGGAATATCCAGACATTCGAACATCTGTGATCTCATTAGTGTGAATATTTCTTTAAATGTTACGAATCGTAGCCCATCCATGCATGCCATTCCTGTGCAACTCTTATCCTTGTCCTCCCATAAATTTGCCACAAGGGATCCATCCATCTTGCTTTTTGACATCTTGAAAATTCCAGTAAAGTGCCATCAGTTATTCCTTGCTGTCCCCGTGTGACCAACCCATCTTTTTTTTTTTCGCTCATACATTTCTTTGACATTCTTTACTCTGTGTCTCCTTCACAAACACTTTTGAGTAGTTATGTACATTGGGAGTCTCTGTAGTATTCCAGGGCTTGAAGCACTCAGCAGAATATCTTGCAACAGGAGACTCTAGAGGACCTCAGCAACTTTAGAAAATTCCCCTTTTACTTAGACTCAACCAGTTATCTTGGTAAACACTTAATGAGCATATATTTCCATGTTCTGTGCCTCTCCTGATATTAATTAAATCATTGATAATCAGAGGGTTGTTGAACAAACATCTCTGTTAAATCCTTCAGTAATTTTTGTTAATCTGTTAAATCTTTTTCCAGGAATAATTTTGACATATGAATGAGAGACCTTTTTAGAAGTGATTGTAAAAGGCAGTGTTTTGCTCTATTGAATCAAATGCTGGGTTTTTTTTTATTGTTTCTTTTTTATACTTATCTTTTTTAAAAATGTTCTGTTCTGAATTTACCAAATACCAAAAGGAGAGATAACTTTTCCCTATACAAAGTATAACTAAAAAAGAGGTCTATATGTGAAATTCTATCATATCTGTTATATATAGCTTTTTTTAAAAATTACTATATATCATAAATTCATCATATCCCAAAGCTTTCCTGTGTGTCTTGGTTTACTTCAAAACTTCTTTCTGATATTTACATTTAAAAAAAAATACTCTAGTAACCCTTTGAGAAAAGCAGTACTCCTCACTCCTCAGGTCCTCCCTCAAATAAATAGTCGTGCAAAAAATCCCTCACATTTGCCATATCCAAAAAATGTATGTCTCATTCTGCACTTTGGGCCTATCACTTCTTTATGAGGAAGTAGGTAGCATTACTTCATCGCAATTGTCATTGCAATAATCAGAGTTCTTAAGTCTTTCCAAATTGTTTTTCTTTACTGTGTGGTCTTGAAAGATTATTTTCCAGGCTTGGCTCACTTCATCCTGCATCTATTGATACAAGTCAACCCAAGTTTCTCTGATGCTATCCCTTTTGTTATATGGCGTAGTAGTATTCCATGACACTCGTAACTATCATTTATTCTGCCATTTCTCAACTGATTGGCATCCATTTTGTTTCCGTTCTTTCCTAGAAGAAAAAGTTATTCTAAATATTTTTTGGATAGTTTTAGATAGTTTTCCTATTCTTTATTCTCTTGAGAGTATAGATCTAGTAATATATTGCTGGGTCAGAGGATTGTACACAGTTTAGTGACTTTTTGGACATAGTTTCAAATTGCTTTCTAGAATAGATTTACCAACTTACAGGTCCACCAACAGTTTATTAGTATAACCGTCTTCCCAAAGCCCTTCAAGCAATTGTGATATTCCTTTATTTAAATTTTCCTTACCAATCTGATAACTGTGAAGCGGAACCTCAGAATTTTTTAAATTTGCATTTCTCTCATTGTGATTTAGAGCATTTTTTTATGTGGTTATTGATAACCTATATTTCTTTCACTAAGAACTATTTCTTCATACCTTTAACCATTTATCATTTGGGAATGCTATTGTGTGTCTTAGATAACAGAATTTTATTAGAAAAACTTGTATTTCCCAACAGCATTGACTTCGTTGTTAGTAAAACTTCAGTTTTATATAATCATAATTGTTTGTCTTTTGTGATTTTCTTTATCCTCTGTCTGGTCATGAACCCTTCCTCTATTCATAGTTGCCGAAGGTATCTCCACTGTGCTCTCTCAGATGTCTGCTAAAAGATTACCTTTACATAGGTAAACTAGATTTCATCTTAAAACTTTTCTTTTCTCGATCTATTTTGTTGCACTGAGACTTGACTCTATTCTGACACAGCTTCCCTAACTACCTTTTCTAGCTCTAGTCTTATTTTCATTCATATCCTCTTACTCACTGGACATGATGGGATAGTTAGATAACTACTTGCTCCCCATCGAAGCTTTCGGTCTTCCATCATTGTTCAGTAACATCTCCTACTTTGAGGTTCATTCAGTTCATATTAATTACCCAATCAGGATGCTGATGGCTACATGGGAAGAAGATAGTTATAACTCCTAAGAACTTTCTCATTATTAGGGCAATTAGAAGGAGTATACATAGACAGGGCACAGGTGTGAATTGATTATGATAGGATGATATCCAAAAAAAAAATTAAAGGGTGAGAAAAAGGGATGCATTGGGAGAATGGGGAAGGGAGAGGTAGAATGGAGTAAATTATCTCACATCAAAGAGACAAAAAGAGGTTTTAGAATGGAGGGAAAGATTTGGAGGGTGGCAAGCAACACTTGAACCTGACTCACATTGGAATTGGCTCAAAAAAGGGATAACATATATACTCACTTAGGTATAGAAATCTGCCTTACAACATGGAAAAACAGGAAAATGACACATGTTGGAGGAGAGGTGGGAAATTGGAACACTTTCGTTGTTAGTGGAGTTATGAACTGATCCAACCATTCTGGAGAGAAATTTGGAGCTATGCCCAAAGGACTGTAAAACTGTGCATACCCTTTGACCTAGCAATACCACTTCTAGGGCTGTATCCCAAAGAGATCATAAAAATGGAAAAAGGAAAAATATAGCAGCTCTTTTTGTGGTGGCCAAGAACTGGAAATTGAAGGGGGATGCCCGTCAATTGGGAATGGCTGAACAAGTTGTGGTATATGAATGTAATGGAATACTATTGTGCTATAAGAAATGATGGACAGGCAGAGTTCAGAAAAACCTAGAAAGACTTAAATGAACCGATGCTGAATGTAATGAGCAGAACCAGCAGAACATTGTACACAGTAACAGCAACATTGTGCGATGAATGACTTTGATAGACTTAGCTCTTCTCAGCAATGCATGGACCTAAAACAATTCCAAAAGACTCATGATAGAAAATGCCATCCACATCCAGAGAAAGAAATATGGAATCTGAATACACATCAAGGCATACTATTTGCTCTCTTTTTTTGTTTTGTTTTCTCAAGGTTCCTCCCATTAGTTCTAATTCTTCTATACAACATGACTAATGTGAAAATATGTTTAATAATGTATATGTAAAGCCTATATTGGATTGCTTACCATCTTGGGAAGGGAGGAAAAGAAAATTGAAAACTTATGGAAGTGAATGTTGAAAACTAAAAATTAATTTTTTTTTTAAATGAACTTTATCTTACCCTACAGGAAATTAGGAGAGGAGGGGGGAAAGATAAGGCAGGTGCTAATAGAGGGGAGGGCAGATTGGGGGAGGCAGTGGTCAGAAGCAAAACATTTTTGAGGAGGGGCAGGATGAAATGAGAGAGAAAGATAAACAAGGAGAAAAATAAAATGGAGGGAAATACATAGTAATCACAACTGTGAATGGGATGAACTCACCCATAAAACGGAAGCAGACAGAGTGGATTAAAAACCAGCATCCTACAATATGTTGTTTATGAGAAACACAGTTGAACAGTTACAGAGTAAAGGTAAGGGGCTAGAGCAGAATCTATTATGCTTCAGCTAAAGTAAGAAAAAAAAAAAGCAACTATAGCAGTCATGCTCAAAGCAAAAGCAAAAATCTAGTTATAAGAGATAAGCAGGGAAACTACATTTTGCTAACAGGCACCATAAATAGTGAAGTAATGTCAGTATTACACATATGAACCAAACATTCTTAAAGGAGAAGTTAAATGAGTTACAGGAGTAGAGAGTAAAATTATACTAGTGGTGGACCCTAACTTTCCCCTCTCAGAACTAAATAACTACAACCAAAATATAAACAAGAAAGAAGTTAAGGAAATGTCTGTCATATCTAACTTTTCTAAAATTCCATTCATCTCCTTAACTTCTTTCCCATTTAATTTTGGTTATAATTATCTCATGGATTCTATCAAACATTTAAAGACCAATTAATTCCAATACTATGTAAACTATTTGGAAAAATAGACAAAAGAAGAAGTCCTATCAAATTCCTTTTATGACACAAATTTGGTGCTGATACCTAAACCAGGAAGAGCAAAAAAAAGAGGGAAAAAAAGACTATAGACTAAACAACTATAGACCAAGTTTCCTAATGAATATTGGTGCAAAATTTTTAAATAAAATACTAGCAAGGAGATTACAGCAATTTATCTCAAGATCATACATCATAATCAGGTGAGATTTATACTAGGAAAGCACAGTTAGTTCAGTATTAGGAAAACTACTGGTATATTGACCATATCAATTATAACCACCACCACCCCCCCAAAAAATCACATGATTATCTCACTAGAAGCAGAAAGGGCTTTTGACAAAATACAACACTCATTCCTATTAAAAACACTAGGATGCATCGGAATAAATGGAATATTCCTTAAAATGATAAGTAGTGGGGCGGAGCCAAGATGGTGGCTGGAAAGCAAGGACTTGCGTGAGCTTCCCGCCAAATCCCTCCAAAAACCTGTAAAAAATAGCTCTGAAAAAATTCTAGAACTGCAGAACCCACAAAATAGCAGAGGGAAGCAGGGTTCTACTCCAGGACAGCCTAGATGGTCGCTGGGTGAGGTCTGTCACTCACAGAGCTGGGAGCAGAGGGGAGCAGAGCCCAGCGTGGGTGGAGGCAGGACCAACCAGACCGGGAGCCGGGTGGAATAGGCCTTAGCACCCTGAATCAGTAAGCTGTGGCAGTTACCAGACTTCTCAACCCACAAACACCAAAGACAACAGAGAAGGTTAGTGGGAAAAGATGCAGGGGGTGAAAGGAGTTGGCAGTTCGGCCACGGCCCCAGGGGCAGCAGAGGTGGTACAGCTACAGAACTATAGCTGCGGTTGCTTCCAGCCCCAGGCCCACCTGGTGGGAGGAATTAAGTGGCGGATCAGAGCAGGAGTGCAGAGTCTGCTGAAGATCTGAGTCCTATCCGGGTTGGGTGTTCTTGGGGAAGGAGGAGTGCTGGTGTGGCAGAGCTGGCTGTATAGAAATAGCTCTGAAAACAGCAGTGCAGATGCTCAAGCTTGGAACAAAGCACTCTTTACAAGCAGTCATACCCCAAGGGTCAAATAAGTTGGCTGAGAACATGGCCAGGCAGCGAAAACTGACTCAGATTCAGTCTCAGACTTTGGAATCTTTTTTTGGTGACAAAAAAGACCAAAACATACAGCCAGAAGAAGTCAACAAAGTCAAACAGCCTACATCAAAAGCCTCCAAAAAAAACATGAACTAGTCTCAGGCAATGGAAGAGCTCAAAAAGGATTTGGAAAAGCAAGTTAGAGAAGTAGAGGAAAAATTGGAAAGAGAAATGAGAAGGATGAGAGAAAACCATGAAAAATAAGTCAATGACTTGCTAAAGGAGACCCAAAAAAATACTGAAAAATATACTGAAGAAAACAGCACCTTAAAAAATAGACTGACTCTAATGGCAAAAGAGTTCCAAAAAGCCAATGAGGAGAAGCAATTTTTGTTGAATACTGAGGCCTTACCTTGTATAGCTACAGTTTGCTTCTGATCTTGTTCCTTATTCAGTACAAAGCCAGGGACCGCTATTGCAACTACCCTTCTCTGACATACCTAGATTCAGGTCCCCTGTGGTCTGACCTAATGGCCACAGAACTTCCAGATGGCACTTATTCCCACACCCTGCTCATGGATCCATTGGTGCTTCCTGCTCTGGTGCCCAGTCTAATTCTGTCTAACCCTAATTCTACCTCATCCTAATTCTGCCTATCTCTACTTTCTTTTAATCCTTGGATGCTCAGCATACAATGAGCTTTTGGCCAGACCCTGTTCCTAGTGGCTGTAGAACTCTTATCTGCCTGCTTAAGCCATCCTGGGCTGGACAGAATTATTCACTGTGACTTTTCCTTAGATTTCCCAATCATAATTCAGACTTAATACTTTTTCTAGATCTTTGTGGAGGAAGTTTGGTGTTCTTCCTGCCACTCTGCTATCTTGACTCCACCTTCATGTGCCATTTTTTTGACAACAATAACTTGTTTTAAGGGCAAGTTGGAGTTGGAGTTTTATACCATTTCTTTTCTTTTTTGTTCTTCTAGTTTTATATTTTGACCTTGGTTCTAACAAGTTGATGATCACATTGTACACAGATAGATGACTCAGGAATGATTCCTATGTCATTAATAATGTATTTCCTTTCTCTTAAAATGTAATTATAGGATCAGAAGATCATATATCTAGAGCTAAAAAAGATATATCAGTCCAACCCCCTTATTTTGGAGCTGAGAAACATTCACATAAAGGTTAAGTAGCTCTCCAAGGTAGTCAGTAAACATTTGTTAAATGCCTACTCTGTACCAGAGATTATACTGAACACTGGGAATACAGAGAAAGACAAAAGACAGTCCCTGCCCTCAAGGAGCTCACTATTCAGTGGAGGAAGACAATATAAAAAAAGCAGAAAAGGAAGACAGGGTGGAACATACCCAACTTGAAATGTGATGAAGTCTAGAGGATTGTAGCTGAAAGGGAAATGAAATGGCTTCCCTGAGCACTCTTTTGGAAGAAGAATCTGGAAGGATTCTCCACTCATCATCTTCTACCCTCTTCAGTCAGAGGAAGAGGAGGACCCCAGGGGCTGGTACTTGTGAGGTATGAGTTTCAGGATTGAAGTAATCTTTCAGGGTGATGAGTTTGTTGAGACCATGATGAAGTCCAGGAGTGTAGCCGGTGGGAAATGCTGGTGGGATTTGAACCCAGATCCTCTGACTCTGGAATCACTGCTCTTTCTATTGTTCTCTGCTGCCTAATCAGTTAAATTTTTTTCTTGATGTTTTTTTTCTTTTTTTCTTTTAGTTATCTGTATTATTTTTAAATTATTTATTTAATATTTTTAGTTTTCAGCATTGATTTCTACAAGAGTTGGAATTACAGATTTTCTCCCCATTTCTACCCTTCCCCCCACTCCAAGATGGCATATATTCTGATTGCCCCGTTCACCTGTCAGCTCTCCCTTCTGTCACCCCACTCCCCACCATCCCCTTTTCCCTTACTGTCTTGTAGGGCAAGATAGATTTCTATGCCCCATTACCTGTATATCTTATTAGTTGCATGCAAAAACAACTTTTTTTTTTTGAACAACTGATTTTAAAACTTTGACTTCCAAATTTTCTCCCCTCTTCTCTCCCCACCCATCCCCCCTAAGAAGCTATCAATTCAACATAGGCCACACATGTATCATTATGTAAAACCTTTCCACAATACTCATGTTGTGAAAGACTAACTATATTTTGCTCCCTCCTATCCTGTTCCCCTTTATTCAGTTTTCTTCTGACTCTGTCCGTTTTTGAAAGTGTTTGCTTTTGATTACCTCCTCCCCCATCT
>CM053627.1:95773419-95815967 GCA_028646595.1 Phalanger gymnotis | reverse complement strand
GGGAAAGGGGGATGGGAGGGGAATGGGGGGACGGAGGGGAGGGCAAACTGGGGAACAGGGCAAACTGGGGAACAGGGCAACCAGAGTGTACGCCATCTTGGAGTGGGGGGGGTGGAAATGGGGAGAAAATCTGTAATTCAAACGCATGTGAAAATCAATGCTGAAAACTAAACATATTAAAAATAAATTAAAAAAAAAATTCTCAGTACTTAAGCAAAGGCTGTCCAAAGTAGGTAAATAACTAGCTAAGTAACCAAAGCTGGCATTGTTCCAAGAATATAATCATAAAATATCAGAACTAAAAGAAAAGTCATGGGTAAGTTAAACCCACAGGAGAGAATCCAAAAATCTCATACACATGTGGTAGAAGCTTGTCCATGAGATTCTGAACAATGGCAAGACATGTTCAATCAACATTCACCCATCAGAAAGAATGTGCCTTACCCAGCATGTGCCATGACCTAGTTTCCTGCAGTAGTTGCTGATCAGAGGAGTACAATGCCACTTCCTTTACTGTTAAGCCAGTCAAATTCCTTCATTGCCTGAGGGAATCAGGCAGCCTATTTACCTGTCTGTCAAATTTATAAAGGAAGAAATAACTCTGCTTGTAGAAACTACAAATGTGGGCATTTTAGTATAAAACGGGTACTCAAACTACAACTTTCTATCTTCTACTTTTCCCTGAAAGTAAGAAATATTTTGAAATCTAACCTTTTAGTGCAACAACATCCTGTCAAAATGAATAATCTGAGATTCAATCAATTTTCATAACCTCACCAAAACATACAAATCAAATATCAATTTGCTAAACTTTACAAAGATGCATTCTTGGGTTACTGGGGAATCTAAGGTACGGGTATCAAATGAAATTAGTAAAGTTATATTAGAGTAAGAAGTAAGAATCAATGAGATTGACTAGGTTACTTCTTCAGCTCCTAATCAAATCAAAGGATGAGGCAATCAGCTTGAGAATTATGATGATCCTGATATGCTTAAGGATGAAAAAAATTAAAAGGTCACAGCTATCTTATAAAATATTTACTCTATTTACTAAAGAAGGCCTTAGGTAGACAAATTAGCAAATGATTTTTAGAAGCAATCAGGCCTGAGTTTAAAAGTAGGAGTTTTATAGCGGTAGATTTCAGTTCAAAATAAAGAACTAATGAATAGAGCTGTTCACCAATGAAACCGGCTGACATGCCAAGTCCATAATAACAAATAATAACTAACAATGCACTCTTAGGTGTACAAACCCCTTTTCCTCACAAAACTCTAAAAGTTAGTAAGGTTTTATATCTATTTTACGGACGAGAGAAACTGAACTCACAAACCAGGAATCAAATCTAGATTTTCTGACTCCAAAGTCCCATATTCTTTGCACCACACTGCCTCATCACTCAGTGTTTAAGCAGAACCTGGACTGACCACCTGAAAGGAATGCTACAGAGCATAAGTTTTTAATCTGTTTCATGGACCCTTTTTGCAGAGCAGTGATGCCTACAGATCCCTTTTCAGAATAATATTTTTAAATGCATAAAGTAAAAAATACACAGGGTTCCAAAAGAAACCAATTATATTGAGAATACAGATAAAAAAACATTAAAAAAAAAAATAAGTTTATAGTCTCCAGGGTAAGAATTTGCCAATGTAGGAGTTTGGTTTAAAGTTCCTTCCAGATCTGAAAATTTGGAAGAACTACCACTTTTCCCAGAAACTTTACCACTTCAGATTTACATATGCACAATAACGTCATACTGAACATATGTGTAAAATTTCACTCTATTTTATTCCTATATAAGCAAGAACCCCTACAGAATCAAACATTTATTGAGTCCCTAACTGGAGAAGCATACATAAAGGAAGTACGGTTATTACAACTGCACTTCTCGTGGAATGCACTCTTTTATATCTACAATTTAAAAAAAAAAAGAGGATTATCCACAATTTTTTTAGCCTCCCCCCTTCCTTCACCTCCATCATATATTCACTTTTGCTTTATTCACTTGCTTTAATCATTACCATCAGTTTCCAGATGTTAAAAGTAACCCAATATTATGGAAGCTTTCAAAATGTTAAAAGTAATTCAACATTACAGAAGCTTTCAAAAAGTTCCATGCACATAGATTTCCAGAGATTCTTAGGGTACCGGTTTCAATATGGAATTATCTCCTAAAAGGCAGGAGGGAAAACTACAAAGGGGTTCATTTGGGATAGGGAGGGCACTTCACGAAGCTCAAAGATTATTTTATTGGTGGGGAGGGGGATGAAAGAATTCTTGGTGCTGTCCCAGTCATATGGAGTTTGGAGATTGCTATCAAAGGGGCTTTGCTGGGAGGAGGTCCTGGGTGGCTAGTCCAGGAAAGATCTCCTCGAGGGGCCATAACGGGACCACGACCAGATGACGAAGACGCTCCAGGAAAGATGCGCTGCGTCGGTCTCACAGAGGTCTCGGGACCCCGGGCACGCACACATGGATAGCCTCCCGTCAGCACTATTCTCTGCCCAGTGAAGCCGTCCCGGCCGCTCCGAAGCCTCCAAGCCCGGGGGCTCTCCTTCCGGCACCGAGCGAGACGCAAACTCCTATCTTCTCCCGGGCAAAGCACAGCTCAGGTCAATGCGACCCGGCCAAACCAGGCCTGGGCCGGGCAGCCTTGCCCTGTCCTCCCGCAGGCGGCTGTGGCCCCTGGACCCCCGCCAGCCTCGATGGGCGTGGGCCGCCGCAGCCACCGCCCCACGATCCCGGGCCTCAGGCGGAGGAAAAAGCGGGCCCCACCCGCCCGGCCAGCCCCGCCGGACCTACCTGCAGGAGAACGGGCTCCAAGGTGGCGACGTCCGGGGGCTGGAGGCCTGGCTCCAGCTGAGGCTCGAACCCGTGCCGGGGCTCCCCCAGGATCCGAGCTGCCCCGGGTCCGAGAGCGAAAGGGGGCGCCGCCGGCCACCGCGGCACGTGTGGGAGGGGGAGGGAGGGGCCGCGAGGACCAGACTCTCCCCTCAGCGCCGGGCCGCCACCGGCGCCGCCGCCATTTTGTCTTTCGCTCCGTGTCGCCGCCGCCGCCGCTGCTGCGGCCGCACTCTGCTCCAGGTTTCCCGGATGTGGGCATTTCCCGGCGTCGCTTGCGCGCCGGGCGACGGAGCGGGCGGGGGAAGAGAGGGGTGGGTGCGGAAAAAGAGGGCGGGGGCACGGAGGACTTGGAGTTTTGCCTACGCTCTTCCCCGTGGGCACTATCGACTTCCTCCTAGGTTGTAAAGAGCCCCGGCTTGCTGACCTTTTGCGTCCTGGACGCCCACAGGGTGGGAAAAGCAGCGTGCTGCCCTCCCTTTCAATGCAGGCGGACCGCTTTCTCTCCGGGGCTTTGACTGCCTCTCTCGGAGTCCTTTGCAATTTGAGCTGCGTTTCGCTCTCGCAGGCGTACCCCCTTCCCTTATCACCTTAGCCCTACTAGTCCCCAGCTTGGGTCATTTGGAACGTCTCATCTTTTCACTGAGCGCTGCTAGGCGCCTCTCCCTCTGCTCGGGGCTGCACTGCATGGACCCAGAAGGGGTGACGCTTAGTCCTGCCTTCTCCGAGCCTGGACCTAGACGCAGCATCATCTTTGGAGGCCGTCTGGTTAAGCCCTTCATTTTTAAAATGACGAAACTAAGCCCCTGGCAGCTTGTGAGTAGCCCCAAAGTAGCACAGGTTGTAAGGGAAGCCAGATCCAGGGGTTCATTCCCCTGCATCGCAATTGGTGTCTCCGAAACGGCAATTGTTAAGTTTTTTTTATCCTGAAGTTGAATTCCGAATTAAAAAAAAAAAAGTGATAAAAATCTTGTGTACTCCTAGAGCAAGTATGGATTGCACTGATCCGTAATTAGATTTCGGAGATCTTTAGGTATTGATTGCCCTGATTCGTGATAGATCTCAGAGATCTTTAAATACTAATCATAAAATCAAGGGACGAGTCTTCTGGGGGTGAAGATTGGTTCAGATAAACAGTAAGAGATTGAAACGGAGAATAGTGTACTAAAAATTATCCTGAAAGAAGTGCAAGGGGATGCAGAGGAGCTCCTGCAGAAAACTTGAGGAAGAAGCAACCTTGCTTAGCCAAACTAACTGCAGGAGGAATCGAAGATTGGCAGACGATTGGCAGACGAAATTCGAAGAGGAGAAAAGCTGGAGGATAAAGACTGCAGCAAAAAGAGAATCAATGAAGATGTTAGAAGCAACTGCAGAAAGAGAAAGAATCGAGAAAGCAGTTATATCATGCCATGGAAGAGGGTCAATATGAAGAGAATGAATATGAGGAAACTTTTACCTGCAATGAAATGTTATTTGAATATTATGAAACTCTTCAAAGAAGTGATAACAATGTGTGGAAGGTGGTTAAGTTTCTTCATCCAGACCCCAGTATTATACTCACCCCTCAGTCCCAGAGAGCAAGAGAAAGGAAGGAAGAGGGGGGAATTCTTAGGAGCGTGAGAATGCTCGCCAAGGGGAAACGGCTTGAGTGCCTGGGGGAGAAACACCGTGTGAGAGTTTTGAAAAGTGTGTTTAGTAAGTAGTCTGGAGAAGTGAATCTTTTATACAGGAAAGAGAGAGTGAATTAGATGAGTCAGAGGAGGAACTTGACTTCTGTATGAGTTAAGGCTATTTTAAATCCTGGAAACATATGACTTAAGAGGCAGACAGCTGAGTATGAAAGTGAAAGGAGAATCACAGTGATGAGGTGCTTGTGCTTAGACCCTGAATCCTAACAGCCTCTGCTTGGGTGCCTGTGTCTGAACCCCAATTCCAAAACACATCCAGTTCTCATAAACACATCTAATTCTCAAAACATATTCTCTCTCAGGCTCTCTTTAGCTAAAGGGCAGCTTGCTCCAACTTATCTCTGCTTCTTCTTTAGTAAGCTCATAACCGTATTTATTATTTACAGACCTTTCTAACATGTATCTTAGAGTTAGTATTTTGTCTAACAAGACATTAGATGAGAAACTATTCCCTTTAGTTCCCATCTATAGTGAATTTAGTGACTTTCACAGTAAAGACCACACCCCCTAGTAACTCCACTGTGGGCTATTTCCTAGAGAACTCTGGGTAATACACCTGCATAGTAGACACTAAATGTTCATGTTCCTTTAAGAACCAACCACGCCTTAACCACTCCCTAATCTCACACCCAAACATGTGTCCCATGTCCCCACCCTCCCCGCCCCCATACCCTATTAGCTTCTATAAGGATTCCCTCCTAATAAATCTTTGCCTCCTTGACTTCAAGAATGCTTCCGTCTGTGAATTGTTCCAGGTGGCCTCACCTGGGAACTTTGGTTTGGGATCCCTGCATCCCTGGGTTTCTTCTCCCACTCTACAACAGCATCCTATAATTGGTCATCACTGTGCTCTAAGATTACTAAGATACTCTGGTATTACTGATCATTATTTGACATGGGTTAGAGTTTCCCCAAGTTATTTGTGAAAAAGTGAGTATAGAATGGAATGCAGTGTAAAGAAAGGAGAATGGAGTTTTAAGACTGATTTGTGGGCATGCCTGGGTGAGGATCCTTAGGAGTTGATGGGGGTTTTTTTGGTCTACTTTCGGATCCCTAGGTAGTGGAATTTTCTAACATTGGTCTTGATCTTACTTTTCTCCTTTTCTCTTGCTTCTGGAGCTAGGTTTAGATTAGTGTGCTTCATTGGTGTTTTAAGCCCTGAAATTGGGTCCTAGCATTTTTCTTAGCAGTGACGTTACCATTTGAAGAGCAATGAAGAGACAGCCCTAGCAGCTAGCTCTATTCAATTCATTTTTTAGTCCTCATGGGAAAAGAGCTCATCCAGGGAAATGCCAGTGAATCCAGAGCTTGGTAAATGGTTGAGATTAATTCGAGTGCCATAACAGATTAGGGTTTGCTGCCTGAGAAAGTACAGGGGTTAGGTGTCAATGAGAAGGGTCAATGTGGCAAGGGTTTGGCTGTTCTAAAACTTTGTGCCTTCATCATGTAGTAATTCAGCATTGGGGAGCTATGATGAAAAAGCCTGGGCTTATTCATTCTATATTGCATATATATCTGATGGGTGCGTCTGAGGTCCTTGGAGTCTCTTCTGCAGTAAACTTGGAGTGTGGAACACAAAAGGGATCCCAAGACAGAACATGAATGACAATCAAGTTGAATTAGAGTTCCTTAACAATCAGTCACTTCTTTAGTTACCATATTGCACTGCTCACTCAACATTGCTCTATTAGTCCACTAAAAACCTCAGTCAACTCAGTCAAAACCTTTCAACTCTTTCTTTTTCTTGTACATTTTTCTTAAGAGGTTCCATCAGTTTCAACACTGATGAGGTGAGGAGAGAGGAAGGTAAGAGAGCAATTTAAATGAATATTCAGTATGTCTAGCACAGCAAAGATTCAGGCTTTCAAAATTAATTGTTCCAAAGAGAACAATGAAGATGACAAAACACTTGAGTGTTCATTAAACTCTGGTGATTAGACCTAAGCACAGGCATCTCTGAAGGGCTTCACAAAGAATTAACTCCTTTTCCACTTTCAGTTTTTAAAGTAGATATAAGCTCTTCCATTGTGAACCAGTTTGGAATGCAGGCAAAGCAGCACAGCCATTCATGAAGCAAGGTAAAATGAATAGATCTAGCAGGCCCAGCCTAGTATGCATTGACCATGGGCCTGAAATGGGAAATTGGTGGTCCAAGTTCTGGGGTAAGGAATTGGTAAGGGCATAGGATGAGAAAAATTTTAAAAATCAGCATCAGATTATCACAGAACTGCAAAAGGAAATTCAAACTTAATGGACCACCTCTAAGGGAATTATGTTAGGGAACCAAGTGCCCACTCCAGATAGTGCAAGCTGGTGCAGGGGGTTTTCTGTGATCATTGTGGACATCTCTTCCTCCAAGTTCATAACAAACACAAATTTAGGGTTAGTGCCTTCCCTCCCAAATACTTATCTTTTTAACTATTTATGCTTGATGTGTTTATATATA
Source organism: Phalanger gymnotis (assembly GCA_028646595.1). NCBI lineage: Eukaryota > Metazoa > Chordata > Mammalia > Diprotodontia > Phalangeridae > Phalanger > Phalanger gymnotis. The sequence continues at coordinate 95,808,994 of CM053627.1, read as the reverse complement.
CTTATTGTCTCCTCCTCCCATCCTTCTTCCCCCCCCCCAACTCTAAAAGCTTTGTAAACAGAAGTTGTTTCATTCTTTGTACTTCTATCTCCAGTGGTGAGCACAGTGCTTGGAGAATGGTGGGTACTTAATACTTATTGCTCTATATTGTCTGTACTAGATATGCATAGTGTTAGACAAGCTCTATAGGCTGTTCATGCATGGTGAAATCCAGGACATAATCTTCATTTATCTGATCTTTCTGTGTAGATAGACTGGCCAAACTCTGGGTCATTACAGATCTCTTCCAGGAGGCTTCACAGTATCTTAGGGCTAGATGCAATCGATATATTGTTATATAATATATAATGTTATTCTCAGGCAAGACCATCTGTTGTATCTCGCCACTCAGAGAGAAAGAATCCCTCTCTGAATTCTGCACTGGATCTCCTGTATCACAGAAATAAATACTTTTGGCAAGCATCCATTGTATTGTAAAAGAGCCTATTAAAGATATGATTATTTTTATTGAGTCAAATGCTTTTTCATAATCAACACAAAAGCAAAATGAGATCTTACATTCTCTATATCAGTCACTTATGAAATATTAAAGTTGTGGTCCACTGTTAAGTATCTCAACCTCACTGAAGATGTCCTGAATTTGTGCATAGATAAGTCTCATAAATGTTTTAGATGGGAAAGTAAGCATATAGGTTTGTAATTAGCGAGTTCTCATGGTCACCTTTTTTATTTATAAACAAGATTTGAGGGGTTTTTCCCATACCTTTGGTATTTTCTGCTTTTGTCCCCCAATGCCTTCACAGTTGTATCACCTTCAGCATGGATCTCCTCTGTATATACTTGATTCAAACCAGTAGCTTTTCTTAATTCTTTTTAGAGCCATTTCTTCCTCTTCTCTAAGCATCTTGTGGTGTTGGGGTCTAAGTGCGGTCAAGAGTTTGTTGAAATGGTTTTTGCAAATCTTTTTCATTTTTTTGTATTTGCAGCAGTCTTCCCATTTCATCCTTGTATGCTCTTGAGGTGACTTTACTCAGTTGTTTTGCTAAGCTTTCTTTGGCTGCCAAAGGCAACAACCAGAGTGGTATATAAATTAATTACAAACTCTTATGAAGGCCAGGCACGATGGCACCTGCCTGTAATACCAGTTAGCACAGAGGTTGGGACTAGCGGATCTCTTGAGCTTAGGAGCTGGGAGCTACAGCGGGCCAAGTCAGGGTCTACAATAAATTCAACTAAGACCTTGGGAAGAGGAAGAGATATGCACAAGGTTGCTTAAGGAAGGTCAAATTGGCCCAAGTCAGAAATCGAGCAAGTCAAAGCTTCTGTCCTGGTCATTTGTGGAATTAGACCTATAAGTAGTAGACCCTACACTTTGAGACTGGGAGACCAAATTTTTTTTTTAATTTTCAAAAAAATCTTATGATGGACAATTAGCAGCAGCACTGTCTCATGAAGCAGTAAGTAGCGGTGGAGGGCAAAACCGCAAAATAACAGTTGAATAGTTCCTCCTTTCTAGTATCTATTACTGTCCTTATCCATTCTGAGCAAAAGTCCTATCTTTTTTGTTTTTCCTGTTGATCATAACTTAGATTCAAAAAGTCCCTTTGTGTTTTTCTTTACGTTTATCACCCCAGCCCTGGATTACTCCCACCATCTGCTGCTCAATGGTGCTGGAAATCACACAACTGTGCAGATTCTGCTACAAATTTGTTATCTGATCTCACAGGAATAGTGCTGCAACAAGGAAATCCTTTTAGTCTTTCCTGATTCCCTATCTGATCACTCCCCACAGAAGCTATTTTTCTCTCAAGCCTCCTACACGCCTCTCTCCCTCTTTCAGCAGAGGACCTGGCACCTCTTAATGTTGAGGTTTATAGTGAACTGAAAAAATGAGGCCATAGCCTGTGAGCCCCCTCTGATCTTCACATCATCCTTCATCCTCCTTTAAATTTTTATGAAGAGACAGTTCAGGGGTGGGGATCCTGCAGCCTCAAGGCCACACATGGCCCTCTTGGTCCTCAAGTACTGCCTTTTGACTGAGTTCAAGTTTTACAGAACAAATCCTTTTATTTAAGGGGATTTGTTCTGGGAAGTTTGGGTTTAGTTAAAGGTCAGCACTTGAAGACCGAGAGGGCCACCTGTGGCCCCAAGTTCCCCACTCCTGGTTTAACCTCTCTGCTCATACTGTTGATCCTATATTCCCACAATCATCCCCACTTCCTTTAATTTTCACTCTCTCTCAACTCTCTACAAACATGCTCAGGTCTCTCCCTTCCTTTAAGAAAAAAAAAAAAACTCCCTCAATCCTACCACCCCCTTATACTAAGGTTCTAAATCTTCCTTTCACAAACTTCTAGAAAAAGCTATTACTTGCTGCCACTTCACTTTTCAGCTCCTTGAAGTCTGACTTCATTACTAAAATTATTCTCCCTAAAGTTATCAGTGATCTCTCAATAGCCAAACCTAATAGCCTTTGCTCAATCCTCACCCTGCCTCTGCAGGATTTGGCACTATTGGCCCTTTCCTGGATATTTTTTCTAAGTTGGCAGGTGTGTAGAGTATGCATTGGAAAGGAGAGACATAAAGCTGGGAGAAAAATTAGGAGAGTAATGACCTAGCAAAGACAGAAGAGGCAGAGGAGAAAGAAAATAGTGTCATAAAAACTCAGAAAGCTTCATCAGAATAATTTTCATTCTTGAGGCTTCTTATTCTTGGGATGACCTCTCCTGTATAATTATAAGCTACAAGATCCTTCCTATTTTTCTCTGAACTCTGAAATTTGTTCTCCTAAAGTCTCAGATGAGTATCTGACTAAATCTTTTTTTTCTGTTACAGATTGAGATGGAGTAGTCATTTCCTCCCCCTAAGTTTCTATCACTTCTACTTCAGCAATGATTCTCTTTTGATCAGAATCATGTTCGAAATAGCAGTACTCCTTATTTTCTACTTTTGAAAATGAAATTCTCAGTAAGGCAATTGAAAATTTTATCAGCTATTTTAGCAGATGTCTAGAAAATTGAAATCCTTAATCACTATTTCAAAACCAACATTTCTAAAACAGAACTAAATCTTCTACCACCAAACCTACCCTTTCCCCCTATTTCCTTGAGGGCACCACTATCCTTCCTGAAACTAGGTACGTAATCTGTCATCCGTGACTTTTCCCTCTCTGTTACCCCCCATTATCTTCTCAGCTGCTATACCTTGTCAGTTATCCTCCTATAACGGCTTTTGCATCTGACAGTCCTCTCTAATCACATAGCCATAATGAACCTTACCCCTTTTTTGAGAAGACCTATGTTCAAGGGAAGATGGTGGCCCAAGTGCTACACTTGGAAATAAGTTGCATTCTAACTGCTATTAATCATTAACTATCATATTGTTCACTGGACAAGGAAGTTGTTTACTGGTTCAGGTTTCTTGGCTGCTTTTTGTTTTTCAAACAACTGATTTGCATAGTTTAATTCTTAGCAAGTGGTTATAAATCAGATTCAGTATTAGTGTCCTTTTCTTCATCTTTTTAAAATTGGTTAAGTTGGAGTTGTTTTAGTTATACCCTTTTTTATGTACTCTAGTGCTTCTGAACTCTTTCTGAAGCAGGTATTCATGACAGAGAAGCATGCCATACCAGTATAGCCTACAGTCATCTGGCTGATTTTTTTTTCAACTACTGAATCTTATTTTTCAACTTAGTTTTCATTATGCTCAATCCAACCTTAATTACTATCAAACCATACAAAGAATTCATTTGGACAGTTTTATCAAGTTCTCTGAAGAATTTTTCTATTTCCTTAGGCTCTGTAACAAGTGTCGCATAAGATGCAATTACTTTTGTGATGTTAATTTTGTGCTTTTCAAAGGGACAATACAAGGCAACCATATCCATATGGCCCATGAAATGTTTCCTGTTGTCAAACCAGTTTACATAAGGATCTTATGACAGTTTTCCTTAATTTTAACTTACTGATACAGTACAATAAACTGCTATGTAATAGTAACTTTTTCCTTTCAGATGAGAAATAAAATATCAAGTTTATTATTAAAACTACTCATAATTTGGGGACTTTGCATGGTTTAGTTTTAGAACAGAAAATCAATTTCTCATCTCTGTCACTAGTTGTGTAGACCTGTTATTTCATCTCTATGTGCCTCAGCTTTCTTATTTTTGAAATGTTGATATTACTAATATTATAACATTTAATAATGATTGCTAGCATGAATATATATCACTTTATGGTCTGCAAAGTATGTTACATGTTATTTCATTTGATTCTCATAACAACCTTATGAGGTAGGTGCTAATACATAGATAATACCTGCCCCACTTACCTATAAAAACAGATGATCATGTACACGAAAGCATTGTGAAAAAGTGTAAAACTCAATACAAATGCAGTTTATTCATTATAAAGTTTCTAATGACACGTACCTGAATATTCCACTAACAAAGCACTGAAAGAAGCCATCATGAAAAAGGTTAAAATTTTTAGAAGGTATTTAAAGGACCCTCTAAGATATGGTTTGGTTTTGTTTTTAAAGACTAGTAGGTTAATTATAATGGGACTCAGTCATTTATGAACAAGTGTTAAAGATAAACCATTAAAAACTTCATGGATACTAAACTTTTGTACGAATATACCCCACCTATCATGCTTGACTGGTTTCATGCAAATATAATGTTACGTGAAACAAAGGTACAAGTGGCAGTTACATAAAAATACTGAGGAAGTAGGATTATTGTAAAGCATTTTTCTGCATGGGAAAATCTCCTTTATTCTTTGGAATAATATTCCAGAGGTTTCACACAGTATGAGGAAAGAAAATATTGCTATGAATTTAATGAATACCAATGGAACCAAGATGAAGGCTGGTAAACAGGGACTTGCTTAAGCTCTCCCCCAAATCCCTCCAAACACCTGTAAAAAAAGGAGTCCGAACAAATTCTGGAGCTACAGAACCCACAAAATAACAGAGGGAAGCAGGTCTCCAGCCCAGGACTGCTTGGATGGTCACTAGAAAGGGTCTATCACACTGTGCTGGGAGTGGAGCTCAGCGCAGCATGGACCATGCCTTAGGTCTATGAATCACTGAGCCGTAGCAGTTACTAGACTTCTCAACCTACAAACGCCAAAGACAACTTGGCAGATCAGTGAGAAAACTACTGGATCTGGGTGAGAAGTGAGCAGTTTGGCCCCAGCCCTGGGGGTGATGAAGGTGGCTCAGCAGCAGGAAGCTCCTGCAGATGCTTACAGAGCTCCAGCTGCTGTTGCTTCCAGCCTCAGACCCACCTGATGGGAGGAATCAAGCAGCAGATAAGAGCAGGAGTGCAGGGAGTGTTTAGGCAGGGTTCTCTTCCCTTGCCCTGCTTGGATCTGGGTCGCGGTCCTGGTTGGCAGTTCTTGGGGGAGGAGAAGCACTGGTGTGGCAGAGCTTGCTGTGTAGAAGTAGCTCTGAAAACAGCAGTCCAAGGCCCCTGAAGCTTAGGACAAAGCACTTGCCACTCTGAAGGCAGTCATACCCTGACAAAAAGCTCAAGGGTCAAGTAGTTGGCTGGGAACATGAACAAGCAGAGCAAAAGAACTCAGACTATAGAATCTTTTTTTGATGATGAAAAACATACAGCCAGAAAAAGTCAACAAAGTCAAAGAGCCCATATCAAAAGCCTCTAAGAAAAATATGAATTGGTCGCAGGCCATGGAAGAGCTCAAAAAGGATTTGAAAAAGCAAGTGAGAGAAGTAGAAGAAAAATTGGGAAGAGAAATGAGAGTGATGCAAGAAAACCATGCAAACAAGTCAAAAACAAGTCAACAACTCCTTGCTAAAGGAGACCCCAAAAAAATACTGAAGAAAATAACACCTTAAAAAATAGACTAACTCAAATGGCAAAAGAGCTCCAAAAAGCCAATGAGAAGAAGAATGCCTTGAAAGGCAGAATTAGCCAAATGGAAAAGGAGGGCCAAAAGAGCATGGAAGAAAATTAGATTGGAGTAAGTGGAAGCTAGTGATTTTATGAGTAATCAAGTAATTATAAAAAAGAACCAAAAGAATGAAAAAATAGAAGACAATGTGAAATATCTCATTGGAAAAACCACTGACCTAGAAAATAGATCCAGGAGAGATAATTTAAAAATTATTGGACTACCTGAGAGCCATGATCAAAAAAAGAGCCTAGATATCATCTTTCAAGAAATTATCAAGGAAAACTTCCCTGATATTCTAGAGCCAGAGGACAAAACAGAAAATGAAAGAATCCACCAATCACCTCCTGAAAAAGATCCCAAAAAGAAAACTCCTAGGAACATTGTTGCCAAATTCCAGAGCTCCCAGATCAAGGACAAAATACTGCAAGCAGCCAGAAAGAAACAATTTGAGTATTGTGGAAACACAATCAGTATAACACAAGATCTAGCAGCTTCTACATTAAGAGATCAAAGGCTTGGAATATGATATTCTGGAAGTCAAAGGAGCTAGGATTAAAACCAAGAATCACCTACCCAGCAAAACTGAACATACTACTCCTGGGAAAAATATGGACTTTCAATAAAATAGAGGACTTTCAAGCTTTCTTAGTGAAAAGACCAGAGCTGAATAGAAAATATGACTTTCAAATGCAAGAATCAAGAGAAGCATGAAAAGGTAAACAAGAAAGAGAAATCATAACAGACTTACTAAAGTTGAACTGTTTTGTTTACATTCCTACATGGAAAGATGATATTTGTAACTCATGAAACCTTTCTCAATATTAGGGTAGCTGAAGGAAATATATATATAGACAGAGGGCACAGGGTGAGTTGAATATGAAGGGATATCTGAAAATAAATGAATGAATAAATAAATAAATACAATTAAGGGGTGAGAGAGGAATATATTGGGAGGAGAAAGGGAGAGATAGAAAGGGGTAAATTATCTCACATAAAAGTGGCAAGAAAAAGCAGTTCTATTGGAAAGGAAGAAGGGGCAGGTGAAAGGGAATGAGTGAAACTCGCTCTCATCGGATTTGACTTAAGGAGGGAACATATAGACTCAATTGGGTATCTTACCCTATAGGGAAGTAGGGGGGAAAGGGATAAAAAAGGGGGGATGACAGAAGGGAGGGCAGATGGGAGAGGGGGTAATCAAAAGTAAACACTTTTGAAAAGGGATACGGTCAAGGGAGAAAACTGAATAAAGGGGGACAGTATAGGTTGGAGGGAAATATTGTTGTCTTTCACAACATGTCTGTTATGGAAGTGTTTTGCATAATGATACATGTGTGGCCTATGTTGAATTGCTTGCCTTCTCAAGGAGGGTGGGTGGGGAGGGAAGAAGGGAAAGAATTTGGAACTCAAAGTTCTAAAAGTTCTAAAAACAAATGCTCAAAAAAAAGGTTTTTACACGCAACTGGGAAATAAGATATACAACCAAATCTATTTTGCCCAGAAAAAGTGGTTCTGTAGGAAGGGAAGAAGGGGCAGGTGAGGGGGAATGAGTGAATCTTGCTCTCATCAGATTTGACCTGAGGGGGGAATACCATATACACTCAATTGGGTATCTTACCCCACAGGAAAGAAGGAGGAAGAAGATAAAAAAGGGGGGATGATAGAAGGGAGGGCAGATAGGGGGAGGAGGTAACCAAAAACAAACACTTTTGAAAAGGGACAGGGTCAAAGGAGAAAATTCAGTAAAGGGGGATAGGTTAGGAAGAAGCAAAATATAGTTAGTCTTTCACAACAAGAGTATGATAGAAGGGTTTCACATAATGAGATACATGTGGCCTATGTTGCATTGCTTGCCTTCTTACGGAGGGTGGGTGAGGAGGGAAGAGAGGAGAGAATTTGGAACTCAAAGTTTTAAAAACAGATGTTCAAAAACAAAAAAAAAAAAGTTTTTGCATGCAGCTAGGAAATAAAATACACAGGCAATGGGGCATGAAATTTATCTTGCCCTACAAGACAGGAAGGGAAAAGGGGATGGTGGGGAGTGAGTTGACAGAAGGGAGGGCTGACTGGTGAACAGGGCAACCAGAATATACGCCATCTTGGAGTGGGTGGGAGGTTAGAAATGGGGAGAAAATTCATAATTCAAACTCTTGTGAAAATCAATGCTGAAAACTAAATATATTAAATAAATTAAATTATTAAAAAAATCTATCTTGCCCTAAGAAAGTAAGGAGAATGGGGATGGGGGCAGGGAATGGGGTTAACAGAAGAGAGTGCACACTAGGGGAAGGGGCAATCAGAATATGTGCCATCTTGGGGTGGGGGGAAGGGTAGAAATGGGGAGAAAATTTGTAACTCAAAATCTTGTAGAAATCAATGTTGAAAACAAAAAATATTAAATAATAAAACAATTTTTAAAAATCTTATTAACGAATCAAATAAAACAAAATTCATAGGTAGAAAAAATAAAAGCAAACATTCTTATCTTAAAACACACAGCTGTTACTTTAAATACAGTTACACCTTCAGAAGGGTAATTCAAACACTGAACTCTTCTTTCTTGCTCAGTATTAGCTAGTATTCTAATTTGATTTCTCTCTTTAATCAGAATTACTGGGTGCACGTCTAATCAAATCAATGGCCCTATTTCATAAAAATAAAGTGGGTAGATGTATTCATTCAGCTTTAAAGTTTTATTATGAAAATAAATGAGATATGACAATATTGGAGTAACTAACAATGTGGTGAAAATATTTATTTGAATAGAAAAACTAAATAAAAAACATTTCTTTTCATGAAATCCTAAGGTAAACCTATAGTTCTGTTATGTCAACACTGCTGTGACAAATTTCAATGGTCTAGTGAAAACTGTTTGACCTAATAAACTTTGACAAAATTTTCATTAGCATCATATTAAGTTACCATCAATATCCTAGTAAAAGACAACCCACCATATGACCAAATTCATTACTTTTATATATACATTACCCAATGACAAAGTAATTTAGCTTACCAAATTTCCTAGCTGCATTAAATGTAAATGCACAAAATCAAGTGAGGATTTTAAAAATTAAATCTCGAAAGCTTAAATTAAATTTCTTTGGTAACAAAAAATTTTAAATGTTCAACCAAAATAAATTTTGGCTTACATACATGTTTATTTCAAAAACATTACTAAAGGAACTAGATTGCTTTTCTCACCGTTTTAATGTTGACACTCCAAGACTTAAGCAGACACATTTAGAATAAGGGGACCAATGCTGAATAGATGGAAATAGGTGATTATGAATGAATAAGAGAATAAAATGAGATCACACTGGCCAGTGGTTCCTAAAGAAACACGAAACTGGCAGACACCTCACCAACATTATAAAGGAGAATTCCTCTATTAGTGATGTAGATTTGTTAGTTTCAGGGCCTAGGATAGTGTCCTTATAAATATTTGTTCCATACACATTAACAGTGAAGGAGAGGAGGTCATTTTAGTTAACGACGAAAAAGACAACATAACTAGTGTTAACCTCTTTGCCCTATCTTATCACTATTCTCACAATGAAAAATTTTTCATGTCAAACCTTGGAAAATCAGCTTATCTATGCACATAAATTACTATAATGTAATATGAAGGTCATCACAGCTAATTTTTAGAAGTTAAAAAAATTTTAAAGCATATAACAGCAGCCCAAAGATATCTTTGATACTCTCTTGAATGTTCAAGTTTTTCTGTCATCAGACACCAAGTCTTACAATTAAGTAACAGGAATACCCAACTGTCAAAACTAAAAACTGTTCATTCATTTACTAATGATTCCACATTAAAATGCAAGTTCCCACTGAGAAGTTTACATACAAATTGGGATTCAACAGTTAAAACAGAGGCAAATCAAAACTCAGAACTGAGACTTAACATTCATGAGAAAAGTTGTCTAGTAACATAAATTGCTTCTGCATCAGTTCCACAAAGAAGACAAGATCCTAAAACGTCCAAACTGTTGACGGACAGTGTCCTATTTGGCAATAAACTAGTGATCTCAATACGATCTTTTGCTGGATCAGTGCTGAGCCAGGAACTTATAAGGGATTGGTTAACATTAAGCTGGTTACTTGCAGGATGAGCTAATAATGTGCTATTTCTTCCACCTGTGAAAAAAATTGTTAACATTTTGTAAGTAAATGTTAATTTGTGACCTTTTCAAATAATATATATTTATATGTTTAAAAGGTATTTGCTATTTGTGTTTCTTTAATACTCAAAATAAATTAGGTTGGTAATTCTATTATCCCAGAACATGAACAAAAGACTTATGGAAATGTACCAACTGCCTAACAACTGATTTATCAGTACAAATTAAATATCCATGAGATAACCTTAAAATCTTTATCAGAGCAGGCATTTAAAACTTTTAATCCTATCAGTCTTTTTCTGTCCATTCACTGATAATAAAAATCATCAAAAAACAAAAATGAGACATGAAGAATCAAAAATTTTTTTAAAATTAGAGCTTGAAATTATCTACGTTAAGATAGAATGGCCCTAGGACAAGTTAATAAAAGCATTAGGATATAAGCTCATCCTATTCAGGCTCTCTGAAATTAGCCTATATACATATATATATATATGTACACACACACACACACACACCTCATCTTGCTGAACATGATTTTGATCTCCACTGCCAGGTCTTTGTATTTTGAAATCTTTTTATTCCACATAGTTTGGGGACTATGAATATTTACTATAGTGACAACAAATGTTGTTCTTACATTTTTATAAATCAAGGTTCTATCCAAGTGATTGTGATCAATAATTTAATCTGAAAAGGGCCTGGTTTCAATATAGTGAATTGTTTGAATTCTCCAGAATATTTTGAGTTTATAGTAGGGTCATTTCTCAGTTAAAGAAAGCAAGCTTTTAGTGTGTATAATCATACGCTGCAGATCATCCCTTGCTAAGTATTCAGTAGGCAATAAACTCTTGTAACCTCTGCAGTTTCCACCATTTCCTTGCATAATTTACACAGACAAAATTCAGCTATTTACGTTTCTTTTTAAATACTCGGTATTTATCCATCATTTTCCTTTCTATTATAATGCTGAAGTTTAATTATACTTTATGTGTGCTGAATCTTGGATTCTTTCTTGGAGTCCTGCAGTTCCTTTTTATTTGTATCCTGAAGCTTTCCCTATGTCTGAGAAATTTTCCTTGACAAGTTTTGGTAATATCATATTCAAATTCTCCTATTTTTCTAAATGTTTTGGCATGTCATGGTCTATCATATAGCCTTCTCAACTGATCCTTAATTTTGCATTATTTTGATAATTTGTGATCTTCTGTACAGGCATTTTTCTGGATGACTGTGCTTCCCCCTCTCTCCGCAATTAGTTATATAGTTGGTTGATTCTATTGATCCTCTCAGGTTTTTTTTAGTATACATTTTTATTTTTAATTCTTCATTTTTTCTTCTTGATCTTTCTTTAACATCTTTTAAATCTAGCTTGATTTTGCCAATTCTTTTTAACTTTCTTCCAGCTCTTATTTGGTCTGAAGATTTTCTTATTAATGTTGATCTTAATTTCTTGTTATAAAACATTTGAGGACATCTCTTGAGACACCTTGCAGGATATCTTTTGTATTGCTTCTGGTACTTTAAGTTGGCTCAGTTGGTCTAAATTAATTTTATCAGAATTCTGCCCATTTTTATTTTTCTATGCTTTTGTAGTCACTTTTCTTTTGTTTTGTTCTCTTCATTCTTTATAAAGAGATGCATGAAGAGCCTGGCTCCTCGAACATCTCACTCTGAATTCTTGATTGAAAAACCCAGCTGTTGACAATTAGATTTTATATTTCCTTAGTCTTGAACAGCCCAGCCTGATATAGTCCTTATGAAAAATAAAAGTGCCAAAAAAGTAGGTTTGTCAAAAACAAGAAGGAAAAACAAGGACAAGGATCAGCAAACCAGATCACCAGTTCTGAGTAACTGATTTTACCACAAAAATTTTCCTGAAATTTATTTTAGTATAACAGACACACACACACACACGCACGCACTTTATGGTATCTATGTATAATTATGTATAAATGCATATACATCTTTTATAGTACAGCAACAACTATGGCAATTTCCATTTTTCATCTTTAAATTTTATCTTATTCTATTTCTTTTGTACTCCCCCTAAAAGGAGACATAACTGTTTTTAAGTATTTGAAGAGCTATTACCCAGAAGTGATTAGATTTGCTCTGCTTGAACTGAGACAATAAAATAGAAGCCATGGAAAAAAATTGCAAGTTTTGACTTGGTGTAAAGAAACGAATATGTCCTAATGCCTAATGTCTTATCCAAAATGAGAATGAATGGTTTTCCCCCTCACTAGAGGTCTACGAGGGAAAGCTGAATGATTACTTGTTGGAAATGCAATACCATAGCCTTCCAAGTTTTTTTCAGTCTTGAGATTTTCAAATTCATTCCCTCCAACTACCTTTCTAAACCTTTCTTTCCCTCTCAAGCACCCAACCCCAACTTTTATAACAAATGACTTAACTTTTTATTGCAAGGGAGAAATTAGGTCATCTGATAGGCACTCCCTTAATTCTCCTTCTCAAAACTTTTCACCATTACCTATTAAATTCTTATCTCCTGACTCAAAAAAAGATATTCTCACTCATTGCTAACAGTAATTCCTTTACCCAAGCTTTCCCATCCTCTAGTGCCTTCTCCAGAATCTTATCTATTATTTCCCATTTATAGAACATATCCTAATATCTCAAAATCAGCCTGTCCAAAATCCCAGCTCTGCTTTTCCTTCTGTAGTCTCTATTTCTGTCACCAACACCACCATTTATCCATTCTCCCATAATCACTGTTTTGTCATTATCTTTGATGTCTCCTTTCCACTCACCTCATCTCCACCTTTAATAACCGAATACAAATTTCTGATGATTCTACACCTGCAAAATCTTTCTCCTCTTTTCTTTTTCTCACCAGTCTATCTAAGATACTCAACACCACCCAGCTAGTCCTGCCCTTCTCCAGCAAAAAACCCTAAAATATCTCTTTACTGAGTACATATAGTTCATACTAGATGGTTTGATATTTAAGGCTCTCTGTACTCTGATACACACTATGTACACTATATAACAGCTATTCTAGGCAATATCTGGTACCCCTGCCACATACTTCCCACCCCAAGTCTGTGTTTGTGTTGTTTACTATGGCTAGACTGTACTTCCCTATTCTCCTTATCCATTCTTTAAAGTCTGGATCAAATGCCTCCTCTTCTATAAAGTTATCCTTGATTACCCACTGGAAATCACCTTATTCCTCTTGAACTGTATTCAATATTTTGCTTAAATATGTCTTATACTGTTATTACATATTATTTTGGATCAAGGTTGTCTAGAACGATGAACTGCACATAGCTGGTGATTAATAAATGTTTGACTGAAGATGTATGCTCCTTTTCATAATTACTATTTTTCTTCTACTCACAACGTGAGTAGAAGAACAATGTGAACTGAGATGATCTAACAAAATCAGAAGCTTAACGTGTACTGTATCTCTTTCCCTCTTTCCTTTCACCTGTTCCTGGCAAGGCTGTCAATGCCTATCCAACAACACAACAGCAAGAAGCCAAGTGGACACACAAAAAGAACCTAAGATGTCTAGCACTAACCTATATTATACAATTTTGTAAACATCCTCAATGAAATTATATATAGTCTCTCCATGTGACAAAAGAACAAGTGATTTCCATAACGACGAGAATTTACATGTTCTCTTTTGGCATGGAGCAGAAGCAATTTCATAGGAGAAAAATCAATTTCCCTGCAAACATTTTCCAAAAGGATGGTGAAATACTAGTGCACAAAAGTCTTTTCCAAGCCTCTTACCTTGGTGAAAAAGTGACGATTTTTCAGGAACATTTGTGGAGGCATCCCAATGCCAAAGGGATCCATCTTCAGAGCAAGTAAACAGATGATCTGGGTTGGATGGGTGGAAGTGAACTTCCCACACTACAGAACAAGAGCAGAGTAAGTTTTATTTTATTTTTGAATAGACTAGTTCAACAAAGATCCTATCAAGCTCTATCGGAATGCACCTATTTGTGTAAAAATCTGTTAGAATACAGAGATAAAATAGTATAGTCAAAAAAATTCTTGGGCCTAGACAGAATGGCAATAAAGGCTATTTGTGGAATAATTCTTGCTAGCAGATAAGTTCTTTTAGGCTAGTGAAGTGAGAATCAACTTGGGGAGGGTTCAATGATGAAAGTCATATTATTGAAATGCCCTAGAGTCCAATAAAATGTAACACAATATTAAATTCGAAAGCCACGCTGGCTGCTTGTTATGTTGGCTGCCCATGTTCCTGATCTATGAGTATCATTTCAGGAAAATATAAGTAGCTTTCTGGAAACTAAGAATAGAACTGAGCCTCTGAAGGTAAATTAGCTAAAACACTACAGTTAAAACAAACCAACCAATACCTGGATCAAACCTTGGGCTCTGAGACATTAGGTAGGGTACCCCACATGTCAGAGTGGCTGTAGCTGGTACCATTAGACATTTCAAGCTAGCATTTTTCATTTTTGCTATAATGAAAAGTCATGAAGTTTCACAGAAGACAAGAATATTACTTTCCCCAAAGGAAGAAATTGGTACTAAAATAAAACATGTATGCAAACATTATTGCAAGGCTATAGGTTTGGAATAAAAATGGACAGGGAATGGACCTGTGATTTCATTAGTATATGGAACTCCTCTGTGAGGAAACTCCCTCTGCCTGGCAGAGTGGGTTGATACCTTCTCTGCAATTTACTACCTTAAGAGAGCTGCTTAGCGCACTGAAAGGGTAAGTGGTTTGCTAGCCAGTATGGGCCAGAGGCAGTCCTTGAACACAGGTCTTGTTGGCTTCGGAGCCAGTTCTATCTACTATACCATGCTGCTTCTCATATAGATCTGGTAGGTATTCAAATCCAAATTTTCTCAAAACTAAACCAAAGCCCGAGTATTCTACAATTTGAAACAAAACAGTTTACTCTGTCCTACTCTAGGATCAGAAGGAATTAGATGCTAAATTCTAACTAAATTCTGTTTAAAAGGTATAGTATTTATATATTTTCTTTACCAAGACAGACTGACAATTATAAAAAGGGAAACGAGAAAAGATCTAAAGGTCTGGATGACCATGACCACCACCTCCTCTGGGTTAATCAAACCTCAGAATTTGTAGATGTAATCATGCCTTCTCTTTTCCTTCTAGGAAGGTCTATAGAGAGAAAAGCCAGGCTATTTTTTAAATTTTTTTTTCTTGGAAATAAATATGGCTGCAAATCATTTCTTTTATGGCAGAATTGCTAAAAATATAATGAAAGAAGTTTTTGTTTAGTTATGTCTGACTCTTCATGACCCTATTTGGAGTTTTCTTGGCAAAGATATTGGAGTAGTTTGCTACTTCCTTCTCCAGCTCATTTTATAGGTGAAGAAACTCAGGCAAACAAGGGTAAGTGACTTGTCCAGGATCACACAACTAGTGAGTTTCTGAGGCCAGATTTGAATTGAAGTCTTCCTGACTCCAAGCCTGGTACTTTTCCCACTGTGCCACCTAGCTGCCCCATAAAGAAGTAGCCCTCAATATTTTATGCCCTTTTGGACATGCAGTTAAGAAAAATTCTGTTTCTGAAATATATGTACCAACACAAATACAAAAATGTGGAAAACAGCATATACTATCTAAAGACATAATAATTTTGCTCTTAAAATTGTTATACAAGTCACTAAAAACTTATTTCTCGAAAAATACTTACTTTCAGCTTCATGAGCCTTCAGCAGAGACACTGGCATGCTACCTTGTCTAACATCCCAAATACTCAACATTCCATCCTGACCACCTGTAGCTACAACATGTTGCTGGTTGGGATGTCTATCAACACAGTGAAGTGGAACTCTGTCTCCAGTCCTTTTGGAGAAAATGCAAAAGAAAAAGATACTTTTTTATTTATATCAGTTTCTTCTTTTCTTGATTTCATTTTGAAACATTGACCAAAATTATACCAAGTAAAAGTCTACCATAAATTACAATTGGTTCCTCTATGTTCAGCATCCTAAGTAAGCTGCCACTTTCGAAGGTAATAACTCATCTTCTTTGATCAACCAAATCAGCACAAAATCTAAGTTGGAACAGAAATCAGAGGGCCTCTAGTTGTATTCTCACCTAACAAGAATTCCTTCTACAACACACTTCACAAATGGCCATCCAACTTTTGCTCCTGTAAGCAGGGATCCTTTTTTGGGATAACTCTAATTGTTACAAAGTTTTTTCCTTACCTCAAACTAAAAAATGCTTCTAATTTCCTAACAACTAGCTCTATCTTAGTAACTTCAAAACTTGATTAAATGCACTTTTAAAATACCTAGAAAACCTGGAATAAAATGCAGTTATTTAGGAAGTTTGTTAGCTAAAGTCATGAATAGTACATCAGAATGAGGCTAACATTTTAGTTTCTGATGCTCCTACATCTATGCTTTTCATGCATGTTGTGTACCAATTCTTAAAAAGAAGCTTTTAATGCCTGCTCTTTTTTTTTCTGTTTTGACCCAACATTTATTGTCCTTTTACAATGTTTTTGGTTTAGAAACTGCTTGTGATTAGTTAATTTAATTTTCCAACATTAACTCAAAAGCACATGAAATAAAATGAACCTACTTGCTATGTAAACACCCACCAGCTGTGGCCCTTATCCTGCTGTGGAGGAGAAAGAAGGGACAGCACGGGCAGCATGGAGTCAAGTTCAGGTGCTTTTATTACTGCTGGGGGCTGGACGCTGGCTCCCTCGCTCACACCCCACACAGGCCACCCGCTCGCCGTACCCCCCCCCCAAACTACAACAGAAATGGCGCAGGCTCAAGGCCCCAATTCCCTGTTGGTAATTCACTCTCCACCTCCCAAATGAAAATCGCTTTTATTTTGTATTTTTGCAACAGAAACCCCCCGTCCAGAGTCTGACTGCAGCGAACTGTTTGGACTGAGGGATGGAGCAGGCCCCGGGTGCCCCTGGTCCCTCTCAGGCATGAGCCTCCCTCCCCCAGGGACTGAGGCCTGGCCAGCTCGCTCCATGGCCAGCAGCTGCCGCTTAGCCATACAAGTCATCGTCATTGTCTTCCATGTACACGTTGCCTCCTGCGCCTCCTCCACTGCCCTGGCTGGGGCCAGCTCCACCTTGGTTCCCTGAAGGGAATCTGAAGCTGCCAAAGCCCCTGCTCTGCTGAAGGGTCTGGGCAAACATCTCGTATTTCCGGATATCATTGTCACTGACAGAGCAGTGGGCAAAGCACATGGCCTCCTCAAAGTGGTCCCGGCGGATCTCAGGGATTGGGTCATCCTCTTCTACCTCCATGGCAGACAAGTTGGTCTGCCTTTCCTGCTCTCGTCGGATTTCACTCTCAATGGATTCACGGATAGCCAGTTTGCAAGCACACTGGCAGATTTCTGTCAGGTCAGCCCCAGAGAAGCCATTAGTCATCTTGGCCAGGATCTCTAAGTCTACATCCTTGGCAACAGGTGACTTTCTCAGGTTGGCCTTAAGAATTGCAACACGGGACTTTTCATCAGGTAGGGGTATGTAGATGAGCTGGTCCAAGCGGCCAGGCTGAAGAATTGCAGAGTCAACAATATCAGGCTGGTTGGTGGCACCAATGATGAACACGTTTTTCTTTGTGGACATACCATCCATCTCTGTCAGAATCCGGTTGATGACTCTGTCAGCAGCACCTCCTCCATCTCCAATGTTGCCACCATGAGCCTTGGCGATTGAATCCAGTTCATCAAAGAACAGAACACAGGGGGCAGCTTGGCGGGCCTTGTCAAATATCTCATGGACATTGGCCTCAGACTTGCCAAACCACATGGTGAGAAGTTCAGGGCCCTTGATGGAGATGAAGTTTGCCTGGCATTCATTGGCAATAGCTTTGGCCAATAGAGTTTTTCCACAGCCTAGGGGCCCACAGAACAGGACTCCCTTGGAAGGTGTCATACCAAACTTGAAGAACTTGTCTGGATGCTCCACAGGGTACTGAACAAGCTCTTGGAGCTCCTGCTTGACATCCTCTAGACCACCGATGTCCTCCCAGGTCACCTGTGGCACCTCCACAACAGTCTCCCAAAGCGCTGAAGGACTGCTCTGGCTCAGGGCCCACTGGAAGTCATCCATGGTGACAGCCAGGGAGTTCATGACTTCAGCATCAATGGTCTCGTCCTCCAGGTCAATGAGGTCCATCTTCTTTCGAATGGCCTGCAGTGCTGCCTCTGAACAGAGGGCTGCCAGATCTGCACCTACATGTCTGTGGGTCTCATTGGCCACCTGTTCTAGGTCTACATCATCCGCCAACTTCATGTTCTTGGTATGGATCTGCAAAATCTCCAAGCGTCCTGTGGTGTCAGGAATTCCACTATCTACCTCCCTGTCAAATCGACCAAACCATCTAAGAGCTGGGTCAATGCTGTTGGGTCTGTTAGTTGCTGCCATAACAATCACATGTGCCCTCTGCTTCAAACCATCCATGAGAGTCAATAGCTGTGACATGATTCAATGTTCTACCTCTCCATGGGTCTTCTCTCTCTTGGGAGCAATGGCATCCAGCTCATCAATGAAAATGATGGCAGGGGCATTCTTCTTTGCCTCTTCAAAAGCCTTCCGCAGGTTGCTTTCTGACTCACCAGCCAACTTGCTCATAATTTCAGGACCATTTATCAGAAAGAAAAACGCTCCAGTCTCATTGGCCACAGCTCGAGCAATCAGGGTCTTCCCTGTTCCTGGAAGCCCATACAGCAGGATGCCCCGAGGAGGCTTTAACACCAATGGCCTTGAAGAGGGCTGGATGTCTCAGTGGCAGCTCCACCATTTCCTTTATCTGAGCCAACTGTTTCCAGCAACCACCAATGTCATCATACCCCACTTCATTGAGGGATTCCTCTTCATCCTCTCGTTTGATGGGCTCGCCTTCACAATGGATCACTGTATCTGGAGCAACAATGCAGTAGGGGCTGGGATCCGTCTCCACCACTTTGAATTCTACAGCATGCATTCCACCACAGACAAGGAAGATGTCGCCTTTCCAGATGGGTCAATAAGCTTCCAGGAAGTACAGCTTGAGGTACACCTCAAAGAGATTGCCAGTGATGCCTTCCACCGTGTCATCAATGGGCAGTACATGGACACGTTTGCCGTACTTCACATCTGGGCACGGCTGGATGCTGATGACATCCCCCAGGCCCACTAGCAGGTTGTTGAGGACAACCCTATTCATGCAAATCTTCTCATCAGAGCACGTGTCATCAGAAAGGACAATGCACACAGCTTCTTGCCTTTAAGCAACACTGTCACCTGGGAAGAGCTACAATTCATCCATCTTAGCCTGGGACAGGGTGTTGACAGCTGTTGTCTTCATTGATAGCCTCATCAACAATTAACTGATTGGGGCGGTTCTTCTGTTTGAGAATGGCTGTTGATAAGTCATCTGCTTTTGAATCGGCTCCCAAGGCCATGGCGCGCGCCTGTCTCCCGGCCGGCGGCACACGGGTAACAGCTACGAGGGGCTGGCGGCGGGCGGCTGGGCCCAGCAGGGCTCGGCTCTCCCGAGCGGACGGTGGTGGTTCCTCCAGGTGGGCGGCTCAGGCTCCAGTTTCGGGAGAAGGAAGCGCTGGCGACTACAGCGGCGGCTGCAAGCGCTTCAGGGAGACTGAGTGGAGAAGAGCCGAATGCAATGCCTGCTCTTCTTAACAATAAGTTTATTTTAAGTTGCACTCAGATTCAAAAAATATACTAAGGTAGTGAACTGGACAAAATATCTTTAAAATACCTGTTGAACTGACTTCAAACTATTAATGAAATTTCTAACATTTTTTTGGTGGAGGTTTTTTTGGAGGGGGGAAGGCAGGGCAATCGGGGTTATGTGACTTGCCCAAGGTCACACAGCTAGTAAGTGTGTCAAGTATCTGGGGCCAAATTTGAACTCAGGTCCTCCTGACTCCAGGGCTGGTGCTCTACTCACTGCAGCACCTAGCTGCCCCCTAACATTTTTTTAAAATGGAAAAACATTTATTTAGCATATGAATAGAAATATTAGACCATATTCACATTTCTAAGCGCAGTGGAAACAAGACATTTGTGAAATGGTTTAATCAAAACCACTCTGATTAGAGATGTTCTGTGAAGTATAAGAAAAAACAGTGCTTGATTTTTGCCTAGAAACACCTGGATTGGTTTGGAGAGAGAGAGAGAGAAGAGAGAGAAAAGAGAGTGTGTGTGTACATACACATACTTACATATTATATTATCAATGCAAAGTGATTTGCAGAGACAAGTCCTAACTTAATTATGATATAACTCTCAAAGATATTTGCTGAATTAAGTTTCCCTTTAAAATAACTTGAAAAGTGATTAAAGCTCAATATTACATCCCCATGTTCTCTCTCAGATTTCTTCTGTGTTCAGGTTCAACTATTCTTCTCAATCTCAAGTGAAATACTATTTTAACATGCTAATTTAATGTTCTAGGTACTGGGGGGTCACAAGTTTAATCCAGCAGTTCCTATGACAATAATGATAACAGATTACTATGAAAATTCTGAAAAATGTGTTCTATTTTACTCAAAAAATATTTAAGTACCTACTATTGAGCACTTTACAAGGCACTAGGGTACAAAGACAAAAAAAATCTTCAGTGCCTGCCTTCAAGAAACCTCCACTCCACTGGGGAAAATCTGTCGTATCTTCTTTCTTTTTCTTCTTCTTGAGACTTCAGCTATAAATGTTCTTGGGATGATCTGACTTATTTAAGTGTCAAGCCAAGCTTTCTCTGGTTCATTTTCTTTTCTGCAGCTCTTCATTATTGTGCCTACTATGTAAGAGGCACTGGAGATACAAAAAAAAAAAAATTCCTGTCCTCAGGGAGCTTATAGTCTATTGGGGGAGATAAGACTTCATATAAATATATAAAAATATGTGCAGAATGCATAAAAATAAATATAAGGTAGTTAAATGCAAAGTAATTAGAGAAAGCATAGCAGTTATAAGGATTAGGAAAAGCTTTGTGTAGAAAGTGGTGCTTGAGCTAAGGTGTCTTAAAGCTAAGAACACTATGAGTCAGGTGAAAGGGGAGTACATTCCAGGAATGGGGGACAGCTAATGAAAAGGCAACTTGACAGGAGATGGAGTGCAATGTGAGAGGAACAGAAATCTAGTTTGGCTGGATTGTAGAGTACATAAAGGGTAATAACACATAATGAGTCTAAAAGGACAGGTTGGGGCCAATTTTGAAGGGCTGTAAGAGCCAAATACAATAGTTTATATTTGATCTTAAAGGCGACAAGGAGTCACTGAAGTTTATTAAATAGGGAAGTGACACTTAAGGAAAACAGCTTTACGGACACTGGATTTGAGTGGCAAGACTTGAGAGGTCACTGAAATACTGCAGATAAGAAGAAACATGGGAGTGAACTAAGGTTGTGGCTGTGTAAGCAGAAAGAAAAAGTTTGGTGTGAGATGTTAGGGAAGGGTCTGGAGGGACAGTTAACAGTTCTATTTTGTTAATGAAGAGCTTGAGAGGTCTTTTAAGACATTCAGTTTGAAACGTCCAATAGTTGGTGATGCTCAGAGGCGAGACTTGGTCTGCATATATAGATCTGTGAGTCACCTTCATAAAGTGATAATTAAACTTATAAAAGTGATGAGGTCACCAAAAGAGAACATGTAGAGACAGAAAAGGCCCCAGGACACACCCATAATTTTGACCATGAGATCACTCCAGAGTACATAGTGCCAGACTTGGACTTGAGACAACCCGGATTCAAATCTTGGTTCAGAAACTCAATAGCTGTATGATCCTAGGTAATTCACTTAACCTGAGTCTGTTTCCTTTTTTGTAAAAGGAAAGAATAATAATACTAACAAAAGCACCTACCTCACAGAGTTGTGAGGACCAAGGGAAGTACTGTACGCAAAGTAAAAAGGCTACATATGAGTGTCAGCTATCATTATGGCTATACATTCAATCTATACTGGTCATGGCTGCCACATTACTGTGCTTGGTCTGGAGACTATTTGTTGCCTGAGGGGGTTTCTGGGCTCTTTTGTCTTCTTTGTTGTGGCTCATGGTGGTTTTGCTCTAGGTAAACTTCTATAAGAAATCACAAAAATCAGTGCCACTACCCTTCGTTTTATACATTTCCCATTTTTCAAAGTCAATCAATCAGCATTTATTAAGTGTCTACTATATGTTGTTTATGGTGCTGGGCCCTAGGGATACAAAAAGAGGAAGATAGTCTTTTCCCTCAAGGAATTAATAACTTAAGCTAAAAGAAATGTTTAATTAGATGTGCTAAATAACTTTAAGTGCTTCTAATTTGGTGCTCATTTCCATCTTTCCTTTAAGAAAGTTGATCATTTTGGATTTCAGAAAAACCTGGAAAGACTTACATGAACTGATGCTGAGTGAAGTGAGCAGAACCAGGAGAACATCGTACACAGTAACAGCCACCGTCTGTGATGACTAACTTTGATAGGCTTAGCTCTTCTCAGCAATGCAAGGATCTAAGACAATTCCCTGATGGAAAATGCTATCCACATACAGAAAAAGAACTATGGAGTCTCAATGCAGATCGAAGCAAACTATTTGCTCTCTTTTTTTGTTTCTTCTTTCTCATGGTTCCTCCCATTGGTTCTAATCCTTCTTCAGAACATGACAAATGTGAAAATATGTTTAATATGAATGTATGTGTGGAGTCTATATCAGACTGCACACGGGAGGAAGGAAGAGGGGAAGAAAATTTAGAAATCAAAATCTTATAGAAGTGAATTTTGAAAACTAAAAATAGTAATCAATTAAAAAAAGAGATAGTTGATCATCTGACTATACGCAGGCAGCCGATTCTGAAAGATTACCACTTTGGTAACCAATTTTCTTTCTGTGAAGCTATAATTAATCTCATTTACTATGATGCTATTTGGTGGTTTACTGTTTTCTATTTGAATTTCCATTTCATTATCAAGACAGATGTTGGTTTTGTTACAGGATCAAAGATCTATAGCTGCAAAGTACGTTCAAAGTCTTTGATATCGTAGGCTAGGAAACTGAGGTAAAGAGTGGGTAATGACTTGCTCAATGTAAAATAAGAGCCAAAAGAGCTGGGGTTTGACTCCAGATCTTCTGACTCCCAGTCTAGTGTCTTTCCACCACACCATAAATTTTGTCAACTCTGTAGAACTTTTTAAAAAAATTATTTACTTATTTTTAGTTTACAACATTCAGTTCCACAAGCTAAGTGCTGGATTTTGTGCTAAGGTACTTGGTCTCATTTGATGCTTAAAACAATCCTTGGGAGGTAGGTTCTATTATTATGCCTATTTCAAAGATAAGGCAACTGAAGCAAACAGAAGTCAAGCAACTTGGGTCACAATAGGTAGTAGTGTCAGTGAGCCTAGGGTCTTCCTGACTCCAGACCCAGTGCTCTAGCCACAGTACCATCCAGATATCACTGAAGCTTGTGGACTACTCGGAAGCCCTGTGCCCAGTGTATTTTCATATGCATCCTTCAAGGAGAGAATCACAAGATGCTAGATAGGTGAACAAAAACATCATGACCAAAAATAAATCTATCCCTATCTTAACAGACTGGTAACTGACATGGGGACACGAGATCCTTTTCTTCGTGTTATATTTATTTTTTTAAAGGCAATTAAATTCTTCCTCACTGGAAGGGCAATGGGGAGGGAGGCAACTATTTAAGGGGAGGATGTAGAGAGTAGCCTAAGGCAAAATTTACCCCAGTGCATAAAGATTCAACAGAACTACTGATTGGTACGCAAACAAAAGGACTACTGACTTCAGCCCACTGCCAGGTAAACAATACAAGCATACCATGGAGATAGTGGGGTCACAAATGAATCACACAAATTTTCGGGCTTCCCACTACATATAGAAGTTATGTTTACACTATACTGTAGTTATTAAGTGTGCAATGGTAGTCTGTCAAAAAAAAACAACATGAAACCAATGCACATACCTTAATTTAAAAATACTTTATTGCTAAAAAAAAAATGCTATCACCTGAGCCTTCAGTCAGTTGTAATCTTTTTTTGCTCAGCATCAAGGTGGCCCAGTGGCTACAATGCCAGGCCTGAAATCAGGAAGACTTCTTGAATTCAAATCCGGCCTTAGATACTTACTATCTGTGTAACACTGGGAAAGTCACTTAACCCTGTTTGCCTCAGTTTCTTTATCTCTAAAATGAGCTAAAGAAGGAAATGACAAACTACTCCAGTATCTTTGCCAAGAAAACCCCAATTGAGTTCCTGAAGAACTGGAATGGATTAAATAACAACAATCTTTTTGCTAGTGGAGGGTCTTGCCTCAATGTTGATGGCTGCCGACTGATCAGGGTGGCAGTTAGGTTGGAGTAGCTATGGCAACTGCTTACAGTAAGACAACAACGAAGTCTGCTATGTTGATTGAATCTTCCTGTCGCTTGAACACTTAGAGGCCATTGTAGGGGTATTAACTGGCCCAATTTCAACAATGTTGTGACTCAGGGAATAGGTAGGCTGAAGAGAAGGAGAAAGATAGGGGAATGATAAGTCAATGGGGCAGGTAGAACACACACATTTATTGATAAAGTTTTCCATCTTACAAGGGTACGGCTTGTGGTACCCCAAAACAATTACAACAAGAACATCAAAGACCAGTGATCAGAGATCACCCTAACAGATATAATAATGAAAAAGTCTCAAATATTGTGAGAATTGCCAAAATGTAACACAGAGAAATGATGTGAACACATGCTGTTGGAAAAATGGTTCTGATGGACTTGTTCAATGCAGAATTGCCATAAACTTAGAATCTGTAAATAAATGCAGTATCTATGAAGCACAATAAAACGAAGTATGCCTGTACAGGTCAGGAATGTCAGTTGCTTTAAACAATGGCTAAGTTCCACTTAAGTGTTATCTTTAAATGAGAAACCTTTGTCAGCAGGCCTTTTCAATATAATTAGCAAGTGGCCTGGTAATAAGTAGGATAAATAAATACACTGCTTTTTTAGGCCTTTAAGACTGTTTCCTGTGATTTTCTTGCTCTATTGTCCCCATTCAAACTTACAAGGCTTTTGTTTTATAATCATGTAAACGTTCAGCAAAATGGTTATCTGTCATGATTGGATGATTCTTTACATACTTCGGAATTATCTGTCTGAAGAAATCAGACCAGCAACTAGATATAACAGAGTTCAAAATCAGTAACAAATTGTCTTTTCTCCCCAAACCTTCTCCTCTTCCTAACTTCCTTACTACTAGTGGCAACACCATCCTTCCTAGTTATCTGGACTCTAAACCTAGGTGCCATCCTTGATTCCTCACTCTCTCCCTTTATATCCGATTTGTTGCCAAGTCCTGTCAATTTTATGTTCCTAACATTTCTCAAGTACCACCCCTTCTCTCTTCTGATACTGCTACCATCTGGGTGCAGGCCCTTATTACTTCAAGCCCAGAAGGATCTAATTGTTGGATCTGCTGCCTTAAATCTTGCTCCATTCTAGCCCATCTCTCAGCTACCAAAGCACAGATCTGTCCATGTCACTTCCCATTCAAAAAATTCCAATGACTATTATGTCTATGATCAAATATAAACTCTTATTTGGTATCTAAAGCCCTTCATAAGCTTGGCCCTTCCCTACTTCTACAATTTTCTTATATCCTACTCTTTCCAATGTACTTGTATTATAGTGACATCAGCCTCCTCTCTGTTCCTGAACAAGGGATTCCATTTTCTGACTCTGAGTGTTTTCACTGGCTATCCATCATGCCTGGAATTCTCTTCCTCCTCATTTCTGCCTCCTGGCTTCCCTGGCTTCCTTCAAGTCTGAGCTAAAATCCCACCTTTTTCAAGAAGCCTTTCCCAACCTTTAGTTGCTAATGCCTTCCATTTGAGATTATCTCCAATTTATGATAGCTAGAGGATTATCAATATATCTATATAGATAAATATCTTGTTTGTACATAGTTGCTTACATGTTGTTTCTCTCATTTCTAAAGGCAAAGATCATTTTTGCCTTTCTTTGAATCCCTGGCACTTAGCTCAGTGTCTGGCACATAACTGATGCTTGCGGACGACAAGAGTTAGAAGACAACAGTGAGAACTTACACAATTTACAGCATAAATAGGCTACTGACAGAAAAAGTGGAAAATGGAAGTCAAGATGGTGACCTTAAATATAACTATTTCCAGCAGAAACCTAACCAATGTAAATCTCCATGATAAGGAAAACAAAAGAACACAGAATCTTTACCTAGCAATAACTAGGATCTCTTTGACAAACAAAAAGTCATAGTAGCCAAAGGCAATAACGTTTTTAAGCAGAAACTCATTTGTAAAAGATTATGTAGGAGAGCAGCAGATTATGAGCAGTATCACCGAGCAAAAAGCAATGGAAGTGAAACTCTGGCATGAGACAATGAAATCAGATCATCTCAAGAGTATAAGTGAAACTGGAAAGATGACACTAGGCAGAAAATGGAAGTGAGCTATCAGGTGTATCTTCATTTTCGTCATTAAAAAAATCATAAGTGCAGTACAAACCTCACTAGACTATCATAAGATAATGCATGCAAAGCACTTGCAAACATTAACATTTTATATTACGTACAACTGTTACATTAATACTAATATTATTCTAACGATGCTGCATGTTTGCAAAATATGGGGCACTACAATCTTCAAAGAATCAAAACTGTGTGATCCAAAGATCAAAAGAGAGATGCCTGGTGGATGAAAGTGCATATGACCAACAAAAATATATATGAGAAGGGCAGAGCCAAGATGGCAGCTGGAAGGCAGGGACTTGCTTAAGCTCCCCCACCAGATCCCTCCAAACACCTATAAAAAAAGGCTCTGAACAAATTCTAGAGCTGCAGAACCCACAAAATAGCAAACGGAAGGAGGGCTCCAGCCCAGGACAGCCTGGACAGTCATCGGGAAGGGTCTATCACACGGAGCTGGGAGCAGAACAGAGCCCAGTGTGGGCCGCGCCAGGACCAACCAGACCGGAAGCCCTGAGACCTGGGCGGAACAGGCCCTAGCACCCTGAATCAGTGAGCTGTGGCAGTTACCAGACTTCTCAACCCACAAACGCCAAAGACAACAGAGACGGTTAGTGAGAAAAGCTGCTGGGACAGAGTAAAAGGAGTTCCTGGTTGGCCACCACCTCAGGGGTGGTGGAGGTGGTACAGTTCTGAGGCTGCTTCCAGAGCTATAGCTGCAGTTGTTTCTGACCCCAGGCCCACCTGGTGGGGGGAATTAAGGTTCAGGCTAGAGTGGGAGGGCAAAGCCTGCTTTGCCCTGCCTGGATGTGGGCCTCAATCCTGGTTGGCAGTTCTTGGGGGAGAAGGAGCACTGGTGTTGCAGAGCTTGCTGTGTAGAAGTAGCTCTGAAAATAGTAGCGCAGCCCCTCAAGCTTGGGAAAAAGTACTCTCTACTCTACCAGCAATCATACCTGAAGAAATACTCAAGGGTCAAGTAGTTGGCTAGGAACGTGAACAGGCAGCGAAAATGGTCTCAGATTCAGACTCAGACTCTGGAATCTTTTTTTGGTGACAAAGAAGACCAAAATATACAGCCAGAAGAAGTCAACAAAGTCAAAGAGCCTACATCAAAAGCCTCTAAGAAAAATATGAATTGGGCTCACGCCATGGAAGAGCTCAAAAAGGATTTGGAAAAGCAAGTGAGAGAAGTAGAGGAAAAATTGGGGAGAGAAATGAGAGGGATGTGAGAAAACCATGAAAAACAAGTCGATGACTTGCTAAAGAAGACCCAAAAATATACTGAAAATAACATCTTAAAAAATAGACTAACTCAAATGGCAAAAGAGCTCCAAAAAAGCCAATGAGGAGAAGAATGCGTGGAAAGGCAGAATTAGCCAAATGGAAAAGGCGGCCCAAAAGACCACTGAAGAAAATACCACCTTAAAAATTAGAGTGGAGCAAGTGGAAGCTAGTGACTTTATGAGAAATCAAGATATTATAAAACAGAACCAAAGGAATAAAAAAAATAGAAGACAATGTGAAATATCTCATTGGAAATACCACTGACCTGGAAAACAGATCCAGGACTGAAAACAGATTATTGGACTATCTGAAAGCCATGATCAAAAAAAGAACCTAGATATTATCTTTCAAGAAATTATTAAGGAGAACTGCCCTGATAGTCTAGAGCCAGAAGGTAAAATAGAAATTGAAAGAATCCAATGATCACCTCCTGAAAAAGATCCCAAAATGAAAACTCCTAGGAATATTGTTGCCAAATTCCAGAGCTCCCAGGTCAAGGAGAAAATACTTCAAGCAGCCAGAAAGAAACAATTTGAGTATTGTGGAAACACAATCAGGATAACACAAGATCTAGCAGCTTCTACATTATGAGATCAAAGGGCTTGGAATATGATATTCTGGAGGTCAATGGAGCTAGGATTAAAACCAAGAATCATCCACCCAGCAAATCTGAGTATAATACTCCAAAGCAAAATATGGACTTTCAATAAAATAAAGGACGTTCAAGCTTTCTCAGTGAAAAGACCAGAGCCAAATAGAAAATTTGACTTTCAAACACAAGAATCAAGAGAAGCATGAAAAGGTAAACAAGAAAGAGAAATCATAAGGGACTTACTAATGTTGAACTGTTTTGTTTACATTCCTACATGGAAAGATGATGTGTGTAATTCATGAGACCTCAGTATTAGGGTAGCTGAAGGGAATATACACATATACACACATACATATATATACATATGCACGTGTATGTGTGTATATGCATATATATATACACACATATACACACACATACACAGGGCACAGTGAGTTGAATATGAAGGGATGATATCTAAAAAAATCAAATCAAATTAAGGGATG
Source organism: Phalanger gymnotis (assembly GCA_028646595.1). NCBI lineage: Eukaryota > Metazoa > Chordata > Mammalia > Diprotodontia > Phalangeridae > Phalanger > Phalanger gymnotis. The sequence goes on along the minus strand of CM053627.1, from coordinate 95,780,128 downwards.
AGAGAGGAATATATTGAGAGAGGAAGAAAGGGAGAAATAGAATGGGGTAAACTATCTCACACAAAAGTGGCAAGAAAAAGCAGTTCTACTGGAAGGGAAGAGGGGGCAGGTGAGGGAGAATGAGTGAATCTTGTTCTTATCGGATTTGACTTGAGAAGGTAATAACATACAACTCAATTGGGTATCTTACACCAATTGGGAGGGCAGATAGGGGGAGGAGGTTATCAAAAGCAAACACTTTTGAAAAGAGACAGGATCAAGGGAGAAAACTGAATAAATGGGGACAGGATAGGAAGGAGCAAAATATAGTTAGTCTTTCACAACATGAGTAATGCAGAAGGGTTTTGCATAATGATACATGTGTGACATATGTTGAATTGCTTGCCTTCTTAGGGAAGGTGGGTGGGGAGGGAAGAGGGGAGAGAATTTGGAACTCAGAATTTTAAAAACAGATGTTCAAAAAAAAAGTTGTTTTTGCATGCAACTGGGAAATAAGATATACAGGCAATGGGGCATAAAAATCCATCTTGCCCTACAAGAAAGTAAGGGAAAAGGGGATGGTGGGGAATGGGTTGACAGAAGGGAGGGCTCACTGGGGAATGAGACAATCAGAATATATGCCATCTTGGAGAGGGGGAGGGTAGAAATGGGGAGAAAATTTGTAATTCAAAATCTTGTGGAAATCAAGGCTGAAAACTAAACAGAAATTTAAAAAACTCAAAAAAAAAAATATGAGAAAGTTGTTAAAGGGATCTCCAAGAAACATAATCAGAAAAGGAGCTGAGTCATTTGTGTAGTGAGAATGATAAGAAACATACTACCTAAAAACTATACCAGATTCAATGAAATATAGGACCTAATAGAAGGCCTCTAAAACAGATGGTTTATAGCACATGGACAAGAGCTGCACAGAATGAAGTGTGGCTGGATTAGGATCTGCACTGAAAGAGGTTGTCCAATTGATATATTATGTATTAATTTCATGGGTGCTTATGGCTAGGTTAGATGGAGAGTGGATATAGTATTAGGCCTTGAGCCAGAAGACCTGAGTTCAAATGCAACCTCAAACACTTACTAGCTGTGTGACCCTTGGTAAGTTATTTAACCTCTATTTATTTGCCTCATAGCACCTACCTCCCAGGGTTGTTGTGAGGATCAAATGAAATAACGATTGTAAAGGGCTTAGCACAGAGTCTGGCATATAGTAAATATCACATGTAGCTATAACAATAACTATTATTATTATTATTATTACCTAGTAGACAATTGTTGCTTAAGCTTCTGTGTAGTTAGGCTGGTTTTCCGTTTAGACACAGTCTACTGCTAAGTACAAAAATGAAAAATTTTCAATCTTTGTAGAGCCTGAGACTGACTTATGCTGCAACAGCCTTCAAAAACCCAAGATCACTCACCTACCACCATGTAGCACCAGGATAAGGCATTTGTGGAAGGATATGTGCAGTAGCAAACAAACTGTATATCAAAACTTACAGTGACAGTATCTGAGATGGTTCACTTCCTTGCTGTCTGAAATCCCATATCTTTAACTGTCCAATTGAATTTACTGTGAGAATCTCAGGAGTTCGGAGGAAGGTCACTGCATGGAGAGTACTACTGTCTGCATTATCTAAAATTAAGAAAATTGCGTATCAGTGGTTGTTTTAAAAAAAAAATACAAGTCCTGAATGTATATTTCTTCAATTATTTTAACGATGAAATCATGCTAAATCTTTCAAGTAATAAGGAATATTATTAGTAAAGGAACATCCTGAAGCCTTTGATTTAAAAATTAAAATGTTAATACTCTTTTTAATATGCTTTTTAAAAGGTAGTGGTGCTGGATTTTTTAATTTCTTGCATCCCTTTTATATTTCTAATGTCCTACATCTGAGAGCTGACCATGGTTTCAAGGACTACCATAACCTGACTCTTAAGGTTTTCTAGAATTTGGCTCCCCCTGCTTAACACTATTCTCCTAACAACTGCTCTTCCTTCAAGTAAGGCTACTCTCCCCACTGCCTCATCAACAACAAAAACCATCTCCATTCCTACCTGATATTCTTCATCCTCACTTATTCAAATTGTCCTCATTCTTTAAAGTCCAGTTCAATTTCAGCTTCCCCTATATCGTTTTCCCTAACGACTCTAGTCTTCAAATTTGTCCTTTTCAATTCTTACATTATTTATAGCTGATATTGCACAACCTAGTACTTCATTAATAAGTTTTATGAGCAGACATGAATTTTTTAAGATGGGGAATTAATCTGTATGACTAGATTATAAATTCTATGAGAACAAGAATTGTGTCCCTCACCCAGAATAGTGCTAAGTACAGAAAAGATGTTTAAGAAATACTTGTTGACTGATAAAAGGTAGGAATGATGCTTATGGTAACAGAACCAAGATTCTTCATTGTGTAAAGCTGATTGATTTACAAAAGGATTACCTTAACAGCCACGTTCCATTTTAAGTTGAAAAGTAAGACATTACACTAGTGGTTAGCAAACTCCAACCCATGGAATTTTGGCCCACTCTGTTTTTATATTTCCAGTAAGCTTAAAATGGTTTTTACATTTTTTTAATACAATAAACTACTTAAAATCATAAAAAACATCCTTGACTCACTCGACCACTGAAAGAAAAAAGAAATGCAACATTAAATTTAATTATTCTGGTTTTTATTTACAGATAAGACTGGACAATTTTAAAGTTTATCTCAGGGACTATCAGTAGGACAATTAAGTAAAAACAGAAAATTAAAATTATGTGATTGATAATCTTTTTTTCCCCATTTGAGCTGAGATTTCTCCATCTCCTTTTATAATGAATATTTAGTTTTAAATATAAAGCATTACAGATTGCAACACTGCATATTCTTTTACATGCTCTTTCATCTGACATGTCATTCACTTTCACCAGTTTTAATTCACCAGTATATACAGATATCTGTTTCACATCATGACATTCCCCACCAGTTTCAATATATCGAGGGCCAGCAAAAGAAATTAAATGGGAATTTTGGGGGGAGTTTTACGGAAGTTGTAGGTGACACACAAAGGCCACCAAACAAACAGAAAAAGTTTAGAAACTCGGAAATGCATAAAACATATATATATTGTATAACATCAACCCACATTTTACAAGAAGGCACTGTAAATACACCATAAAAGAAAAAATTCAGACTTGTCTGATATGAAGGGAGGGCCAAAAATTTTTATGTAGATTTTCAGATAGAGGGGGCACCACACGTCTAATCCCTGCGATGTAGAAGGGATAACTATAACTCCAAAAAATGTACCTCTAAGTCCTTAAATTTCCCAAGGTCCAGTTCCAATTCCAAGGTCCATCTCCACCTGTCTCATAACCACCTCAACTACATGTCTAAAACTACCCACACAATTCCCAAATCCTCTCAAACTACCTTGCAGGATCACAAGATCCTAGATTCAGAGCTGGAAGGAACCTTCAAGACCACTGAGTTTAACCTGCTCCCTATGAATAAGGAAACTGAAGACCTGGAGAGTGGAATGATTTGCCCAGGTCACACACACAAGTAGAAGAGCCAGAATCTGAACCAGATCTTTTTGTCTCCAAGTGAAGGGGTCTTTCGCACTACAGCACACTGCAGAGTCCTTATTTCTTGTCTCTCTCTGTTGACATCACCAAATTCAACCAGGCCCAAAGCTCTGGGCAGATCCTGGACTCTTCCTTGTCTTTCAACATTCCTAATATCCAGTAGTTCTTGGTCTAGTTAAGTCTTCTTTCACAAGGCCTCTTGCAAATGTTCTTTCCTTTCTATTACTACTCTCATTACTATACAGTTCAGGCAGTCATCTCACTTCTGGACTCCTGAATAAAATCCTGTTCTTTCCCCAGATTCTTCCCCTTCAAATTAATTTGAAACATTCCTGCCAAATTAAGCTTCCTAAAGCATCACTCTGTAGCCTTCTCTAGCCAATTCATCTTTGGCTTGGCATTCGATTTCCCCCACCACCTAGCTCCAAACTACCTTCTAGTTTTATCTCACACCACATCCCCAATATTCTGAACTACTGTTTTCCAAACACACACCGTGTGTTTCAGGAGCTATTCTTAATGCCTGTAGGGTCTCCCATTCATCTCTACCAAGATTCCACCCATTGTTCAAATTCTAGCTCAAAGCAATATTCTCCATTATGTCCTCCTAGATCATCTCAAGCAAAAACACTTTTTCCTTCCTTTGCATCTCTAAAGCATTTAGTATGTATCATTCATACATTACCTTTTATTGTAGTTATTTATTGACACTCTTTAAATCCCATACTAAACTATGAGTCCTTCAAGGACAGATTTTCTTGTACACCTTCATACTCCTCACAGCACAGTGGTACATATAGCACAGGTGGCTAATACTTACTGGCTAAAGAAATGAATTAATCAGTTCTCTTACCTATAGTCCGTACAGCTTCCTTGTAATCAACTCTGAAGAGATTGATTCTGCCATCTTCTCCAACAGTAACAATCTCTGGACTGTTACACACAATACCAGTACATGGTGCACTCCTATAGGAAGGACTACCTGGGCCAATGTGGTAGTGGGCTCCTACCCATTCCTGGCTGACTGCAAGTGTCTGTGTAGAATAGGAGAGGGTGAAGAAAAACACCTTTAAAGCCATTTGGCAACACCAAAAAATCAAAAGTTATCAAATAACAAAATTATAGCAAATTTTTCTTCCTATAACACAGTACTTTCAGGTTTGAAGGAAATTAGAATATACCTAAAGTAATTAAAAGCACAAAATGCTTTTGTTTTTTCTGTTTCTATTTCTTTTCTCAGCTCCACAGAAAAACCTCTCTGTCCTTTACATTTCACAGGAAATACAATTTTGATGACTAGGAAACATACTTTACAAACTTCCATCCTCTGGATTAATTTCTTTTTTTTTTCCCTTGTAATAACAGATTCTCTTTAATTCTAGGACCCAGAGCTATACAAGGGCATAGACTTTACTTAATCAACTTTGTGGAGCTGTTGTACACATTCAGTAGAGTGGTGATTGTGCAATACCACCACTTAGCATCTCAAAATCAGGGAGCATAGTCTTGAAATGTTTAAACACAATCCACAAAACTTAAAGAAAAATCAGAAGCCATCTACAGTTAAACAAAGAGTCAGCTAGAGTTGTACAGTTTAATACTTCATGTAAATGGTCAATCTCCAGTAAGGGCTACCAAAAGTGATTTTGAGATCCACATCCTGGGAGTTGTACCTGTGATAGTATCTTGGGCAGGGATGTGACTGGCCAAAAGTGAGGCCTGCAAAAGCCCAGAAAAATAAAGAGAAGTTTTACGACAGTTTCTGCAGCTTCCACATCTGCTTTTGTTTGTCAGAAGTGAACTGTGAGAATTAAATACTCATCTTTACATATACACAAGTTATGCTGTGAAAGCATATTGGCTGACAAACGTATAAAAATACTTGTTAACTAGTCTGACAAGAAAATAATGTATAAAAGTATATAGCAAAAACATTAGTCATCTCTGACCCTGGAAAGATTAATTCCATTTTTTTTTATATTACATCAAAACAAAAACAACTACAGTTTGTTTTCTTGAATCCCTTATCCAGAAATACTCAAAAAGGAAGATAGACACAAATGACTGTTTGACCCTTTCCCCCCCTCAAATAAATGATTGAGAAAGATCCCTAAGAAACTGAAATGCTTATGTCCAGAATGAGCCCAGGCATTTGGCCACAGAGAACACCACCATCATTAGCAACACAACAACAACAATGGCAGGAGGAGTAAAAGCCCTATAGCTGTTCTGGACACGGAAAAAAATACAGTAGATGGGCAGGTATTTCTGGCCACTGGAAACCAGAAGGTACGGCGATCCAAGAGGTCCAAAACACCTTGTTTGTGTTAACTCATTTCAGTGGGTTTAAGGCTAACTGAAGTCGAAATCAAATTTTATTCTCTTGGGCAAAAAAAGGCTAATTCACATTTTCTCCCAAAACAAAACAAACAAAAACCCACAACAAAAACTCCCTCGATTTTGATTTACGATGACAGTAGGCAATGTGATCTCAGACATTAAAAATGAATCATTTTGCACACAACGATTACAGCTTGGAAAACAACGGGGGACTCAAGGCTAATTCATCCCCACTATGAGTGTAAGCTGTTAAAGAATCATTTTAATTTTGTGTGTGTGTGTGTGTGTGTACACATATAGATGTCTACCTTTAAAAAATAAATTGGATGGTCTTAGAGAAGCAGCCTTAGTGTTTTCTTTAAGTCTATCCTGACATGACCAATAAAATCATCAGCATCATCACCATCATCTTTCAGGCCAGGATTTAGCCGGCTTCTTGGACTAAGGCTAACATGGTGGCCATTTCAAGGACATGCTTGCATAAGGCTAAAGAGGTACCCAGCAGGATGTAAACTGGAGGGAAGAAAGGAGCAGATGAGGGCTTTTTCCGGCAGTCGGCAGCTAAGATTCATGGGATTCTTTTTTTTTTTTTGATTTTTTTTAAATTTATTTTTGACATGTTTGGTTTTCAGCATTGATTTTCACAGGCGTTTGAATTACAAATTTTCTCCCCATTTCCTCCCCCCCCCCACTCCAAGATGGCGTACATTCTGGTTGCCCTGTTCCCCAGTCTGCCCTCCCCTCCGTCGCCCCATTCCCCTCCCATCCCCCTTTCCCTTCCTCTCTCCCCTGT
>CM053627.1:95714203-95772919 GCA_028646595.1 Phalanger gymnotis | reverse complement strand
CCTACAAGAAAGGAAGGGAAAGGGGGATGGGAGGGGAGTGGGGTGACGGAGGGGAGGCCTCACTGGGGAACAGGGCAACCAGAATGTATGCCATCTTGGAGTGGGGGGGGGGTGGAAATGGGGAGAAAATTTGTAATTCAAACACCTGTGAAAATCAATGCTGAAAACTAAACATATTAAAAATAAATTAATTAATTAAAAAAAAAGAAATATCAGTAGTTTCATCTAACTGACGTGCAAACTTTGGGCTGCCCTTAAGCCTGGTAATAAGCTGCTGGAATTGATCATTATTAATTTCGGAAATTCTTTTAGAAACAGTATCATTCCATAAAGGAATTTTATGAATTTCATCCCCATACTTTTTGCCATGAACTATTTCTGACATTTTAATAGCAGCAGGTAACCCAAGATCCATCATTAGTCTTTTGGAATTATCTTAGGTTCTTGGGTTGCTGAGAAGAGCTAAGTCTATCAAAGTTGGTGATTGTACAATGTTGCTGTTACTCTGTACAATGTTCTGGTTCTGCTCCCTTCACTCAGCATCAGTTCACGTAAGTCTTTCCAGGTTTTTCTGATGTCCACCTGCACATTATTTCTTATGGAACAATAGTATTCCATTACATTCCTATACCCCAATTTGTTCAGCTGTTCTCCAGTTGATGGCATCCCCTCAATTTCCAATTCTTGGCCCTCCCAAAAAGAGCTGCTATAAATATTTTTTGTACATGTGAGTCCTTTTCCCATTTTTATGATCTCTTTCGGATACAGACCTAGAAGTGGTATTACTGGGTCAAAGACTATGCATAGTTTTGTAGCCCTTTGGGCATAGTTCCAAATCGTTCTCCAGAATGGTTGGATCAGTTCACAACTCCACCAACAATGTATTAGTGTTCCGATTTCCCCACATCTTCTCCATCATTTAGCATTTTCCTGTGTTGTCGTGTTGCCCAATCTGATAGGTATGATGTGGTACCTCAGAGTTGTTTAAAGTCAAACATTTTAATACAATACAATCCAAAGATATACTAATTTGATACTTACATGCTGAGATATGATGGTAAGAAAATATTAAAAATCTTAATTTTGTAATTAAACTATTATGTCTCTGTAAGAGCAGAAAACTTTGTATGTACAGTAAAAAACACTGCAATTTATAACATACAATAGTTTCAAATTTGAGTTGAGGTGTTTCTGGCAGCATCTGTTGGCATTGCATTATTGCATGCTCAATGCAAAGTGGGCATATTGTGTGTTCAGAACCAAGGTTGCAGCAAAGGTGGATGATGCAACACAGGCAAGTGTTGCCACAAACACCTCAGTTTCCTCATGCATTTGTTTTGAATTAATTTTTGGTCATTTTGCATTCAGAAACCTTTTACTGTTGCCAAATTTTTCATGACCCCCACATTCAGTTATGTGACCCCCATATAGGGTTGCCATCCATAGTTTAAGAAGCACAGCACCCCACTCTTCCTGTAGTACCTTGAAGGGGTTGGAGAGTGCCTCTCTTCTCTGTCATTGCCTCAAATCCTCACTAATTGTGTTCTTCTCATTTTTAGGAGCCCAGCAACTATCACCCCAGGTCCATTTAACCACTTAACATCAAGATTAGCTTTTATAAAGTGATATTTACTTCAAAGATATAACTACCACAAACATATAAATATTTCTCCCAACACCTTGGGGACATAATCTACCCCCTTCCCCTACCTTACTTTTGATTCTGGGAATTATGTAGGGGAATTAGGGTCACTAGGTTAGTTCAGCTCTTACATGGCATTAGTCCCAGTAAATTCAAGTCCAAAGTCCAGCTGATTCCCAGATCTTTCCTCCTCAGAGCTTAACTGTTGAGCTGGCTACAGTATCCTAGCTTGGATTTCAGATTCTAGGACCCCCATGGTTCACTCTTGAGTCTGAGTAAAGCCTCGACTCCCTGTACCTAGAATAGAAAAAAGAAGAAGGAAAAGTTCCAAACTCCAAGACTGTTTCTTGGGACTATATGGCCTAAAGTGGAGAGCAGTCATTAGGGCTCCTTTGCCTTTGCCTCTTTTTAAAGAAACCAACAGTTCCAACTATGTCTCAATGGAAAACAAACCAAAACAATTCCTTTCTAACCACATGGTACACCAATGTGGAATGTCTACATATGCTCCAGTCTTCCAGTATCCGGAAGTTGGTACTCTAGCATTTTCCATGTGGGCAACGCCATCTTAAGTGGTCTAGGAATGCTTGAAACCCTTATTACAACAGGAAGAGAAGGTGTGAATCAGTTGGGATATGCATAGTTGCAGAAAGTACCCACATGGATGAGAGTATGGATCCATTAGATTATTGAAGTTTTAAGATATATTGAAAATTGATTCCTCAATAAATTAAAAATTATGTAACCTCCAGTGTAGGTTTTCTCTGTACATATCTAGTATAGTCCAATTTCTCTTCTTAACTTTATTTCCTTGAGTGCTATTTCTATTTTTTTCATATTATATATCACATACTGAGGTTTGGAAAAGTCAAATGTGTAATTTCCACTGTAACCCAAGATAAAAATAGGTGATTAGCTAGCAGAACTACTACTACTACTACGACTGCTACTGCTACTACTATTAGTATTACTGCTACCATTACTGGGAATGCTACTGTTGCTCTTAGGCCTACTACAGCTGCTGTAAAGGTATCTCTGATAGGTAGCACAGTAGGACAGAGAGAAAACCAGAAGACTTGGGTTCAAGTCCTAATGCCTACTGTTTGTGTTGGGCTAAACAAGTCATTTAACCTCTTAGTGCTCCAGGCAACTTTCCAAGACTATCTAAGTTGTAGAACAGGAGCCTATCTGCATTGAGAGAGGGAATTTTCACTCCAGCAGTTCCCTAGGCCAATGAAATGACAGGCTTAGTTAAAAAGAAAATTGTGTGCTCTAAACAACTGTTGAATAATTTCCCCCATGTTACTTTGCACTGGATGTTTTGAATCATTAGTGTCTCTCACATGATGAGATTACAAAAATGATATCACAAAATTGTGTTACGGTCAGCAAATTTTTTTACCACTAAATATATGTTTTTTAAAAAAATTAATATATTTTAATTTTCCCTAAATTACATACTAAAACAATTTTTTAACATTTGATTTTGTTTTTTTTAAGTTTTGAGTTCCAAATTCTATCCCTCCCTCCCTCCCTATCCTCTCCCCTCTGAGATGGTAAGCAATCCAATATAGGTTATACTCAAGCAATCATGTAAAACATTTCCATATTAGTCATTTTGTACAAGAAGGCTTGAATAAAGGAAGAAGAATGAAAGAAAGAAAGTGGAAAATAGCATGCTTCAGTCTATATTCAAACAATATCAGTTCTTTCTCCGGAAGTGGATAATAGCTTCATCATTAGTCCTTTGAGACTTTCTTAGATCATTGTATTGGTGAGAATAGTTAAGTCATTCACAATGCTTCATCCTACAGTTTTGCTGTTACTGCAAATAACGTTCTCCTGGTTCTGTTCATTTTTACTTTACATCAGTTCATTTAAGTCTTTCCAGGCTTTTCTGAAATCATCTTGCCTGTCATTTCTTACAGCACAATAATATTCTGTTACAATGATATACTACAGCTTGTTTAGTCATTCCCTAGTTGATGGGCATCCCTTTGATTTCCAATTCTTAGCCACCACAAAAAGAGCAGCTACAAATATTTTTGTACAAATAGGTCCCCCCCTCCCCAACTGTTTTCACAATCTGGCTAGCAGCTTCTGTGGGGGTGAAAAATCCACCTACAGCCAGCACCCAGAAAGCTGCTGGACAGCACAGGTTCTTTTGATCTGCCTTAATAAGGAAAACAAGGTTAAGGGGTTGGCAAGCTTACTTTAATTCAGCACACAAATATCATTCACTTAGTTCAGGGGAAAAAGCCAGCACACCGAACTTCAGAGCAAAATACAAATTACAAACATCAACAGACAGACTCAATACAATTCATAGTTACCAACATCTAGGTTCAGCCTGAGAGCTCAGAACAAGGGCTGGTCCAGAGTCACTGCGCAACCACTGCTGCGGCAAAGAGCTCCATGGAAGAGGAGGCCAACCCCTGGTTTTTATATCTTTGTCAAAGTCAGGGGTGAGTCACACATGCAATTCACCCATGTGACCTAAAATCTTCACAAAGAGGCAGACTTAAACCCACGTGGTCTAAGAGCCTCTGCTATTCCAGACATGTAAACTAGGCCCTTCCTGGAGTTAGCCCCACCTTGGGCCCCACCTTGGTTGCCAATCCACACTCACATAGGTTTTACACCTAATAGGGGTTTGGACCTGGGGCTTAGCCCTTAGTAAGACTCAATGAAATACACTGAATTACACAACAAAAACAAAAGCCAAACTCTTCAAGGACACTTGTTGAACTAAGTGCTAAGGAGCCCATTTTGCTTACCAACACACCAACCTCTTTTTATGTTTCTGGAATATAGACCTACCAGTGGTATTGCTGGATCAAAGGGTATGCATCCCCTCCAACATCCATCCTTTTCCTTTTTTTTTGTCATATTAGCTTATCTGATAGGTGTGAGGTGGTACCCCAGAGTTATTTTAATTTGCTTTTCTTTAATCAGTAGTGATTTAGAGCATTTTTTCATATGACTATAGATAGCTTTGATTTTTTTCTTCTGAAAACTGCCTGTTCATATTCTTTGACCATTTATCAATTGAGGAATGACTATTCTTAAAGATTTGACTCAGTTTTCTCCATATACTTTAGAAATGAAGGCTTTATCAGAGACACTGGCTGTGAAAGTTGCTTTCCAGCTTTCTGCTTCCCTTTTAATCTTAGTTGCATTGGCTTTGTTTGTGCAAAACATTTATTGTAATTGAAATTGTCCATTTTGCATTTCATAATGTTCTTTGTCTCTTGTTTGGTCATAAATTCTTTCATTCTCTATATATCTGATAGGTAAACTATTCCTTGTTCTCCTAATTTACTTCTAGTTTCACCCTTTATGTCTAAACCCATTTTGACCTTATCTTGGTATGTGGTCTATGCCTAGTTTCTGCAATACTGTTTTTCAGTTTTCCCAGTAGTTTTTTCAAATAGTGAGTTCTTATTCCAAAAGCTGGAGTCTTTGGGTTTATCAAACAGTAGATTACTGTGGTCATTGACTACTGTGTCTCGTGTATCTCAACTATTCCATTGCTCCACTACTCTTAGCCAGTATTGATGATTGTTGCTTTATAATACAGTTTTAGATCTGGTACAACTAGGCCACCTTCCCTTGCATTTCTTTTCATTAATTCTCTTGATATTCTGGACCTTTTGTTCTTCCAGATGAATTTTATTATTTTTTCTAGCTCTATAAAATAATTTTCTAGCTCTATAAAATAAAATAACTCTCTATAATGTAATATGTACCTAATTTATTCCACTGATCCGCCATTCTATTTCTTAGTACCAAATTGTTTGACAATTCCTGCTTTCTAGTACAGTTTGAGATGTGCTACAGCTGGACCACCTTTCTTCATGTTTTTTTTTTATTGATCCCCTTGCTGTCCTTGAACTTTTGTTTTTCCAGATGAATTTTATTTTTTCTAGCTCTATAAAATAATTTTTCGATAGTTTGATTGGTATGGCACTGAATAGATAAATTTAGGTAGAATTGTCATTTTTGTTATATTGGCTCAGCCTACCCATGAACAATTAATATTTTTCCAATTGTTAAGATCTGACTTTATTTGTGTGAAGTGTTTTATAGTTGTATTTGTATAGTTCTGGGTTTGTCTTGGCAGGTAGACTTCCAAGTATTTTATGTTATCTGTAGTTATTTTAAATGGAATTTCTCTTACTATTTATTACTGCTGTACTATACATGAACTTTCTAAAAAGGAATACTGAGTTTTTAAAAAAAAGGAATATTTTTAAAGTGTTACTCTGGGCAACATTGTTTTTAGCCCTATTTAACTGCCTTCCTTTTGCCCTCACTCTGTTGAGCCATGATTAATATTATCATTTCCCCCATTAGTCTCTTCTTACTCTGAACACTTATGGTCTATATCTGTCCTTTGGCATATATCATATATTGATTTTATCATTAGTTACCTTCTGGTAATCTATGCTTTATGTCACCAACTAGATTATAAACTACTTGAGAGTAGGTTTTTACAGTGCCTAGCAGAATGCTATTCCAAAAAGGGAAGGATGAAGTTTTTCTTTTTTCCAATGTATGGCGATGCTGGCTGCTATTTTTCAGCAAGGGTTTACTAAGGCAGGTAATGCTAATCTAATCCATCTAGGTCACCTTTGAAAAGGGTTATCAGATTCCTGAGAAAGCCCTCTAGAGCCTCTCCCAGTCCATCCCCCGCCCCAAGAACATTGAGTAACTGCAGATAGATGTAGTTGAAACCTATTGAATTTACTGAATTCTCCAAAAGACAGCTTTATTCAGTCAACAAATGTTCATTGAATGATTACAACTAAAAAGCTGTAAATAAGGCACCAAATTATTCCTGTCATCAGAACTCATTCTGCAGCATAGTGCATTTATTTCACACCTTCATGATATCTATTTTTTCATCTGTGGTCACAGAATCTCCAAGATAGTTTGCAAGCAGGTATTGTTTTCTCTGTTTTGCAGACTGGGGAATAGATTTCCAGTCACGTTTCTGTGACTGTGAGAGAGAGCCAGAAAACTTGAAGCTGGTGCGGCTGCAGCACCAGCACGGTGACTTGCTAAATGCTTACTCGCAGCTATGCTTCATTCAAAATTATTCATTGATGGGATTCTGAAAGACCACCCTGTGGCAACCAACTTCAAAGCTGGTTAAGAAGAGCTTTGGTTGTTGATAGGATGTTGATAGGGCGGGGTTCCCTGCCTGGTCTGAGCTCATCTACAATAAAGCTGATCACAACAGAGCTAGAGCCCAGACCAATTGTGTAGTTTGTGAATCTTAATTCGCTGAAACTGCGTGCTTGTCAGGAAGAGAGTAACACACACATCACAGGATAACGTGGAGTGTTTATCCTTTTGGGGATAGTTGATTCATTTTTATTGGCAAACTGTAGCATCTGAGTTACTTAGCTTAATTACCCCATTAACTGCATTCAACTCTCCCTCCTTTTCCAACCCCTTCAAACCTTGCTTCCCTAGAAACAAATTTAGAGATTTAGGGTAGGGTGGATTAATTAAAAGGATTAGGCAATTGTACAAAATTAGAGGCCAAAAAGTGGTTAATTTTTTATTAAATGTTTTTTGTGCCACATTTCTGGATGTAAAGAAATGAGGCATTTAGTGTCAGAATATCTAGGTTCAAATTCTTAATTCTTTTATTTACTAGGTGATATGCGACCACTTGGCCAAGTCGGTATTATAGATTTGGAGCTAGAAGAGTCCTCAGAAACCATGTAGTTGAACTTCATCTTACCGATTGGGAAAGAGGCCCGAGGTGGTTACATGACCTGCCCAACCTTTTGAAGGTCCCTTCCAGCTCTAATTCCACGACTAAAATGTAGCTTAATTTTAATGGGTCAACTACCAAAATTGCCTAATCCTTTTATTTAATTTTTTTAAAACCAAAGGTTCAAATATGGAATAAAATATTAAACTCTTAGCAAAACAAAAAAATCAAATACAGCATTTGTTGTTTGTTCCCTTCCCGCTCGGAAGTTCTGCTACCTTCGTTTTAAACCTAGCCTTCGTGAATGCATGACTTCACATAACCCTCGCCACGTTTTCTGCCATAATTCACGTTCCTGCTTACCAAAGGAGTCCGAGAGAGGACAAACGACAGGTGACTTTAAGAGCAGCTACAGCAAGGGTGCACCCTACCTCCTCTCACACATAACCGGGGGTGGTGTGCCTGTAACAAAGGCGAGGAGAGTACACACACACACACAAAGATGCCCTGTGCCGCCTTCTGTCTCTAGTCTATCGTTTTAACCCAAGGGCCAGGTCACTTTAGCCTAAAAAAAGTAAGCGGCGGGCAACGTGGCTTTAAGGGAGACCTTGAGGGATGCCTTTTCTCCGGTCTTTCTCGGGTTTGCCACCTAGCAATTTGGAACCTGTACCGGGATCCGGTAACACCACCACCCGCAAACGCTGACCTTCGGCGGGCTGCAATATCACCGGCAGCGAGTGCGCCTCTTAAGAGCCCCTAGAGCCCCGGGGGCAGTGCCCGCTCCCCCCCGCCCCGGACCAAAGGGGTAGTTGGCTGTGCACGACAAGCGCGGCTCCCGAGCCGCGCAAGTGGCTGCCAACGAACTCGCTCTCCGAGGCCACTGCTGGCTTAGATCGTCCTTAAAAATCCCCAGGAAGCGGAACATAGATGTCCCTTTCCTGTCCAGACTTGGGCCTCTGGACCGGCAGCGGAGGGAGAGCTCGGGGCAAAGGGGCGGGATTGCACTGGGGTGGGGATGGGGGTGGGGGAGGATGTACTGGAGCTAGCGTAGGGGCCGCTGAGTCAGCCCGGCTTTTTTTTTTTCCTTTTGCAGCAGCCGCCGCCGCCTCCAGCCCCACCCGCGCGGCCCTGCTCCGTCACAGAGCGCATGCGCGCAGTGGGGGATGTCGGGAGCGCGCAGCGGCCCCGAGGGCAGTAGCATCGGCGGCGGAGGCGGCGGCGGCGGCAGCGGCGGCGGCAGCGCCGGGGACGCGGACGTAGACGGGGCGGTGTCGGTGTGGGAGGTGGTCGAGTTCCTCGCGAAGCTGCTGGGCACCGCCGCCGCGCTGAAGCTGGTTCTCTACGTGTTCCAGGCGTGCCTCGCGATGGCCTGGAAGTCCGGTGGGGCTAATCACGCGGAGCTCATCCAAAATCTCCGCAGTGAGTGCCCCCGCCGCCGCCGCTTTCCCCAGCCGGGGGCCGGGAACCTGGGGAGGGGGCAGTTGCGGGAGGAACGTGTCACCCCCTCTCCGGTCCCGGAGGCAGCGGCCGCCCTTCCCCGGCGGCGTGGTTAGGAAAGGCGGCGGCGGGTAGGACAGTTGGTGGCGCCCTCTGAGCCGGGCCACACGCACTTGTAATTCCCTCCCGGGAAACCTGTCACCCGGGGGCGATCGGCTGGCGACTGGGACTGGCTCTCGGCGAGCCGGGGATCGGGGGAGGCCGGCGAAGCGTGGGTGGGACCCTCTGTGCCTCGGCCCGGGAGGGGCTGGGGGGGCGAGCACAGGTGGTGGGGCTGTCACTCAGGACCGGCGTTCGGCGTTCTCGTCGGCTCTGGCTGCAGAGGGGCGTGCCTGGGTGCAGGGACACGCGGAGTCCGGAGACAGAGGAGGGGAGATGGGAGTGGAGGGGCGGCTTGTGGCCCGAGTCCTCCTCGGGACCTCCTGGGAGGTGCATTTTTCCCCAAACCTTTACTGCCCCCGCCCCACCTTGTCCTCGACTTCCCCCGGCCGCTGGGAGATGCTTCTGCCTGATGAGCTCAGAGCCAGATGAGGGGGAGGTGGGGGTGGGCTGCGAGGCAGGGAGCTGGCGAGAAGATGCTCGGGCTTCTGCTCCAACCCGAGAGCTCACGGGAGGGCATCGGGGAGAAGGTTCGATTTGGGCAAATGCTTCCCCAGCCCCACCCCGGTGAGTCTTGCCAAGTTCCACCCGGGAGCTTGTTAATGAAAGGCCCAGAGATGAAAAGCTTGCAAAGGATCCGGAGACAATTCCAGACCACCTGCGTGGTGCATTCTTGTGCCACAATCTTGACTCTACTGCTTTCTCTTTCCTGTCTTTAAGAGCGAATTTTCTTTCGGGTTTGGTGATTCCTTAAATAAACAAAAAAGCCTTTACAATCTGTCTTGAAGGCCAGAAGTACTGTTTCTGTAACCCGGGTCAGCTCACAGTGATCTGACACCACTTACTTGTCTGTCGGAGCTCAGCATCCATTTGGCAGTTAATCACCTACTGCTTTATAGCAGAAGTCTTTGAACTTTTTTTCAGAAATATACTTTGGCTCTGTAATTTGATTGTGAACTCCTTGGGGGAAAGGGAATGGTTTTATACTCTTTTCACATTGCCTCAAAAAAATACTTTGAACACATTGTGATGCTCAATAAAAGTTTGCTAATTGAAATATCAAGAACGCTTTTTCACAGCTCTTAAAGCCTGGCATTTGGCCCACTAGAAACAGGGAAAGCTCTGGACCACAGTCAGAAGACCCGTGTTAAAGTTCGAATTTCACTGCTTAGTTGCCAGTGTGACCTAGGTGCAAGTGACTTATTCTTTTTAACCTTAGACTCATTTTCTTTACCTGTAAATTAAGATGAGATTAATAATATTTTTGCTACCTGGATCACCAAGTTATTTTGAGGAAAACATGTTGCAAAATGGACAGCACTTTAGATGTGTAAATTATTATGATCTTGTGAGTTGGTAATATCAAATGAGTTAAAAATATGTGGAAGTACCTTTGCAAGAGCAAAGTTCTCTGTCAAGGTAAGCTATTAATAGTAATAGAAGTTAATGCAAATAGATGTTTTAAAAATTTTCACAAAGTATTTCATTTGAAAATGTACTAGCTTTAATAGTTATTTTGCTGTGTTTCTTCATTATGTGGATTGTATGGGTACTCAGATTTCTAGAGTTTCTTACCTTTTTCTGATATTTACTGAGAATAATCTAAATGTTTGCTCATAAAGGAGCATATATTTTTTAAGTGTGGTAAAAGAATTGTAACTTAAGTAATAATGTTCTGCTGGTAGGTTATTGCTTGTAGATTACTTGGCTGTGGCAGAAATTTGTAATCAAACAGGCTCTTCAGTCTCTTAGGCCAAATTCAGGGTTAGCCAAGACTAGGTCTTCTTTCCAGTTGTTTTGTAATTACCTCCATGTATCTCCTATTACAGTTCTTAGCTGAAATTTTAAAAGATGCTTTTCTGTCTAGTGGGTAGGTGATATTTAACAGAGGGAATGTTGGCCTAATATATATGATTCTTCATTTTTAAATAAGTGACGTACTTCTTTAGAAGGAAATTGGAGTAGATAAGTTGCTCTATCTTTTGTAACACTTGTGCAACTTTAAGTTTCAACCTCTTATGTAATATTTTAACTCCTAAGGTGCTATTTTTGAGAGGTTGGCAAATGGGATTATATAGGTTTGGGGATGAAAAAAACCTTCAAATTAGAAAAAAATGAAATTAGAACTTACGATGATTTTTTAAAAAAATTAGGCTTTGTTATGAATTCTATTATAAACTTGTATTGAAATATATCTTCATTTAAATGTTTTTATTTTACCTTACAATATAAACATAAAATATAATTCGTGTACGTATTCATAACCGGCATAGCCGTATCTTTTTTGTTCATTTTAGTACTCTGGCATATATATGACCAGACCATTGGCTGTGGCAGGGGTTTAGCAAGTTAGAAAATATTATAAATAGAATGAAGTTAGCATCTTTTTCTGTAACTACATTATAGGGTAGGTCAGTTTAAAGTCAGCAAGCATTTATTAAGTACCAACTATGTGCAAGAAACTGTGCTTATCTGAATATTCCAGCTTTAGTTTTTAGGTGATCATGCCAGTGACTCTGTTCAGCCAACTTGACATGTTTTAAAATTAGTTTCTTGGGACCACAGTAATACATGTAGAGTGTTCTTATTGAGCATGTTTAATTTCAAACAAGTGGGACTTAAATCAGACCATGTGAATTAAGGCAGATATACTTATGAATGGTAATCTCATGTGCGTATATTTTAATGGTAAATTTGGTAATGGAAGAAGCTTGTATAAGGGGGAAGATAAACCTATACTTTTTCGTAACCGAATCTATTGGATGTAATGGAATAAACAGTGGACTGGGAACCAGAAAACCTTAGTTGCGAGCGCTGACTCTTCCATTTAACTAGGTATGTAATATCACTAATGTTCTTAGGCCTCAGTTTTATCTATAAAATGAGAGAGAATTAAACCAGAGGATATCTAAGGTTTTTTCCAGTTCTTAAGGGCCTGAAATTCTTTAGTAATGCAGCCTCTTAAAGCATTGCCTTAAAAAGCAAGAGATTTAAGGAAAAATTGATTGCTAACTATTGAAATATTAAATTAGGCTAAATGCTAATATTTAAAACAAAAACGTCCAAATTACTGTTGTGCTAGATAGCAATTGGCTACACTTTTTTAAGCTGCTAGACCAGTTAGTGAACATTTGTTGAAGGCCTACTGTGTGCTAGATACTCTGTTAAGCTCTGGAGTTAAATAAAAGAGGCAAAAACCTAAAGGAAGCCAGTAAGCAGAGATGAAGAAGAAGAGCATTTCAAGCATGAAGGGACAGCAAAAGGAAATTCCTAGACCCTAGAGATGCAGTATCTTGATAATGGAACAGCAAGGAAGCCAGTGTCACTGGCTCAAAGAGTATATGGGGGCAGGGGAGGAAAGACTGGAAAGGACTAGGCTATGAATGTCAAACAGGATTTTTTGTATTTGATCCTGGAGGCAATGGGCAACCATTGGAGTTTATTGAGTAGGAGCGTGACATGGTTGGATCTGTGCTTTAGGAAAATTACTTTGGTGGTTAGGTGCAAGCTAGGTTGCAGTGGGGAGAGACTTGAGGCAGGCATATCCACCAACATTTCAGTAGTCCAAGTATGAGATGGTGGGGGCTGGTTCCAGGGTGGTATCAGAGGAGAAAGGGGGGCATATTTGAGAGATGTTGAAAAAATGAAAACAGGCATTGGCAAAAGATTGGTTGGAGCTGGTCGTGAGAGTTAGTGAGGAGTTGAGGATGACTCCTAGGTTATGAGCCTATGAGGAAAGTAGTATTTAGTCTCAACATTCCATTACTTTATTTTACGTGCTCAAGTGCCAAATAACTAATGAGATACTTAGCTTATTAGTTTAATAAATTGAGGTCTTATCTAGTATCTAGAAAAATGCCTTTCCATTTTATTTAATTTCTAGTGAAACTTTATGGGCATTCACCTGCAAATCAGGCTTTATAGTGCTTTAATATTTAGATACATTTTTGGCAATTTAATATTAATTTCTAGTTCTCAAATTGTGTTTAGTTTTTTAGGCTGCTTTAATTAAAATGATAAGATCTATATTCTCCACTGCCGTGTGGTTATATGTATTTAGAGTGCTGGGTTTTTTTGAGGCAGTATGGCTTAGTGAATAACAGTGCTGACACTGGAGTTAAAAACCTGAGTTTAACTTCCACCTCTAGTTGGGTGACAGCGGACAAGTCATTTAACCTCTTTCTGTTTGCTCATGTGTTAAAATGAGGCTAGTATCTATAGAATTTAATTTCATAGGTATTATGAAGCTCAAGACACTGTATGTAAAAATCTTTAGCAATCTTCAAAGTATGATAAATGTCTCAACCTGCCCTGCCTCCCCCTTTTACTTTTTTCCCTCTGGTCTTTCAAGGTGATTGTGACCACATCAGCTCCCATAAGTTCAGTTATCACCTTTATGCAGATGACTCCCTCTATATCCAGGTTCAGTCTTTCTCCTGAGATCCAGCCCTGTATCACCATATTTCCATTGGACTCTCCCTTAAGTGTCTCAAACTCAACATACCCAAAACAATTCATTTTTCTTCTCCAAATCTTAACAGCCTTGTTTCTGTCTATGGCACTATCATCTTTCTTTGTCATTCGCCATCACCCTCGTATTAAATAAATTGTCTAGTTTTCTTGATTCTTCCTTTGCTGTATTTCACATCCATCTATTCATACAGCTATCACCTTAGTTCAGCCCTTATCACCTCTTGTCTGGACAACTGTACTGATTGGTCTAATCTCTTCTCTTCAGCCTATCCTCTCCAGGCTGCTGCCAAATTGATATTCGTAAAATACATATCTAACTAGGTCATGCTTCTGCTCAGGCTGCTTCATGGGCTTTCTATTGCCTCCATAACAGGAGTCCTTAATGTGGGATCCATGGAGAGATTTCAGGGGGCCTGTGAAGTTGGATGGGGAAAAAAAATTACACCATTATTTTCAGGAATCTTTTAATTGAAATTTAGCATTTCCTTCAATTATTTAAAAAACCTTATTCCAAGAAGAGTTCCATTGGTTTCACCAGATTGACAGAGGTAAAGAGTCCATAATGCAAAAAACAACCTCTGTTTAGAAATAAAATAGACTCCTCTATTCGGCTTTTACTTTTTTTCACAATCTGGTCCCCAGCCTACCTTTCCAAATTTATTTGAAATTACTCTCCCTTACACACTCAGTTATGCTAGCTTGATACGTTTTAAAATAAAAATTTGAGGGGAAATCTACATAGAGATATAGAACCACAACAATAAGAAAGTAGTTTGCTTAGATAATTTGCTCATCAAGCATTAATTTCAAACAGTTTGAACTTGCTTAATTCAGACCATGTAAAAGTTAGCCCATTTGTGCAGAACAAAGTAGCTACGTGCTGTTTCTTGTATGCAACATTTCATTTCCTTTTAATTTGCTGTATTTCTAGAATGTATTTCCTTCTCTTGGCCACCTTATAGAATAATTAACTTTCTTTAAAGCCCGGCATAAATGCTATCTCCTTCTGGAAACCTACTCTATTCTTCCTTCCTCTCCCATTTCACCAGGCACTAAGACCCTTCACTCTCCCAGAAGCTAATTTGTATAATATTTTTCTTTGTATTGTTCCCACCACCCTCATAGAATGTAGCCTCTTTTTAGGGCAGACTTTCATTTTTGTATTTGTTTTCTCTAGTGTCTGCCAATAGACACTAGAGGCCCATGCCATAATGCCTTCGTTGAGGCATTACAAAGGGCCCAGAGAGGCCAGAAAACTTCTACTTGGCAGCCTAAGACTGGGAGCCAGGTGAGACTCTTAGTTCCCAGGCAGGAATGGGGCTAACTGGACTTCTGTGGAGCAAGGAACCCCCTGCTGATGAAGCTGACATCAGTCAACATGCATGCATGCATTAAGCATCTCCTCTGTGCCAGGTACTAGGCAGAGACCAGCAATCCTAAGAAACAGACATTTCCAACCTTGGCAGACATTTTTTTAAAACTGATTAATTTATAAAGTGACTAAAGAGGAGTGCTTTGGCAGTTTAGCTGGTTTTTAGCGAAGTATTTGATGAATGTTATATTCTTGTGTACAAAATGAAGAGAAGTAGGTCAGATGATAGTTACACATAGATGATTCAACATGGATTGAATGACTAGAGTAACAAATGTAAATGGTTCCATGTCAACTTGGAAAGGTCTCTTGGAGTGCCTTAGGGAGCTCTCCTTGGACTTGTGCTCTTTATCATACATTGTTATCAATGACTTGGGTAATGATGTAGCTTATTTGTCAAATTTCCACCGTGCAAAGTTGGGAATGGTAGCTAATACATTAGATAACAGTAAGGATCTAAACATACAGTAATGGTGTAAAATGGTGGGCCAAATCTAGTAAGATGAGACCATTAAGGACTACTTAAGCCATTCAATTCAGCATACTTAGAGTACATGTACCACATCAGAGTACAAGAAGCTTGTTGGGAGAGTATGGGAAGTTTTGTGTTCAGTTCTAGGCACCATATTTTTGGGAGGGACTGCTGTAGGGAGTGGTAGGGAGTGAGGGTGATGAGGATGGCGAAGAGGCTTGAGATATTGCCATATGAAGATCAGTCGAAGGAGCTGGATATATTGAGGCTGGAGAAGAGAAGGCTTGGGATACAGCATACGAATCTACCTTTTAGATAATTAAAAATAATTCATATGGAAGGGGGATTAGATTTGTTCTTCTTTGCCCTAAAGTTTCCTAACCTTTGTCATTCTTTTTACCCATTGGGCTTTGAATAAACCTTTCTATGCTTCCTGTTCTGTATGAAAGGAAGTAAAATCTAAAGTTTACCTTTCATCTGCACATAAGAGATTAATTTTTATTTTGTATATACTATTTTTTCTGCTAAGAGTACTGGTTTTAGAATATTTTGATAGGCTAATATAGTTGTTTACCAAATATTTCCCATACTTTCTTGACAAGCTTCTTGTACCCTGTTGGGGTACGTGTACTCTAGGTTGGAAATCCCTTCCCTAGAGGAGACTACTCACATCTAGTTGGGTTGAAGTTGCAGAGAGGCAGTTAAATGCAGGCTTCTGGGAATATATGTAATTTATTATAGTATATACTTTAATATAAATATCTAAACTTTGCTGTAGTAATAATAGCTACATTTAAAGTAATGCCTTATTTAAAGTTTACAAAACACTTCATGTAGGTTTATTTTCTGTAGGAAGCAGATATGTGTCTAATCAAACTAACTGATTCTAATTTTATTTTTGAGACTAGATCTGCCTATTTCACCAAGGCTGGAAATTCATTCATGGACCTAATCCCACTTCTCATTGGCACAGGAACTTTGACCTGCTCCTTTTCTGATGTGGGATGATTTGCCTATTGTTAGGCAGCCTGTTGGTTTGGGACACACCTCCAATGCCTGACCAGCTTTAGCCCACTGCCACTTACAACTCCTGAGCTCATTCTCTCTACCAACCTCAGACTTCCTTGTAACAAGGATTGCTATTTACTGTGCCACCACACCAGCTGGCTCTTTTTCATATTGTAACAAGTGGGAAATGAGTGAAAAGAGTGATTCAAAAGGAGATTGGGGATGTGAGTGGAATGTTTACTTAACTATTTTCTAATTTTTAAAATTCCTGTGCCTAAAATCTATATTCACTGGATGCCTTAATTTTCTTCATGTGGAGAAAATACTTTCTTTGTTCTGTTATCCATCTTTATGTGCCTATCTCATCAGTACAGAAAACATAATGTACTAAAACTCAAGCTAATTATTTTCCTCCTTTATAAATCACTTCCCAAATTCCTCTTTACTACAAGTTTTCAGGCTGTTTGGCTGATCTGTCCTCACAACCATTGATATCTTTTTGACCCTTTTCTTCCTAACCTATTTCCCTGTCATTCTACTTTATATTATATAAAAGAGCAAGAAAACTTTTAAAGTTGTAATCAAGTCTCAGTGTTCCAGACAGCATAAAAATTACACAGCAATTGTGGATGGGCATTGTCAGGAGTGTCCTTTAAGGGTTTGGGGAAAAGGTTCCCAATAATAAAGAAGCCACAGGTCTGGACTTATTTTTAAAAAAATCAATTCACTTCTTGACTCAGAATTCTCTTCCCTTCTAAGAGGGCTTTTATTTTCTTCTTGTTGAATGTGAATATAGGAGAATAGTTGATAGGGTTCACCTTGGAGTCAGAAGACCTTCATTTAAGGCCTGTCCCTGACATACTAGCTTTGTGACCCATGGGCAAATCACCTAAGCCAGAGAACTTAAGAATCTTTTAGATAGTTACCCATTTGCATTGATGGGGAGAAAAACTGGGAATTCCTTGCATCAGTGAAATCCAGGTTTTGATTTTTTAAAAATTGAATTAAAATGCTTAAGCATATGATTCAGGACTTTCTGTAGGTTGTTTTTTCCTATAAGTCCAATTCGTACTACGTGTGTGTGTGTGTGTGTGTGTGTGTTAATTAACATATCTTTTCCTGTGATCTTTTTGAAGGGGGAGATATGTATAAGCCTAGTCACGGTATCATTGAGTCAAAAATATGAAATTTAGTGACTTTGGTGAGGGGAGTATAGTTGTGTGGTGCTCTGCAAAATGGCTGTATAACTTCATGGTTCCATTAGTGGTCCATTATTGTACCAGTTTTCCCCAGAGTCCCTCCAGTGTTTGACAAAGCTGACAAAGAAAAGGAAAATAACAATAGATATGAGGTGGAAGCTCAGACTCAATTTACATTTCTCCTTGTGATTTGGGACTTTTTTTTTTATTTGGTTGTTCATTGTTTGGTTTTCATCTATTTTTGAACTTGCCTATTCATATCTCTTGAAATCTTTATTATGATTCTTGTTCTTATGTATTTGAATCTGTTTACTGTATGTTTTGTTTGGAAAAGCCCTGCTGCTAAATGCTATTTCTGCCATTTATTCTCTTAACATCTCTTTCCCTTCCTCCTCCCCACTTTAGAAGGTAGTGAGAAAGAAGGTAAGTGATCAACACCATCAAAGGTTCTTACTTTTTTTTCCCCCTTTTGATCAACTCTTCAGAAGTTTGTTTTCATTGTTACTCTTCTCTCCCATACTACCCCTCCCTCTCCAGTCCCCTACTCACCTATTTCCCTGTAGAGTTTTAAAAAAAATTTTCCCTAATAGAAATTTATTTTCTTTCCTCACCTCTCCTACCTTAAAAAAAGAAAGAAAAAACAAAATCCTTGAACAAATATTCATAGTTATGAAAAATCCTGCATAGACTATGTCCAAATAATGTGTGTCTTACTCTGTTATCCTGTCAGGAGGTGGGTAGCATGTTTCTTTATTGGTCTTTGGGACTCATGGTTGGTCATTGTATTCATCAGAATTCCTAAGTGTTTCACTGTTGTTTGTTTCTACTTGGTGTTATTTTATAAATTGTTCTCTCTTTACTCTGTATTAGTTCATTTAAGTCTTCCTAGGTTTCTCTGTTTCTCCCTTTCATCGTTTCTTATGGCATGATAGTATCCATTATTTTTGCATACTGTTGAGTATTTTTCTACAATAAACTGTATGTGTACGTGGTGATTGTGTACACACACACACACAACACACGTACACATGTACACATGTTCTGCAAGTTTCTACCTCCCCTTCATCTTGTTCATCTAAGAGTAAGGTTCATCTGATGCTTTTTTCCATCATCCCTTCCTCCGTGTTTTTGTCTATTCTTGTAAATCCGCAGTATGTAAGATAGCAAGTTCATTTCCCTTCTTTGTTATTTCTACACTAGTGGATTCATTTTACCTTTTCTCTTCTGTCTCCTATTAAAATTTCAGAACAGAACCAATTCACTACCTGGACCTCTGTTTTTCTTATTCAATTCCCACAATACCTTTTAAAGACATTGTTTCTGAAAAGATACTTGTTTCTTCCTCTCCCATTTAGAATGTTATAGTTATATAGACCCAATTACTCATAAATTTTCCCTTCTAGATTAATACTCTTATTCTGGATTTTTCATAGCAATGCGTTAAAGCCATCTTTCTCATTAAAGGTCCATTTGGAATGTTAGCACTTCATGTTGTATATTCCCTTCTATTTGCTCATTTACATTGCTTTTTGTAGCTTTATCTTGACTCTTGTGTTTGGGTTTCAGAGTTTTTATTGAGCCCTATCAGTCAGTCAGTCAATCAATGTCTATTAAGGACCTTCTGTTTTCAGATACTGTGTTAAGCTAAGAAAACAGCAAAAAAGGTAAAAGACAACCCTTGATTCCAAGGAGCTCAGTCTAATGAGGGAGAAGACTACAAAGAGAATAAATTGGAAGCAGTCAACAGAGGGAAAGCAAATAGGGAAAGGCTTCCTGTGAAAGGTAAAATTTTAGCAAGAACTTGAAGGAAGCTAAGAAAGCCAGCAGGCAGAAATGAGGAGGGAGGAACTATGGCCAATAGGGAGACAAACAATGAAAAATGCCTGGAGTTAGGGGATAGTGTTTTTATTGGGAATTTTTGAAAATCCTTTATTCCATTAAAGATCCATTTTTTTTCCTTTTTAAAATTATATTTAACTTAGTTCTTGACTGTGGTTCTTTGGACTTTGGACTCTTTCTGGCTGATCTTAAGCAATTTGAGGGCAGGAATGTCTTTTGCCTCTTTTTGTGTCCCCAGAGCTCAGCAGTACCTGGCACAGAGTAGGTGCTTAATAAATGTTTATTGAGTTAATTGCTTATAATATTTTTTCTTTGACGTGGAACTTCTGGATTCTGGCTATGACACTTACAGGACTTTTACGGGGTTTCTTTCAGTAAGTAGTCATTGGCTTCTTTCTTTTTAAATATATATTTAATTTATTTTCCATTTTCAACATTCACTTCCATAAGTTTTTGAATTTTCTTCCCCCCCCGCCCCAAGATGCCATGCAATCTGATATGGGCTCTATGCATACATTCCTGTTAAACACATCTTCACATTAGTCCTGTTGCATAGAAGAACTATAAAGAATGGGAGAAGCCATGAGAAAGAAAACAAAGCAAAGGAGAATACTGTCTGCTTCACTCTCTGTCCCGACTCCATAGTTCTTTCTCTGGATGTAGATGGCATTTTCCATCATGAGTCCTTTGGAAAAGTTCTAGGTCCTTGTATTGCTAAGAAGGGTTCTATCAAAATCAGTCCTCTCACACTGTGGCTGTTACTGTGTACAATGTTCTTCTGTTTCTGCTCCCTTTCCTCAGCATCAATTCATATAAGTCTTTCCAGGTTTTCCCAAAGTCCACCTGCTCATCATTTCTTATAGCACAATAGTATTCCATTACCTTCATATACCACAACTTGTTCAGCCATTCCCCAGTTGATGGTCATCCCCTTGATTTCCAGTTCTTGGCCACCAGAAAAAGAGCTGCTTATAAGTATTTTCGTTCATTTGGGTCCTTTTCCCGTTTTTATGATCTCTTTGCAATACAGCCCTAGGAGTGATATTGCTGGGTCAAAGGGTATGCACATTTTTACAGCGCTTTGGGCATAGTTCCAAATTGCTCTCCTGAGTGGTTGGGTCATTGACTTCCTTCTAATTTCACTTTGCCTTCTAGTTTTAATAAATCTGGGATGTTTTCATTGATGATTGCTTTTTCTTTTCTGTTTGTATATATTTTATTTAATATTTTAGTTTTCCACATTGATTTCCACAAGATTTTGAATTACATATTTTCTCCCCATTTCTACCCCCTCCCCATTCCAAGCTGGCATATGTTCTGATTGCTTCGTTTCCCAGTCAGCCCTTCCCTCTTTCACTCCATTCCCCTTCCCTTTACTTTCTCGTAGGGTAGGATAGATTTCTATGCCCCAGTCCTTGTATGTCTTATTTCCCAGCTGCATGCAAAAAATTTTTCTTTGTAATTTTTTTAAGCATCTGCTTTTAAAACTTTGAGTTCCAAATTCTCTCCCCTCTTCCCTTCCCACCTACCCTCCCTAGGAAGGCAAGCAATTCAACATAGATCGCACATGTATCATTATGCAAAACACTTCCACAATGCTCATGTTGTGAAAGGCTAACTGTTTCCTTCCATCCTATCCTGTCCCTTTATTCAGTTTTCTCCCTTGACTCTGTCCCTTTTCAAATGTATTTGCTTTTGATGGCCTCCTTCCCCTGTCTGCCCTCCCTTCTCTATCATCCCCCCTTTTTTTATCCCCTTCCCCTTTCTTACCTGTGGAGTAAGATACCCAATTGAGTGTGTATGTTATTCCCTCCTCAAGTTCAATCCAATGAGAGTAAGATTCACTCATTCCCCCTTACCTGCCCCCTCTTCCCTTCCAACAGAACTGCTTTTTCTTGCCACTTTTATGTGAGATAAATTTACCCCATTCTACTCTCCCTTTCTCCCTCTCTCAATATATTCCTCTTTTACCCCTTAAATTTATTTCATTTTTTTAGATATCATCCCTTCATATTCAACTCATCCTGTGCCCTCTGTCTGTGTTCCCTTCAACTACCCTAATACTGAGAAAGGACTCCTGATTTACACATATCATCTTTCCATGTAAGGAATGTAAACATAATAGTTCAACTTTAGTAAGTCCCGGGTGAATTCTCTTTCTTGTTTACCGTTTCATGCTTCTCTTGATTCTTGTATTTGAAAATCAGATTTTCTATTCAGCTCTGGTCTTTTCACTGAGAAAGCTTGAAAGTCCTCTATTTTGTTGAAAATCCATATTTTGCCTTGGAGTATTATGCTCAGATTTGCTGGGTAGGTGATTCTTGGTTTTAATCCTAGCTCCATTGACCTCCAGAATATCATATTCCAAGCCCTTTGATCCTATAATGTAGAGGATGCTAGATCTTGTGTTGTTCTGATTGTGTTTCCACCATATTCAAATTGTTTCTTTCTGGATGCTTGCGGTATTTTCTCCTTGACCTGGAAACTCTGTAATTTGGCGATAATATTCCTATCTCTATTTTTCTCCTGGCTCTGTTTTCCAGGTCAGTGGTTTTTCCAATGAGATAGTTCACGTTGTCTTCCATTTTTTCATTCCTTTGGTTCTTTTTTATAATATCTTGGTTTCTCATGAAGTCACTAGCTTCCACTTGCTCCAATCTAATTTTTAAGGTAGTATTTTTTTGGTCTTTTGGACTTCCTTTTCCATTTGGCTAATTCCGCTTTTCAAGGCATTCTTCTCCTCATTGGCTTTTTGGAGCTCTTTTGCCATTTGGGTTAGTCTATTTTTTAAGGTGTTATTTTCTTCAGTATTTTTTTGGGTCTCCTTTAGCAAGTCATTGACTTATTTTTCATGGTTTTCTTGCATCACTCTCATTTCTCTTCCCAATTTTTCCTCCTTCTCTTGCTTTTCCAAATGCTTTTTTGCATGTGTTTTTTGGAGGCTTTTGATGTAGCTTCTTTGACTTTGTTGACTTCTTCTGGCTGTATGATTTGATCTTCTTTGTTACCAAAAAAGGAATCTAGAGTTTGAGTTTGAGTCTGAGTTTGTTTTTTGTTGCCTGTTCATATTCCCAGCGAATTACTTGACTCTTGAGCTTTTTGTCAGGATATGACTGCTTGTAGAATAGAGAGTACTTTGTACCAAGCTTTAGAGTCCAAGCACTGCTGTTTTCAGAGCTACTTCTACTCCACCGTCACCCCAGGCTCTTGTCACAGCAGCGTTCCTCTTCCCCCAGGAACCGCTAACCAGGACCACAATTCAGATTCAAGAAGGGCACAGCAAGAGAATCTGCCTTTGTGCCCACAAAGCACTCCTTGCATTCCCTCTCTGATCCACTGCTAGATTCCTCCCACCATGTGAGCCAGGGATTCAGGAAGCCGCTGATGTTGGTGCTCTGGAGGCAGCCTTAGGGGCTTCCTGCTGCTGGTACCGCCATACTGCATGACCTCTTCCACTCCCAGAGCTGGCAGGCAGATCACTATGAACTCGATCTCTCTAACCAGCTCTTTGGTGTTTATGGGTTGAGAAGTCTGGTAACTGCCACAACTCACTGTTTCATGGCCCCAAGGCCTCTTCCTGCTCACTGACTCTGGGTCAGGTCTGGTCTGTACCAGCGTGGCCCACTCTGGGCTGCCTTTCACTCTCAGCACTGTGCGATAGACCCCTCCCGGTGACCATCCAGGTTGTCCTGGGCTGGAGATCTGTTTCCCTCTGCTATTAAGTGGGTCCTGTAGCTCTAGAATTTGTTCAGAGCCATTTTTTACAGGTGTTTGGAGGGATTTAGAAGGGAGCTTAAGCAAGTCCCTGATTTCCTACTGCCATCTTGGCTCTGCCCCCCCATTGATGATTTCTTGAAACATAGTGTCTAGGCATTTTTTTTTTTTTGAGAATTATAGTTTTCATGGAGCCCAATGAATATTAAATTTTGACCTATTTTCTCAGGTCATTGGTTTTTGGTAGATAACCTTATGTTTTCTCCAATTTTTTTTTTTTATTTTTGATCTTGCGATTTTATTTTAATATTTCTTGTCTTACAGAGTCATCGCTTTCTTTTTGGCCTCTTCTGATTTTTAAGGAATCCTTTTTTTGGGCAAAGTATAACACTTTCTATTCTAAGCTACTCTTTCTACATCCAATTCCACACCCCAGAACTTTTATTCTGTCTTGCTTCAGCTTTTTTTTTTTCCAGGTATTCGTGTAGTCCTTGTGAAAAATCCCTTTTTTCCTTTGAGTCTTTTACTCGTTCTCTTATTTCCTTCCAAACTGGAGTTTTTGCATATCTCTAATTTGGATTTTTTGTGTATTGTTTATGGTAGTTTGTGTCTTGTATCTACTCTTATTTTTCACCTTAGTGGTTGAATTATGAAGTTGCAGCAGGATCTCATGCTCTGCTTTTGGGTGAGGTGGTTGGGCCTTTTTGGGCCTCAACCTGGCACTGATCTCCACCTCCCAAATATGTTTTTGCTAAGAGCACTCTTGGGTTCTTAGGTTTTAAGGTCTTCCTTTCCTCCCCCCTACCCCTTTTTTTAGGTTCAAAGTGCTGAATTTTCAGTTTCCTGTGGTCTCCTAAGCTCTGAAATTCTCTGCTGAGGTGCTCTGGTCTGCACTGCTAGACCCACATTGGTTGCTGTTGCCCTTGATGGCTTGAAAGGTCCATGCTGTGGGTTTCTCTGGGACTTTCTTGTGATAATCTTCCACTCCTGCTGGCTCTGATTGTTGGCGTTTCTGGCAGGGCCCCCTTTCCTATTGCCTGTAGGCTTTTGGCCTACTTTTTATGAGGTGGATGGAGTCACTTACTATAGTTTGTCATTGGATTTATTGATCATTATTTGGTCTGGTGTTATTTTTAGGTTTTTGGTAGAATTAGAAGTATGTGGGAACTGGACCTGTCTGATAAATGTTCAAGTGGACATCTTGGGCAGAATCTTTTTTTTTTTTTTGAATAAGTTTTAATGATGCCTCTTCCTTTTACATTTGTCTCTTTGTGGGGGACAGAAATGTGTTTCTGTTGGTTGTCTAGGACTGTTGGTATTTCAGTTATTCAGAGTTTCACTTCCTTTTTAGTAATATTTTCACATATGTTGTTGTGGTCCTTGTATAAGTAGTTGTTCTGGTTTTGTTTTAAAAATCTTATCATATTTCCCTTATGTTGACTGTGACATTGCACAGTAATATTCCATTATATGCATATAGTCCAATTGGTTTACCCTGGTCAATGAGCAACCATTTTGTTTCCAGTTATCAGCTACCACAAAAATGCTGCTATAAGTATTTTTGTGTGTACTGGAAATTTGTTTTTGTCTTTAATCTTGTGAGATCATTAATACTCAGCAGCGAGATTGCTAATCAGATTGAATGCTTTAGTCATGTTTCTTGCATAATTCCAAATTGTTATCCAGCATTATTGGACCAATCCACAGTTCCACCAATAATACAGTCATGTGCTTGTCTTCACTTGTAGCCATTTGTTTTCATATTTACCAGTTTGTGGGAAGTGACATGAAGACATAGAAATTATAATTTGCCTTTCTCTTGTTAGTGATTTGGAGCATGTTTTCATGGGGTTATTTAGAAATTGCATTTCTTTTGAAAACTGTTTCTGTTCTTTGACCATTTATCTATAGGGAATGGTAGTTAGTATTTTTTTGTATTAATTTCCTTTATATCTTGGATACCAGACTTTTATCAGTGATATTTGTTGTAAGGGTTTTTTTTTTTTTATCATATCAGTTTCTTCTAGTTGTACTGATTTTGCTTGTACAAAAGCCTTTACATTTTATGGAATTAAAATTGTCTATTTTGTTTTATGATGATCTCTATCCCTTGTTTAGTTAAGAATTTTCTTGATTGACCTAGTTGTAAGGGTGGGTACTTTTGTTCTCCTTTTAACTTTTGTTTTTAATGAAAATGACTTTTTATGTTCAGATCTTGTGTCCATTTGGAAACTTATTGTAGTATAATATAGTGTAAGATGAAGGCATTACTGTAATTTTGTTCTTATTTTTATATTGCCTACATTTCTCAATATATTCCTTTTTTTTCCCTTCCCAGAGAGACATTCCTTGTAACCAAGAATTAAAAGGGGAAAAAACTGTTGAGCAAAACTGAACAAAATATAACAGAAAAGTCTTATGTCACATGCAATGCTCCATTTTCTGCAGAAGAGTGGAGCCTGTCTTCTTATATTTCTTCCTTGGGACCAAACCTGAAAATTATAGTTTTACAGAATTCATTTTTGATTGTTGTTGTTCTTTACAATTGTTATAATTGTTTATATTGTTTTTCCTAGTTTTGTTTACTTTGCATCAGTTCATGTCTCTTCCCATGCTTCTTTGTTGTTTTTCATATTTATTTCTTACAGCATAGTAATAATATCCAATTACTTTTGAACCATAACTTAGTCAGTTCCTAATTATCTTGCTATTACAAACATTTTGGTAATATGAGGTTTTTTTTTTTTTGTCATTGAACTCTTTGGCGTAAATATGTAAATACCTAATGGTGGAATCTTGGTCAAAGGCTATGAACATTTTAATTATTTTCTTTGTCTAAATCCACATTTTTTTCTAGAATGGTTGGACCAGTTCACAGAGCTAAATCTACTGTTAGTGCACCTTATTTTTTCACAGCCTCCAAAATAGACTATCCCTGTCTTTAGTCATTTTTACCAGTTTGCTGGGGTGAATTGAAGCCTTGTTTTGATGTTCATTTCTCCTATTTTTAGTCATTTGTAGCATTTTTACATTAAATCATTCATTTTCTAAACCTAATTTATGTCAAACCCCAACTGCAAGTTTTCCTAGCAATTCTTGTCAATTAAGGGACACCTTCCCCTAGTACTTTATGTACTTGGCTTTATAAAAAAGTAGGCTGTTGCTCTTATTTTTTGTCTGATTCTTGCTTATCTAAGTCCCTTCCACTGATCTAGTTTTCTATTTTTTTAACCAGCACTAAATAGTTTTAATATCGTAACTATTATGTAATATGGTTTGAAGTCTGGTAATGCTATATACCTCCTTTCTTATTCTGCTTTTTCAAATTATTTCCCTTGAGCTCCTAGCCTTTTTGTTACCCCAAATTAAATTTTGTTGCTTCCTTTTTTAGCTATAGAAAATATCTTTGGTAATTTGCTGTAGCAGTCAATCTCTACAATACCACACCATTTTTATTACATGTGCACAACTCAGCCACAAATAATGAACTCTTTTTACAGAAGTCTTCCTTTATTTCTATAAAGAATTTGGATTTTGTGCATATCTTGGTAGTTACCTCCCAGTTTGAATTTTCTGCTCCAACCAAGCAAAAGTACCTCAGATGGAATTATTACTACATTAATTTTGTTTCTTCCAAAGATGCAGATTGCAATCCATCTATCTCTGATTATCCTGTGAAACTCTTGTCCATATCCTTATATAAGTTTAATATCCAGTGCAGGATACCATAGAACACTTTGGCTATCTGCCTGTCATCTCTCACCATGTGACTAGGCTATCATATCTTCTTATTGTACCTTTGCCTGATGATATTTTACTGCTTCAGAGTTCCTTATTGATTATATATATAACCTGCTCACACATACTTTCTGGTGCCCTTGATTTTCAGCCCTTCAGAGATTGTTGTATCCATATCCTGCTGTGATAAGGCAATACTAGTAGAATGTTGGCATTAAAAAGATCCTTATTTCCAGGATATGCTTAGGGTCATTATTTGAAATTTGCAATTTCATAAAGGCCTGCTTTTCTATCCCTGTTCAACTGTTGGCTTAACTCACTGTCTCTTTGTACTCTATCCCAGATTCATACTGATGGACAAGCTGTTTAGGGCCAAATGCATGTTATCTGGGTAATAGACATTTTTCATCCACTTGATCTTTCCTACATGTACGGTCAGGCCAAACTCATCAAGTCTCATATATTTCTTCCTTTATCCTTTTCCAAAATTATTTTATGTACCAGTTTCTTTCCTTTTTTGAAACGCCCCTCAGTGCTGCTTTTTGTCAAAACTGCTAAAATGTTCCTCCATTATTTTTCCCAGAGTAACCACCATAATCACTATCAAACATTAAGTTCTTATTATGTTTAAGGTACTGTTACGTTCAGGAAATGCAAAGAGGTCTCAAATATGGTTACTTTGCTCTTTTCAAAGTTACCAGAGATCTCTTAATTGCCAAAGTCTAATGATATTTCATCAGTCCTAATCCTTGATTTCTTTGCAGCCTTTGACAATGTCCATTACCCTCTTCTCTTGGATACTCCATCTCATGTCTAGATTTTCAAGACACTCTTCTCTCTTGACTCTCCTCCTACTTGTTTTACTGCTCCTTTTCAGTCTTTTATGCTTTGTCTTTCTTCAGTTCACACTCATTGTGGGCATTCTCCAGAGCTCTGTCCTTGACTCTCTTCTTTTTTTCCTCTAGACCATCTTGCTTTAGTAATACCATCCTATAGGTTCAATTGTTATCTCTCTGCAGATGTTTCTCAGAACTAGGTGTCTAGGTTTTCCTGAACTCTAGCCCCATGTTGTGAACTGCTTTTTGGATGTCTCCTACTAGATATCTCATAGGCATCTCAGATGAAACATGTCCAAAGGAGCTTACTCCAAACGTTCCTTATTTCTGTTGAGAGTGCCTAGGGGCACCTAGGTGGTGCAGTGAGTAGAGCACTGGCCCTGGAATCAGGAGGACCTGAGTTCAAATGTGGCCTCAGACACTTGACACACTAGCTCTGTGACCTTGGGCAAGTCACTTAATCCCAATTGCCCTGCCTTCCGCCCTCCAAAAAAAAAAAAAGTACCAGTATCTGATCAGTTGTCTGCCTAAGTTTGCAACCTCCGATTGACTTGACTCATATCTCTTCCTCACCTTCCTGCCTCCCCACATCCAGTCATTTACCACATCAACTTTTTACCCAAACCTCAGCACAGTGCTTGGCATGTAGTAAGTAGGCACTTAATACACGTTGATTGATTGTTTGGTGTCATGTATCCACATCTTCTCTTTGCTCTTAGGCCTCTACCATATTTCAAGCCCACAGCACTTCGCTTGTGTGGATAATTGAAGTTACTAAATAGTTTCTTTGATTCTAGTTTCCTTTCTAATCCATCCTCTTCATAGCCACCAAATTAATATTTCCAAGACATAGTTTTGACTGTGTTACTCCCCTACTCAAAAATCTTCATTGGCCTTTTTCCCTGTAGGGTGAGATAAACTTTTCAACCTGGCATTCAAAACTCTCTGACAATCTGACTCACCCTTTTTTTTAGCCTTATTTTATTAGTCCACCTCATGCCCACTTAAGGTTCAGCCAAACAGACTATTTTTGTGCTTTTCCACAGACATTTTCTCTGTTCCTGGAGTGAGCTCCCTCCTTACCTGTACCTCTTCAAATCCCTGTTTTTCTTTTGAGACTGTGCTCAGGTTCCCCCCAGAAGTCTTTCCTGATATTCTCCCTGGTGTTAGAACTATCTTCTCTAATTACTTTGGACTTACTAATCTGTGTTGAATTACCTTTTCCTGAAAACTAGGTGAACAAAATTTAGACCCTTTTAAGATAGAATTTTCTGTTGATTAGATTGTTGCTTCTCTGCTTGAATTCAATAAAAATGTCTCTTCTTTGTGGTCTTTTCCTCTTTAATTCTCATTCCATCCCTGATATAAAAATTAAACTTGTTGTGTATTCTTAAAGCTCTTTACGTAATAAATATAGCAATGAGAAATAATTGCTTATTAAAGTATGGAGAACAGGATTTAGAGAAAGGACTTAGAGGTTATTTAGGCTAAACCTCTTATTTTTATGTGAAGAAATTGAGGCAACAGAGAACAAAACAAAAATTTAACCCATTTCTTTTGGCTCTAAATCCATCATGGTTTCATCTACCACTCTGATTATATGAGATTTATGTCTTACACATTTTAAAAGAAGTGAACTTAGTTAAATTTTAAATTATTTTTAAAGTTAGATATTTTATTAAGCATGCTATAATTCAGTTAGATAACCTATGCTTTTTTCCCCACAATGCTGGTGAAAAACTTTTTGCTTTAAAACTGAGTGAAAGGAATTTTACATAAATTTTTCATGTTTCGTTGTAAAATATTATTTCAGAAAATGGAATAATCAAGTCAGAGAAAGTTTTCGAAGTAATGCTTGCCACAGACCGTGCTCACTATGCAAAATGTAATCCCTACATGGATTCTCCACAATCAATAGGTAAGCTTTGGGCTATCAGAAAATTTTGTTCTTTGGTTGTTTATTCTTATATGATAGTTTTTCCAGGTGAAAAGATTCTTTAAGGACTCTGTGACTCATCCCAGTGTTGCCTTTGTAGTTTGAACTTTGTTCCTGATCAGGCCCCATTAGCTGAACTATTTGAAATTTTTCTTTGCTCATAGTCTAACATTATTTTTAAAAACCTGAAAATGTTGGGATTTTGTATGTGAAAGCTTTTGTTTTTCTCATTTAATATATACTAATGTAGGGTCATTAATCATCCACTTAAAGTTCTTTTACATGCTACTATTTAATTTTTTTGTAGCAGATATTTAGAAGACCTAATGACAAGAGTTCTTATCCTCCTCTCTCCTTCACTTAACTGAGGGTTTTTTTTGCTTGTGTTTGTGTTTAGAAAATTCCTTACCTACCTCCTTCTCTGAAGCAGGTTTTTGCTGAACTGCTGAGCCTTGGCAGTGGGCGCCTTTGAGGCTTAGAAGTGCCTCAGGATTCTGTCCACCAACTGCCATGCTTTCTCCTTATGAAGCACTGTAACGCCCCGCAGAGAAGATTCTGGGGAGCTTCTGAACCCCGAAGGCACCTGCTACCTCAGCTCAGTGAAAACTGCTTCAGAGGAGGAAGCAGGTAAATAAGTTGTGGAGGAAGCAACTGTGACAGAATGCAATCATGATGAGGACAGGACTCTGTAAGTTGATAAGACAAGAGAATTAGACACAATATACTTTGACTAATTAAAGATAGTACTATGGCATTCTGAGGTAATGTAACTTAAGTTGCTCAAATTTCTTTCTCTCCAAAATAATTTTTTCTTCTATAGGTGTACTTAGCCATAAAAATGGGTATTGAAGTACTGAGTTGATTTTGGAAAAGTTGGTCAGTGATTTATAGTCATTTAAATCAGTGTTTATAACTTTGAGAGGAAAGTAAGCTTTAAAAAATAACATCTCTTTTTGCTAATAGAAGTTTTTACAATAGTGGAATTGTTTTCATTTGTCTCAAGAAACAGTATGGTAACTAATTAGTATGTATATTGTCTAATGTTAATTTGTTCAAAGTTGTACTCTGGACAGTACAAAGTAAGTTAAAAATTTTTTTTCTCAAGGACAAAAATACAAAATTAAAGTGGTGATTTGGAGAAACTAAAAGAATTCTATTGGGCAAGCCATTATCTTCATTTTTAAAAATGAATTATTTTTTTTCAATTAACAAAAATTTGTTTTCTTTTCCTTCCATCTCCCTCATTGAAAAGAAAAAAGCCAAAACCTTTGTAACAAAAAATGGATAGTCAAGCAAAACAAATTCCTGCCTTAGGCTATTTTTTTTTTGGGTAATTGAACATAAAAATAGTAGTTTTCTCCTTGTTTTACAGGTTTCCAAGCAACAATCAGTGCTCCGCACATGGTAAGTTTAAATTTGATCATCTTTGTAAATGAGCCAGCTTTAATTTTACTGTTTTTAGTGTTTTTGCTAAAAATGATTTGAGGAGAATAGCTTTTTAAATTTTTATTTTGTCATTTGGTTATGTGAAAATTATACTTATTTCTTATTTTTGTAACATTATAATAGTATCGCGTTACTGTTTAAAAAACATCATTACTATTTTTAAAAAATCATACTGTTTTACAAAAATCATAGTTAGCCTTCATGCCAAAACTTGCATAATTTATTGTTTAGAGATAGTCATTTTGTGTGTGTGTGTGTGTGTATGTATGTGTGTGTGTACACATATTTATTTATCCCCTTTATATTTTGCTGTTATAATAGCTTAAAACTGAACTAAGATTTCTGGTATGATCCTGTATTTGTATATTTACTTATTGTCTCCCTCGTTAAGACTGTAAGCTCTTGGTGACTAGACACTGTTTCATTCTTTGTTCTTCTATCCCCATCGCTTAGCACAGTGCCTGGCATATAGTAAGCACTTAATAAATGTTTGTTGATTGTTAAGTGATTTGGAAGAAGGGGTATGGTAATTATTAGGTAATTTGTAAAAAATTGAAAATTGAAAAAATTTTTCTGTGTTACACTTATGTATGTATATGTACGATTATTCAAATTAGGTTAACTTTTAAAATGGGCCTTATTCTTCTAGGGAATGGAGTTTTTTTTTTTTTTTATGCTTCAGTCTGTATTCAGACACCATCATCTTTTTCTGGGAATGGATACCATTTTCCAACATAAGTCCTTTAGAGTTGTGTTGCTGAGAAAAGCTAAATCATTCACAGCTGATCATTTTACATTGTTGCTGTTACTTTGTACACACTACATTTCACTTTGCATCGGCCCATGCAAGTCTTTCCAGGGTTTTTTGAGAGCATCTTGCTCATCATTTCTTAGAGTCCAGTATTGTTTCATCATAATCACATAGCACAACTTGTTCAGCCATTCCCCAATTGATGAGCATCCTGTCAACTTCTAATTCTTTGCCTAGGGAATGCAGTTTTTAAAAAAGAGGATCTGTGTCAAGTGGTTCAGTACTTTTTAAATTTCTGTGTGTGTGTGTGTGTGTTTTAAGCATTTTAGAACAATAGCTACTGTGATCCCTAGTCAACATTTTAGGTTGGAACAGTACCTCAATTTAAAGATACTTATCACATGTTTAAAGATGTGAGTAGGAATGTTGGAAAAATTTAAAAGTTAGCAAAGGAACTCAAGTAGAATATAAAAGGAAATGCTCAGACATTCCTGCTTTTTAGCATGGGAGAGTTGTAATATTTCCTTAGAGAAAGGCTTAGTGTCTAGCTCTTGGGACCCCACCACCCAGCTGATTACTTGTATAGGGTACTTGTGGTAGCTTTTTAATTATTTGTGTTAAATGAGTGATCTGTTAATGGAAAAAAATTACCTACTACCACTATTATTTTACCCTGAATTGTGTTAAAATTAAATTAAAAATTTTGGCATATGTTTATTCTCATTAAAAGAGAGAATTTCTTAGGGTTTCTTTTGGAGAGATTTTGGTGTAACCTTGTTTTGTGTCATAGTTGTATATATAGCCCTGTGATTTTGAGGTCTCAGTAAAGCAAGATGTAATTTTTCTATCATTTCTATACGTTCTTATATTCTTCAGTTGTATTTTTAACAACTCAGAACCTGAAACTTGTAGACTTGTTAACTAATAAAGTGTCCCTACTTGTAAAGTCTATGGGTGGTTTTTTTTTTTTATATTTTGTCACTTGGAATCTGTTAACTTGAGCTTCATTGATTTTCTTATTGTATGACTCTGAGGCAATGTGCCTAAATGTCATTTCAAAACACAGAGACAATCAAAATATGTGATTAGTTAAGATGTGCCATTCATCCCGTAGTGGCATAATCAGTTAGCAGATATTTACTGAACACCTGTCATAAACACAAAATTCTAGTTTTATCAAACAAATATATTGATGATGAGAAATCTAAGGTTTAATTGAATTTGAAATTATTTTATAATCTTTTATAGACATAGGGGTAGGGTGCTGGACCTGTGATTTTGTTATCATAGGAAACTCCCCCGTTTAATACAGATCAGCACCGTCTCTGCAGCTTAATGACTTGCTGCCCAAGGTTATAAGGCTCACTTGGTGACCCAGGCCATCCTGACTTTGAGGCTAGATCTCTATCATTTAAGGCATGTCACCACACATATTCTTTTATACTTATGGACATGGGCCATCATTAATGTCTGAAGTTCTAAAAGAATGGTGGCTACAGGTTTTAGTTCATGGCTCTTTTGGCTGCAGTTTAGGTATATTAGATTTTTGTTAATTGAATACATACTGATCTTATATAAATGCCAGTGAATAAATACTTTTGAGGAAATAGGGGAGGTCAGGATGCAATACTCTTGAATATCTTTCCCATCCTTAAACATCCTCCTTAGATACTATCATTCTCATTCTCTATAATCCTCTGTCTTTTCTCTTTTTCATGGCTGAACTTCTTGAGGCCACAAGTGGTGCCTCCAGTTCCTTTCTTTTCACTTCTAGAACCTCAGCAGTTCGGCTTCTGACTCCATCGTTCAATTAAAATAGGCCTTTCCAAAGTTTTACCAGTGGTCTCTTACTGACTAGTCTAAGGACTTTTTCTCAGTTCTTATCCTTGACCTCTTTGCAGCCTTTTGCACTATTGATCATCATCTCTTCCCAGGTACTCTTTCCTCTGCAGACTTCGATGATACTGCTCTCTTCTGGTTTTCTTCTTAGTTGTCTCACTGTTCCTTCATAGTCCTGATTTTTTTTTTTTTGCTGCCTCTTTATCCATGTCGCATCTGATTGTGGTTGATCTCCAAGGCTCTGTTCTATGTCCTCTTTTCACTCTATACTGTCTCATCTGGTTGGTTCATTAGGTTAGTTTATTCTTTCTGCAGATAAATCTGGACCTCTGTATCTAAACTTAATCCTTCTCCTAAGCTCCAGTCTCACATCACCTTTCTGGACATTTCAGATTTGGATGTCCCAAACTCACTTTCCAAAACAGAACTCATTGTCTTTTCACCTAAACCTTTTCCTCTTCTGAACTTCCATATTACTGTCAAAGAAATTGCTATCTTCTTACTCCCCCTAGGCTTACATTCTATATCCTTCTCAACTCCTCACTCTCACCCCACAGGTTCAGTCATTAATCTTGTTTCTGTCCACCTAGGTGGTCTCTCCAGTCATACAGCCACAACCCTAGTTCAGGCTTCTTATCTGAACCTTAGGTTGCACTGGCCTTCTCACTGGTCTCCCTGCCTTGTATCTCTTCTTACTTTAGTCTTATTTTCTGTACTTGGCTATCAAGGTGATTTTTTTCTAATGTGTAGGTCTGATCATGTCAATTCCCTGCTTATGGAGTTTCAGTAGCTTCCTGCTATTTCCAAGATCAAATATAAATTCCTTTGTCGTTCAAAGACCTTGATAACCTGACCTTTTCCCACATTTGTAGGCTTCTTATACTTTACTCTGCATATACTCTGTAATCCAGTGACACTGTTCTACTTGCATCTCTGGATATAATAATCCTCTTCCTATTTCCTTCATTTTTTACTGACTGACCCCCATTCTTGGAATGCTCTGTCCCCTCACATCTGCCTCTTAGTTGTTCTGACTTCAAATTTATAACCAATTAATAGCCAATAAAATAATTGCATTTTCTCTATATACATTTATATGTAATATGTATACATATTTACTTCATGCATACATTTTAGAAGTACTATACAAACCACAGAACTGAAATGATCCAGTCTCTTTGTTTTAATGGAGCAATCAAAATAACTGAATGAGGATTATATACTTAGTACAAAAATGAGAAATAACATCAATATTATACAAATAAGCAATATCGAGGACTTTTATAAATCAGTGAAGAATAAAATGAGCAAAACCAGAAGAATAATTTTTATAACAACACGCTGTGAAGACAAACAACTTTGAAAGCTATAAGAGTTGTGATTAATGTAATGACCACGATTCCAGAGAATCAGTGATGAAAGGTATCTGTTACAGAGAAGCAGTGGATTTGGTTATGAGACAGAAATATTTTTGTGTACAGCCATTGGTGGAATTTGTTTTGCTTAGCTGTATGTTTACTATAAGAAATTTCCTTGTTTTCTTTTTTTTTTTTCCAATGGGGTTGGGGATGGAAGGGCAAGAAAATAGATTTATTAACTTAAAAAATTAAATTAATTTTTAAAAAGAGAGAGGTGGGGATATGCTACAGAAGTGAAATGTTGCCTGAACTTTCAGAGGCACTATATTATTAGTTTTACTTAACTGTTTTACTTGTCATAAGAGACCTCCCACAAAATGGACGTTTTGTAAAAACAAAACACATCAATAAAACTGAAAATGTGTTTAAAAATATATTCTATTGTTATTACCTTAATAAGAAAACTGACCAATTTTATTTGAAACCCATTTGAAGGGTATATTTAGAATTGTGAGGAAAGAATAAATAAAATTAATTGTGATTACAGCATTTTCTCAATTTTTCTTTGTTAGCACGCATATGCTTTAGAACTTCTGTTTGATCAGTTGCATGAGGGAGCCAAAGCTCTTGATGTTGGCTCTGGAAGTGGAATCCTTACTGCATGCTTTGCCCGTATGGTAAGAGATTGGTTTTTGTTCTGATCCTGGACTTTAATAACAAAGACACTTAAGTGATTTCGTTTTGGTATTCCTCGTTGTGCACAGCATGGTCTCTAAATGCCTTAGGAAACTGTTTCCTAAGTTTTTTGGCCAAAAATATTCATTGCCCAATGGTAAACCTGTTGATAATCTACCCTGAGCTTAGGCTGTCCCTTGAATGACAGTACGCCTTTTCAACTTGATTCTGTTTTTCTGGGTTTTGTGCTTTGTTGACATAGCCTTTGATAATTCAGTCAACTCTCTATTCTGAGTTGGCATTCATATAAGAATCTAGTGAAAGTCTTGAACCACAACATTGTATTTATGTGTTAACAATTTTCTATATGTGATTTATAATCCAGCTAACTTAAAGATGTGCATTTGTAAAGTTATATGCTTATTTAATATATGTGAAAGTTTTTACTATATGCAAAGTATTGTGGGGAAGCTACACAGATTATGCTTTTTATTCTCAAAGATCTTTTAGTACAAAAATTCATGAAAATAGATCTTCGGTGATGGATGAAG
This sequence comes from Phalanger gymnotis, assembly GCA_028646595.1. Taxonomy (NCBI): domain Eukaryota; kingdom Metazoa; phylum Chordata; class Mammalia; order Diprotodontia; family Phalangeridae; genus Phalanger; species Phalanger gymnotis. The sequence goes on along the minus strand of CM053627.1, from coordinate 95,736,746 downwards.
GTAGCTGTCATCTCTTTGATATCAGTGCCTGCTGGAATACTGTACGTTGATGGTGTGATGGTTTGGTCTTTTAGTCTTGCTTGTCCAGAATCTTTTGTTTGTTCTTCCAGTGGACACACACTAAACAACACTACAAAAAATATACAAATCAAAATGCCAGTTAATTTATAACCACAAGAATAACTGTAAGAAAGAGTGGTATGTAACCAAGCACACATTCTGTTCTTCAGTAGAGAACTTTACATTGAAATCCAGATTATAATCAGAACATTGCTTGGTGATTATAGAATTAAGAGTTGGATGGTTTTTAAGGAATATTATCATCGAACTCCTATGTCTTTGTGAGTTCTCTTTCTCTCCCCTAGCCATACATAACCATATACTTGCCAAACAGAGTAGAATACTTCTTGGCCATTCAGGACACCCCTTTTCTGGATAATGCAGGAAAATACTGATAATACTTACCTTTTTCCTTTTCCTTTTTCTGTACATCTTGGAGGGGTGGGCACCAATATTTTGTTTATATACAACATTCCATTATAGTCACCAGCTTGGAGGTAAATTTGTATTGTATCGACTGACATGTAATGAAGCACCTTAATTTGCCTCTGTAATATGTTTTTAACTTCAGTCTTTCTGACCTTCATTTACTAGATCTTGGAGTTTAACTTAATTTTGGGTTTATGTTATCTCTTTTTTAACCCATTAATAACGACTTTAATAGGGACTGAATCTGTGATTTCATTGGTGAGGAACTCAAACATTGGTGAGGAATCACCAGGAAGCTCCTGGCAAGGAACTTCTCTGCCAGTGTAGGTCAGCACCTTCTCTGCCACCATGGCCCTAGAGAATTACCAAGAGGCTTGAGAGGTAAAGTGACTTGTCCCTGGGTCACACAGCCAGTGTGCATCACAGGCAGGATTTGGACCCAAGTCTTTGTGGTCTCTATTCACTCTATACTGGTGCTTTATATGTATAGAAAATTGTTATAAGTTTATATGGGTGATTGGTATCCTTATGGCCAAGTGGGTAACTACACACAGATCTTCTCTGACTCTTTCAACTCTAGCTGCCATCAAACAAGCAAAATCTGAGTGTAGGCAACATTATAAAGAGAAAGCCTCTTTGTGGGATCTTCTGGGCTCTAGCCTTAATTGTCACCACGTCCTAAAGAAGTTTCTTAGTCAAATATGTAGTGACCAGTAGGTTTATTACTTTTTTGACTTGCCTAATAATTGTATATCCTTAAATTTTTCAGAACTTTTTTCCAGACATGGAACTTTTAGAATATTTTGTCCTATTGATTTTCTTAGTAGTAGGAGAAAGGGCAAAGTCTAGCTGATAGTAAACCAAATAACAGGAGAAAAATACCTTGACAGATTTTGCTTTATCTTTTATATCCAGATGGCTGTTCCTTTTCTCACTCACCTGCAGAGATTTGACTGGAAGCCTCTGTTGTGGAGAATTTATGAAGTAGAAGTCCTATTCTATTCTTACAATAATGTTCACTTTGAGGATTTTGGTCCAGTTAGGCTGGGAAGAGAGATATAAGCATGAGGGTCTAGCAAGAATGTGGAGTCCAAATTCTCTCACATAGGAGTGGGGAGTGAGTATGGGTTAGCTAGGAAGAAAGGACAAGAAAAAGGGAGAGTATAGGCAGGAAGATTGGAGAATAAGGGCTCAATGTTTCTTGCTCTGCTGGGTCCTTTGGAATCTGAATGGGTTGTTTGGGCATTTTCTTTGAGCAGTTGAAATGTATACTATTATAGTATTTAAATTCAGTTCTTAGAAGAAGCAAAGTCCAGTAATTGAAGTAAATAATCGTTTGCCCTTTAATGCTGGACAGTGCAATTTTTTTTGAGTTTCACTGTATGCCATATTCAAAATTGAAATAGAAGAAAACAACTTTGTATGTTTGAAAGTTTTGATTTAATCAAAGCCATTTCATTGCTGGTTTTTTTTTTTAATAAAGCATCATTGCTTAGAGAAGTTGACCATGGATTGAGTCAGGTAGTTGATAAGTCATATGCACAAAAATGCTGTGAAGTTTTTCTTTGTCCTAGAAAAATTGTAACTGATTTTTCTCATGAGAGTGAAAAATTTAGATAAGGAAATATAGTACTGACGTTTCAAGAGAACCAAAAACTAGAATAAGCTACCAAATGCCTTTTTTTCAGGTTGGTGCTACTGGAAAAGTCATAGGAATTGATCATATCAAGGAGTTAGTAGATGACTCAATAAGTAACGTCAAAAAGGATGATCCGACATTTTTGTCTTCAGGACGAGTCAAACTGGTTGGTGAGTATAATAGAAACTTAATAAATATTTTTGGTAATTACTGTACCTTCAAATTTATTAACATTAAAGGCAAATCAAATTTTTAAAATAAAATTTACTTTGGCATTGGAAGGTTTATATAAATATAAGTTTAGAGAGGGGAAAAATCCTACTTACCTTTGTTTAAAAGTATTCACTTTAGCTTTAATGGCAAGTTATATAATGACTATCCTTTAGTTGTCTTTTCAATCTAGCTTTGGTTATGTTTTCCTAAAACAAAAAAATTAGGAATTTCCATCATTTTGCCAATGGGCAGCAGAGACCAAGGACAGAATAAGCACCAGTATTTTGTCAGTTTTGTTATCTAAATAGATACAATTACATGCCATCATTTCCCTTGATTGTATCCATCCTGAAGATACTCTTCAGAGGCACTTTGGTATAGTGGATAATAGTGCTTCACTCAAATTGGGAAGATGACCTGGGTTTGAATCTTGCCTCAGACACTAACTGTGTGACCCTGGGCAAATCACTTAACTCCTTTGGGCCTCAGTTTTTTCATTTGTAAAATGAAGGGGTTGGATTCAGTGATCTCTATGGGCTCTTTGAGCTCTAAATCTGTGATTCTGTGATTGTATGGCCTTTTTGTTTTACCCTTGTTTGAAGAAAAACACAATTGCCAACATACCCCGAATAACATTGAACACTGTTATGCAGTAACATCATTAACACATAACTACACCCATTATCCTAAATTCCAATTGTCTAGGTCCCATTCATCTCTAAATCCTATTATCTTATGATATTACATTGTTAGGCTTCTTTCACTGGATGGCTCTGGCTCCTGCTTTGTTTTCCTTGTTAGAGTGGTTCTGGCCCTGTCCACTTAGTTTTGTTTCTGTGTAATTGACTTCCATGATGATGTGTCTAAAAATTTTCTTGGAACCAGTTAATGGCATCAATTGGCATAGGCCTGGTACTGTTTGGTAATTGAAATATTCTTAATGTTTGTTATTGAATGAATACAGATATACCATTGAAAACCACATGTTTAGGAACAAGGAGCAAATGAAAGTGCAGTGTCTTTAACTTCATTATTCTAAACAACTGGCTTATCATTAGAAAAAATATTTTGAAAAATATTGTTATAAAGAGAAGCACAAGATGGCTATTCTTTGAGATTTTTAATCATTAGATTTATCCAGTAATGTGGACTCATAAAACCTTAGATGTATATACCAGATTCATCATCAAAAGTATTTACACCTAAATCTCCATGCACTGTACTATACAAAAGGAACTTTGTAGACCTTTCAGTCCCTTCACACTAGAGACTTGTAATCCAAGACAGAAAATACATACAGAGCAAAAAGCAAACAGATAAAAATATCAAATACAAACTTGAATCTAAGGTGTAGTCATCAAAATACAGAAAGAACAAATGAATTGGGGATGGGAAGGTAAAGCAGTGGGTTAGAAAGTGGAAACTGTTAGTATGGGCATTACCTCTTGAGATACGATGAGGTTGTAGGGAAGTAATTTTTCTCTGACTTATTTGGGAAGAGTTAGAATTTCAGAAGTTGTTTAATGATTATTTGACTTACTGTGGGAGGATAACATAGGATGTCAGGCTGAACCAAAAGGATAGCAAATCATTATTAGGCATTTGTTAGTCACTATTACCAAAGTAAACATTACTTATTTTTTCAGGAAAAGGTCTTAAACTATGTGCCGTGATGGACAGACCCTGTTTTTTAGAATGAAAAAGGAAAACACTTCTTTCAGTCTATTTAACAATATGCTTCACTGTACGTTACTATAAATTGATAGGTATTCATTTCAAAGATAGTGGTTGTTACATTTGGTTTTATTTGTGGGGGAGGCACTGGGCAAAGATGAAAGTTTGGAGAGAGCGATAAAGGAAATTGAAAACCATTCTAAATTATGCAGAGAAAGTAGAGGATGAAAATGGATATGTATTTGTTAATTATAGGAAAGTCGAGTAACAATTTTGTCAACAAAACATACATTTTAAAATAAATTTAAGATCAACTAATTTTCAACACATACTAACTCCTATTGACATTTTTGATGAAAAAGAAAGGTGTAGTAATAGTTACTTTGAACTGAAACTTAAAAATTCCTTCTGATAGATTTGGTTTTCATATAGGAGACACTGTTCTGTGGTAAGGGGAGGTGCTCACTCCCCATTTTAATCCATTTAAAAATCATGCCACATATCCTAAATATGTAACTTATTGTTATAGTTTATTTTCTTCGTATCCATTTTTAAATGAAACTGTTTTCTTCCAGTGGGTGATGGAAGATTGGGATACCCGGAAGAAGCTCCCTATGATGCTATTCATGTAGGAGCTGCAGCTCCAGTTGTGCCTCAAGCAGTAAGTCTTTTGTTTTTGTGTCTTTTATTTTAATTAGATTATTGCCCTGTTTATCATCTGAAGACCAAGCTAATTGGGTTTAAAGAGGCTTATCAAATCAATTCTTATTTTAACAATCTTCTCATGCCATTTTATTTCAAGTACTATTTGATAAAATCTCAACATAGCCCAAGAATTGGGATAGTCCCTTTAGCGTTCATTGTAAGGAGACTTTGTAAATTTTAAGGTGCTATGTGTACTTCTGATTGTGCCAGTCAGAAACTGTTTGGCAATAATGATAATTAATATTTAAATAGAGTACTTGATCATTTACAAAACACTTTCCTTATTATTACTCTGCTTTGAGACTGAGGCTGAGAGGCTGGTTCCAGAAACAGGAATTTGAATTCAGGGTTTCTGCCTTAAAGTGTCAGGCTTCTTCTGCTGTGCCATCCTGCATCTCACTCACTATCTGCTGGGCACAGGTGTTGAAAACATAAAAGTATGTGGCTCTTGCCCTTCAGAAATTTACAGTTTAGATGGAAGACAAGACGTTCAGTGACAGCCCTGACCTTGTCTTTCCCTATTGCCTATGGGAGAAAATATTAATCTCCTTCGCTTGGCATTTCAGGCCCTCTACAGTCTTGTTCCCACCTATTTTTTCCAGCCTTTTTTCATACTATCTCCTTTGACAGACTCTACATTCTTACTAAATTGGACCATGAGTCATTCTTCAGACACTATACTTTCTCTGCACTTGCCACCTCCTTTTACAGAAACCATACCTCATGCCTATAATAGGTAGTTCTCTCACATGTTTGTGTTGTAGAAACCTGAACTCATGGATCTCCTTTCTCCCCAGTTTCCTTCCCCAGTTCTTTGTGCTTTTCTCCCTCTTCAAGTTTTCTTGTACTTTATTTACTTGTATTATACATATTGTTTTATCCCAGAGGAATGTAAAGTGCTTGTGGACAGAGACTATTGTGGTTTTTTGTTTGTTTGTTTTTTTGGAGGGGGGAAGGCAGGGCAATTGGGGTGAAGTGACTTGCCCAAGGTCACATTGTCAAGTGTCTGAGGCTGGATTTGAACTCGAGTCCTTCTGACTCCAGGGCCAGTGCTCTACTCACTGTACCACCTAGCTGCCCTTGAGACTGTTGTGGTTTTTTCCTTTGGCTTTGTATTCCCAGCCCCTAAAACAGTGCTATGAATTTCTTTTATATTCGACCTGTAATTGTATTGCTAAGGGAGCCTCCCCTGTGAGGAGACTGTTGTCAGCAAATACTGAAACCTAAAGTCTTAGAGAGTTGCCCTGGGACACCGAGAAGTTGAATGTCTTTCTAAAGGTCACACAACTAGGATGTTTTAGTGGTAGAACTTGGCCCCAGGTGGGGCCCGACTTTGAGGCCAACTCTCTGTCCATAACACTGGGCTAGCTCTTCACATGGTGAATGTATAATAAACATTTGTGTGTCAACTAAAGGCCATGGACAGTAAGTGCTACAGGCAGAGGAAAAAGATTCTTCTGGGCTGGGTACAAGAGACTTGATGGAGGGAGGAGGAGGGAGGAGGAGGAAATTGAATTGTACCTTGGTGGGTGGACAGGCAGAGAGGAGAGGGGGAGAAGTGTTGTAGGCATCCATCAACAAAAAGGCATGTATATCAGACATGTTTGGGGGAAATAGTTATTCTAATGGTGGTTTAAATGCTGCTGTTTAATTTAATCACATTAAATAAACATGGATAATACTCATAGTCACAGTTCTCTATTATATTTTTTTACCCTAGTGGCTAAGGTTTGAATTACATACAATTTGAGGTAGTCCTTGATGAATGGTGCCCAAAACAAGGTTATTTGAACACTGAAAAAGTTTCTTCTGTGTAATATCATCCATTTGTTTGTGTGCATTGATACGTCTTGGTACTTAAGTGTGGTGTGCTAGAAAGATCGTTAGTTTGAAAGTCAAGAGACCTGAATTTGAATGTGAACTTGGCCACTAAGTAACCTTGGTGAAGTCATTCCTCTTTGCATCTCAGTTTCCTTATCTAAAACAAAAGGGTTAAATTAGATGTGTAAACCTTGTTCCAATTCTAACATTGCGAATCTGTGAATTTGAACAATGTAACAACACTTTAGAATTCCAAGAGCAGCTGATTAGGTTTTGTAGAGAAGTGCTAAAAATACCCTGGCTTATCCTCTTCTGAGAAAGCGCCACAAATTATCCACCTTTACAACTGAGGCTCAATTTAGTCAAATTAGTTTTAAATTTAGTTCTGTTACTAGCCAATATAAGTTTCAGAGTTGAGTGGTGTGGGCCTTGAGATGTCTTCAGTGCTTTGTCATGGGACTCTCAACCAGGAGACGTTTTAGATACATAGCTCTTACCTGCTTTTTTGAAGGGGAGAAGGGACCAACGAGTAGTCCCAGACCAACCTCCTCAGGGTGCTGGGGCAGTCCCTATCTTGATTCCAGTTGCTGTTCAGCCATTTCAGTTGTGTCTGACTCTTCGGGACCCCACTTGGGGTTTTCTTGTCAATGATACTAGAGTGATTTACCATTTCCTTCTCCAGCTCATTCGACAGATGAGGAAACTGAGGCAAACAGAGTTAAGTGACTTGCCCAGGGTCACACAGCCAGTAAGTGACTGAAGCCAGATTTAAACTCAGGAAGATGAGTTTTCCTCACTCCAGGCTTGACACTCTATTCACTGAACAGCAACAACAACCTCCAGAAATTATTTTGCAAATATTTTGTGTTTAGTATTCTATGTTCATGTTATTCCCCTCCCTCAATAAATTAGAGACTTCTTGAGGGCAGGGACCATTGTCTTTTTGCCTTTCTACTCATAGTATCCCTCAATAATAAGTGCTATTAAATAGAGGGAAGAGAATATGCATTTATATAGCACCTACTCTGTGCCAGGCACCAGGTATGTGCTGTTTTTTACAGATGTCTTCACAACATTCATTGGAGGTAGGTGCTATTATTATCATCCCCATTTTATAGTTGAAGAAACTGAGGCAAACAGAGGTTAAATGACTTGCCAGAGTCACAAGAGATTACGTGTCTGAGGCCAAATTTGAACTCAGGTCTTTCTGACTCCAGGTCTGATGCTCTTTCCAGCGTGCCACCAACTGTCTCTAAATAAACAGTTTAGTTAAGAAAAAAGTGGTAAAAACCCACTTGAAATGAGGATTTTAGAAATTAGGAAATTGGTGGTGTATAGAAAATGTGGTGTTTGTTGGAGGCTGTCTGGATGTATGGGTAGGTCCTTGAGGGAAGAGACTTTGTTTTACTCATATGTATCACTCTGTATTTGATACATGAATCAAAATACCCTGTGTTGAAGTGATAAAAATTATCTAGTTGCACAAGAGTTCTTCCATGTGGTTCATATTGTTCATTCACATCTATGATTGCTTCATCAATCAGTCAGTAAGTATCCCCAGCTAGGGATACACAAGGAGGCAGAAGACAGTCCTTGTCCTCAGGGAGCTTCCAGTCTAATGGAGGAAACAGCATGCAGACAAATGTATACTAAGTGAGCTAAACACGGTAGAAATACACAGTGTAAATAGGAGATAATTAACAGAAGGAAAGTGCTATGTAGACAGACCTTATTTTTATGTGCAGTCCTTATGCTAAGGGGCGATGATTGCTCTTCATTTTTTCAACTCAAATCAATAAACATTAAGGATCTACTGCATGCAAAGCACTGTGCTAAGTGCGGGGGGACCCAGAGGCAAAATAAAAATATTCCCTGCCCTCAAGGAGTTTATGTTCTCCTTGGGGAAACAACATGGGCTGCACAGATACAGAAAAACAAAATATATACCAAGTAATTTGGGAGCCTCAGGGATGGAAATGATAACTGAGGAACTGGGAAAGTACTGAGCTGAACCTTGAATAGAATTAGGGATTCCAAGAAGTAGAATTGAGGAGGGAAGTGATTCCAGAAATGGCAGGAGATAGCCTGTGCAACAGGAAATGTGGTACTGAATTTGGGGAACATGTATACGTATATACCTGTTTGGCTAGAACATAGTGTGTGAAGGAGGATTATGGGAAATAAATTTGAAGCTTTGTGATGAAGCTCTGGAGGCATGGTCAGACCCCTGTCTTGGGAATATTAATAATTTGACATCTAGATTGTGGTTTAGAAAGAGGAAAGCCTAGAAGCATGGAAACCTAAGAGGTGATGAGGGCTTGAACTGGAAATGGTGTCTGTGTGAGTGAAGTAGTAGAACCAGCATTTGCCATTATATTTGACTTAGATTCTTGCTGCCTTCTATTGTTGACTTCATTCACAATATGTGTGGTTGTGTGCATTTTTCTTTTTGTTCTCCTACCTCTGCCCTATATTGATTCATGCAAGTGTCATTTTTTTCTGACATTTTTGTAGTTGTTTCAACTATTTGGTTAGCAGCTGTCGTGGGGGGCGGGGTGAAAGACCAACACAAAGCCCAACAACAAGAATGCTGCCAAAGCCTAGGTTCTTTTGATCTGCTTTACTAAGGAAAGCAATGTTAAGGGGTTAACAAGCTTACTTTAATTCAGCACACAAATATCATTCACTTAATTCAGGGAAAAAACCAGCACCCTGAACTTCAGAGTAAATACAAACAAATTACAAACATTGACAGACAGACCAAATACAATTCATAGTTAGCAACATCTAGGTTCAGCCCAGGAGCTCATAACAAGGGCTGGCCCAGAGCCATGCGCGCCACCATGGCTGTGGGTAAGAGCTCCAAAATAGAGAAAGCTAACCCCTGGCTTTATATCTTTTTCAGGGTCAGGGTGAGTGACACATGCAATGCACCCATGTGACCTGAAATCGTCACAAAGAGGTGACTTAAACCCATGTGGTCTAAAAGCCTCTGATGTCCCAGACATGCCACTCAAACCCATGTAAACTAGGCCCTCCCCTGAGGCAAGGAGGTCACCAAGGACTCCCAATCTAATCAAGGAAACAAAGGCCAAACTCTTCAGGGGCACTTAGTCGAACTGAGTGCTAAGAGCCCATTTTGATTGCCAACATAATAGTCATGGTTCCTTATAGTACAGTAGTATTCCATTATGTAACTGTATCACAGTTTGTTCAACCATTCTCCCCAAATGGGTGCATCGTGTGATCTATTTCTTTTTGCTCTTGCAGAGTATTGTATTGCTATGAATATTTTGTTATATTTGGAACCTTTCAGTCACTTGCTTCCTGTGACAAAGGGTAGTGTCTCTGGATTAGAGGGTGTGAACAATTTAATGAATTTTTTTTCCATAACTCCATTCTGTTTCCTGAACAGTGTCACTAATTGAACAGTCTGCCAACAGTTTATTAGTATGTTTTATCTTCCCACAGCCCCAGCATCAAATACTTCCATCTTTTAGGTATAAGGCAGTACATCCAGTGTTGTTTTAAGTTGTATTTATCTTGTGACTAAAGACTTTTAAAGTACTTTTTTTTACATGTGGTGGTTGACAGCATTTCTTTTAAAAACTGTTCATATCCTTGAGGACTCTGCTGTTGGATGATGACTTAGTCACACATGTGTTCATTCTCTATAGAACATAGATGTCAGGCTGTGACTGGATGTTTAATGCAAATATTTTTTCCCCCTAATCTATAACTTTTTTCTTCTAGCTTCATAGATTTTGTTTGTGTAAACACACAAACAAAAAGTTTTTTGGGGGGAAGGGCGTGGCTTTGCCAAAAATTTGATTTAACCAGGTAGGGAACTCCCAGTGAAGAAACTCCATCCATTGGTACAAATTCTAACTTATTTGCACAACTGGTCCTATATTAGAGAGTGGTCCAGAACATCAGAAGTTATGTAAATTGCCAGTGGTTGCACAACCACCCAGCTCTTTGTTGACCCCAAGGCCAGGCCTTGTCTGTTAGGCCAGGCTGCTTCTTCTGGTTTGATATGATCAAAATTGTTCTGTCTTTTACAGTATCCATTATTCCTTGTCTGGTTTCGTATTTTTCTTCTTATCATACTTGTGAAATATAGGATCTTCCATCTTATTTTTAATATGATGTTTTATATTTAGCAAGTTTATCCCTTTGGAATTTGAGGTACGTTATATAAAACATTAGTATAAAACCGGTGTTCTGAACTTGGGATCTGTTTTAATATCTTGACAACTGCATTTCTGTATAATCTATAATACTATGTCTTGGTGTTTTATACATTTAAAAACATTATTAGGAGAAAAGGGGTTTGTACTCTTTACCAAACTACAAAGGCATCCATGACATAAAAAGGTTAAGAGCTCCTCTTCTAAATTTACTTTCTGCCAACTTTTCCTAGTCTTTTCAGAAGTTTCCCTTCAGTAAAGATGGGGGGGGGGCCAGAATTTAGACGAGGAGAGTCTCAGAGTCCCTCTTTGTCTTTCTGATCTGATCAGACTATTGGGTGCCTAGTTTTCTAGTTTGAGGACTAAGATTGCTGTGGCAGCTTCAGTTTTGTATTTGAACAACAGTTTCTGTCTATATCCATGTATCTTGGGGCCCCAGAACTGTCTTTCAGCTTCAGTTACTTAAAGGCTCAAAGTACTTCAAATGAGCTGACCAGTGCTTGCATTGCCCAGAGATTCATAGACATACAGTTTCGTAGTTTATGTCAGGATACTTAGCTTTTCCCTAAAGGGTATCATCAGTTGGTATACTTGAAAACCATTATCTTAAATCTCTAATTTATAAAAAAGAAACAACCCAAACCTTTATATGTGGTTTGTATGAAATGCTTATAGGCATAGCAGATGGGCAGTTTTAAAAAGGTGATTGTTAATATCAACTAGATAACTCATGGTTTTATTTTTACTTTATTTTAGCTAATAGATCAGTTGAAGCCTGGTGGAAGATTGATTTTACCAGTTGGTCCTGCAGGTGGAAACCAGATGCTGGAACAGTATGACAAACTACAAGATGGCAGCGTCAAAATGAAACCTCTGATGGGGGTGATATACGTGCCTTTAACAGATAAAGAGAAGCAGTGGTCCAGGTGGAAGTGATTATCAATTCCACTCTTTCTTCTTCCACACGTACAAGGTGAAAGGGTGTGGATTTTAAGCAGTTAGACTACAAGGGCTACTTTGGTCATCTTTCTGCTATTCCATGCTTTGAAAAGTGGTCCTCATCATTATGACATCATGAATTTGTTACATTAAAAATGGAGAAAAATCATTGCATGGTCTGCACTTCTTTTGTTTACCATTCATAGTTTTGGCAAGTTGGGGAAGGGATTTGATGGCATAGTGGGATTTCTGCAGATACCTTTTAGAGGCTTCGTATTTCCTTGGAGTTCAGTTAAATGCCGTAGTAGAGTCAAGCGCAAGGCTGGTTGAGCTTTGTTATCAGATATCATAGGCTTTATCAAGTTTGTGTCTAGGTTATTTTGGTTTTGATATGGTAAGCTATGTTTTAAAAATCAGTAAATGATTATTTTAATAATAATAACCATTTATATAGTGTTTAAGGTTTGTTTAGTACAAACCTTAAATATACAGTATTCTTCACAACAGCCCTGAGCAGTGGGTCATATAAATTTGGCTTCCCCTACTTTACAGATAAAGAATGGAGGTTCTTAGAGGTGAGATGATTTATCCATGATCCCAGGGTCAGAGTGCAGGCCACTTGACCCTTGTCCAGCTCTCTGTCCCCTCAGCTCTGCTGCTCAGGGCTCCTGACTTAAACAGAGTGAGCCATCAGTTTGGCTTGAGTCAGTGATGAATCTCCCAATTACAAAAACCTGTAAAAGAGCCAAAAGCTCAGTTCATCCCTCCCTGTGTCCAGAGTTTGTGGTTCTGGCATAGCCACCATGAACTGCTTTGGTTTCCTCACCTGGGTGTGGTTGGAATAACCTTGCCTTGAATTACAGCACAGACTAATGCCAGGCCTCAAAAGAATAACACTTCATCAGTAGCCCTGCTGCTGTTGACAGCTGTACTATGCTTGATAGATCATGTAACTATACAAACGAGCCTGTCTGTCGTTCCACTTAGTCCCGGTGTATATGTAATGTAGCTGTAGAGTTCAGTAAGAACTAAAACATGCACATATTGCCCTCATCAAATCACTGAAACTTGATAATGAGTAGAATTTTGGTGTTCATTAGTCACCAAAACAGTTTTCAGTGTTTTGTCTCAGGGAAACTTGCATACTTAATACTTTGCTCTCTAGAATTGTATGGAGACACTACAGTTTTTTAAAGAGAATGTAATTTTGAAGACCTTCAAACTAAACCAATTTTAAAGGACTTAAGTAAAAGGAAGGTACTGGATTATAACAAAATTATAGTATGTCATAGTAATTGCTAAATATTTTATATATATTTCTTGGTATCTTTTATTAGCTTTTACTATTTTGAAAAATCCTGAACTTCAGGAGTTAGAGTATTATTTGCTTACTACAGAAACTTCTGTATCTCTTGGAAATATTTTTTTTTTAATTTTTCAGTTCCCTGTGTGTTTTATTTTATTTCCACTTAATAGAATTTAATTTTTCCAATTATGTGTAAAGATAGTTTTCAACATTCATTTGTATAAGATTTTAAATTCCAAATTTTTATCCTTCCCTCTCTCCCTTCTTCCCTTCTCCATGACAGCAAGCAATATGATATAGGTTATACATATACAATAATGTTAAATATATTTTGGGGAATAATTTTTAAGAATTACAGTTTATTTGAAGTGCATTTTCTTGAAACCAAAGCTGTAGATCAAGATACAATATAGTATAAATATAAATTTGGAATTCAGACTATAATACAAAGATAAAATTAAACCTACAGATTGTATTCTGTGGGCTAAGCAAAAATAAAAGGTTTTTTCTTTTAGTTTGTATTTTTGAGGGGATAATATTACAAAACAAAATACTTCAGAAGTGTTGAGAACAGTGAATTTGTTGTCTGTATTGGTGTTCAAAAGCCTTCCTTTCAGAATCTAGGTCTGGAACAAACCTAGATAGGTCACCCAGTTGGTTTTTTCCCCTTCCTGTTTCTCTTCAAGCAGAGCCACATTTGAACCATCCTTGTCAGATAAGGATTTACCCTATTTTAAAAAGATATTCTGAAGAAAGAATGCTTGTTAACCCTCTTTTGGACTTTAGTGTTTAGCAACCTTCTCTGTGAATTTTTTTTTAAATTTTTATCTAGTTTAAAGTTCATGGACTTTAAAAAGTGCAACTTTTTTCCTTTAAACATCACAACCATTTTTATGTTTGTATTCTCTTTCTTCCCACTGACCTAGTGAATTGCTTCTTTATAACCAAGAAAAACAGTTCAGCAGCACCAACACAAGGACAGTATCTGACAACATATGTCCACACCATTCTGCACCCGTGGTCCCCCAGCCCTCCAACAAAGAGAGGGAGAGGTGCATATCTTTTTCTGTGAGACCAAGATTGGTTATTATAATCACATAACATTTGGCTGCTTCTCCTCTGGTTTTGATGAAACTTACTTGTATTTTCTTCATGGAGATTGAGAAGAGTTAAAAACCGTCCTTCGGTTGCTCTAGTGCCCTTTGCATTCCTGCATATGATTCGTTTAGTCCTTTAGCAATTTCTTCTCCAGGTTATCGCAGCTACCTTTTAAAATCGTCCTCAGGCTGAGTGCAGTGATCATTTTCATTCCCTTTTGGAACCTTTTTCAAATTTTCTACATATAAGTAGTAGAGAACCAGCTGGAGTATTCTAGGGAGTGCTGACGTTATTGTTCCATGCTTTAATTTGAGTCCTGGGAAACCACTGATTTGGCATGATAACCTTAAGTTTCTCTTACCCGTAAACCTGTTTCCTGGTAGCCATAATACATAATAACGAGATATGATGTTGTGCTTAAGTGTAGTGCTTAGCACACTGGCTTGCCTAGAGTAGGTGCTTAATAAATAAATACTTATTCACATCTCTCCCTTTCTCTACCTGCAGCTGGTGGCTCAGTGGATAGAGTTCTGGGTCTGGAATCAGGAAGACTTGAGTTCAGATTCAACCTCAGACACTTAGTAGTTGTGGGACCCTGGACAAGTCACTTAACCTCTGCTGCCTCATTTTCTTCATCTGTAAAATGAGGATGATAATAGCAGCTACCATTCAGGGAATGCTTATTCCTTTCTCCCCTACCAACTTCACTGGATCATTTGTATTAAATGAGAATGTATGTCAGGGATTTTAATTATAAAGTGCTGTATAGATGCGAGTTATTAATTATCTTACCTTTTAGAAACTTTATCGGGAGGCCCAAATCAAGGGAATTCTGATGCCTAACTAGGGAATACTGTTAGAGGGAAAAACAGAAGCTAAAAAAACCACATAGATTCAAGCTCTATATGTTGAAAGATGACCCCTGAGTTTTTGGTTCTTTATTAGCGGAAAGGCATGCCAAATTAGGAGGCTTTCTAGTTCAGAGTCCTTAACACGTTTAGCCTTACTTCCATTTTTCTCAAACTGAGACTTAAAATGAAATGCCATGCTAAGCAGAAATTGTTGTTTTGTTAATTATTTAGACCTGTTCCTGGGTTGAAAAATTAAGGGGTGCATCTTGGTGATCTAACTCTGAATTATAAATTCATAGAGTGCAGACAGCGTTTCTTCTAAACCTCTACTCTCTTCCCATTGAACTGTACAGTTAATAGACAAAAGTTATTGACCAGCCCAAGAGCAGTTTTTTCATTTGTTGTTATTCTCAGTTTAGGAATGCTTTCTACTTCTTTTGCATTTCCACATAATGGATGATGATCCAGTGTTTTGCAAAGGGTGGATCCTGAGAAAATATTGTTCCAACTGGAAGAATTAAATACATGCATTAATTTTACTATGACTTTCTGGTTAAGGGGCTTTTTATATTTTTTTTCCTTGATAGACACTATTTAATGCTGAATGTTTTAATTTCTTGGACTTTTAAGGCCCCCGTAAAGATGCAAAGTATTGTTAATTAACCTGATATATTTTACATTTGTGACAGTTTTTAAAAACCTTTAAAATTTTAGAAAATATTTGAACTATTAAGAAATAAAAACTATGCATATAAACACATCTGACAAAATATCAAGAAATTTGTCCCAAAGTCACTGCAAGGGCATTATATGGTAAGCCATATAAAACAATGGCAAATACCACAATAAAACCTCCTACTTAGCTCCATAGAAATCTTTATTTTAGTATTGAGATGTTTTAGAATGAGAATTGATATAAATTTATTCTTAAAATAGAGGCTATTTGGATGTATTGCTTTACCAAATTTGCAGGTATTGAAACATTTTTAGTGGTTATGAATGCCCTTTAATATCTAGATAGAATTTATTTAACTTTTTCAAAGCATCTGTTGGGATGAATTTGTTTTTTATTTTTTTAGTTTAATAGACAAGCATTTTAGCTGTATAATATGCTAGAATATTGGTGCACATGTTAATCTAAAAAATTACCATTTGTATCTTAATGTGAATATTTTCAGATTTTATATGTCTCTAGCATGTTATGATGGTGTCACCTTGCCTTTTAAATACACTCTTTGAAGTTTAAGTATTCTTTCATATTTACATGCATGCATATGTTTGTGTGATGATGTATAACAGGGCTGTCTAAAATGCTGCCCATGGGCCGCATGCAGCCCGCAGTGAGATTTATGCGGCCCACCTACAAGCAAGCAGAGCTGCCACAGAGCTCTCACTAAAATGGCAAATCAAAATACATTGCCTATTGTTTCAATAAAAACCTATGGTTGGACAGCCCCAATGTATAAGCTTAATGAGCTATTTATCATGATATCAGTTCTTTTAATTAAAATACCTCATGCTTCTGGCATTGAAAATGGAATATTGTTAACCATAGAAATAATAGAAATTGGAGCTGAAATTATTAGGGAGCAGATAATTAGTACCTTACTCCAACACAAAATAAAATTATGTATAAAAGAAAAGCCATTTTTTCCATTTAAATATTTTTGGTCATTATTTAAGAAATTTAAAAAAATTGAGGCAGCTGATAAGTTATTTCACAATCACATAGAATAAACCTACCTGAATAAAAAATATTATCTATTTAAACTTTTAAAAATAATAATAACTTTAGTATTCTGGTCACTTGGCTGTCAAAATATAAGGCCATTAGAAAGAGGCTTTTCTGATAGTTCCATTTTAGATCGCATTTTTTATTCCTTCCTTCCTTCCTTCGTCTCACTGGCAGTGTTGGAGGCACAGTGCTATACCAGGCTGAATGAGCAGTTTCTTTTTGGAGCTGATAAAGCAGCTTTATGAAATCAGCTGACAGGTATATTGTATGTACAGCTTGGGTTTAGGAGACCCATTCAGCATTGGCCACAGGACTTTATAAGTTAAAGCCAAATTAAACCTTTAGTTTGGAAAGAGGTCTTATTTTATGGACTTTAAATAACAACCAAAGGCTAACTGAATTCTAGTTATACAAGTTACCACCTTTAGAATAAAAGTCATTGGCAAGATTATAGTCTATGGCAGATGGTCATGTCTCTCAGTTCATGGTCTTGGTGGAACAAAGTTACTGTATTTATAAAAGTCAAAAGACTAAAGGCACTTGAGTTTCACATTTTACTCTGGAGTAGCACGAAAGATATTTGAGATGGCTGACGTTCATTTTGCTTTGGCTTGAAGTTAAGGCATGTGGGCTTTCTTAATCTTTTTTTTTGATCATTTTGTTATACTTGAGGACTGGTGCATATCTATTAATAACTGCACCTAAAATATGAGAAGGCCATACACTTTGGGATTAGTAACTGTCTTTTTTTTTTTCCCCTGCAGGGATGAATTGTAAAAGCTACATCAACTTGACCCGAATATAATATTACAGTGGATCGCTCATCTCCAGTTCTAAGAGCTTTTTGAAAACCAACAGCATCACAACCTGTTTCAGACTTTGTCACACTGTTATAATCAGCATGAAAATGCGTTGTTTTGTGGGGTTTCCAGTTGTTTTAAAGAAGCACAGAGCCAATCTGGTAGAGAAGGAGGCAGAGTACACATTTGTGCATTGTTTCTTTTAATATGCCTGCATTTTATGTTCATCTATTTAAGGAAGGGGATTTCTGCAAATCAAGAAAAACATAGCTTGTGAATTCTGATACTGACTTTGGCTGGGGGGGTTGGGGGGTGGCGGGGTTTCTCTCTTCTTGGGTCCTTAATTTAGCTCCAGTATATTCATCGATCAGGTTGCTTCTGTGCATCTAATGACACTATTTACAACATCAGGTTTTCTGTGTTCAGATGTCTGTTAGATGCTATTAAGAAAATAGAGATGAGCTTCCTTTTTAAAGCTTTTGACGTGGTGTCATAGAATAGCATGTAGTAGATACAATCAATCAGCTGCTTTGTTACCTTTAAAACCAGGCATTTGTACATATGAAACTTGAAGAGATCAGAGGTGATATCTCTTATATTGGCTGTTCAGATTGGACATGACGTACATAGTTTCCCCTTGATCCTCTTTTGAAATGACCGGAGACTTGTAGCTCAGTATTGTTTTTCCTGTTTGTAATTCACTGCTGATAATGTATATGAATTTAACATGCTGTGTAAGCTGTGTCCTAGTTACTGAACAGTTTATGCAGTGCTGCTTTGCCAAATAAAGTTAAAAGCAAAAACACAATTGGTGATGGGGTATTTTTGGTTTTATTTTCAGTCCTGAATTCTCTCCCTCCCACTCTACCCCTCCTCACCCATTGGGAAGGCAAGAAAAACAAAACCTATTATAAATATGTGTACTCATGTAAAATATATTGCTAAATTTGCCATGTCCTTTCCTTCTTCCTACCCTCCATTAAGAAAGGAAAAGAAAATTTGGTTCAGCCTGAACTCTGTAATCAGTCCATCGGCCCTTTATCTGGTAACGTGTTTCATCATGTGTCCTTAGGAATTGTGCTTGGTCATTGAATTGGTCAGTTACTAAGCCTTTCAAAAGTTGATTATAATATTGCTGTTACTATATAAATTGTTCTCCTGGTTCTGCCCACTCCACTTGGTGTCATTTCATTCTAGTTTTCCCAGGTTTTTCTGAAACCATCCCATTCATCACTTCTTAGCACAATAGTATTCTATCACCTTCATAGACTATAACTTGTTCAGGCTTTCCCCAATTAATAGGAATCCACACACTTTGCAATTCTCTTCCTCGATGTGATGTTTTCAAATGAAAAAAAAAAATCAGAAAGGCTGATTAAATACTTGAAATAATACAAGTTGAATACAAGTTACCTTCTAAGGGGCATTAAAAGTTTATAAATATTTTAGGAGTATTTTTTTTAAATTCTAAAAAAAAAAGCCAATAGCATCATACAGCTAGATCTGGAAGTGATCTTTGAGACCATTTAGCCCAAACTGCCATTTTAAAGTTGAGGAAAAAATATCTAGAGAGGTTATGAGTTAACCATGTTGGTCATGTAGATGAGTCTCAGAGGCTGGATTGGAACTCAGGTCCTCTGACTCCAGGTTGCTAGCATTAGTATCATATTTTTATGGCATATGAGATACTTAAGTGATTGTCCTAATGGAAAATATCTGTGATTTAAGAAAGAATTTCATATGTAGCAGATTGATACATCTACTGGGAGCAAGTTTATCAATATGTTAAATTTAAAAGTAAATTTCGAGGAAGGGGTAAAACTTTGCCGTTTTATTTAAATGCCCTAGTTTTATACATTTTAGAGTAGGAGCTTTTAACAAATTTGAGAGTCAGAAACAAAGGTAACCTCAACCTAGAAAGAATAGGATGAACCTGATATCTACCTTCCTTATGCCATGGGGCCCAGCAATGTGGAACTCTCACAGACATGGGCCTTCATGAGGTGGGTAATCCCATTATTTTCCAGCTTTCTATAGTCTATTTCAGGGCTGTCCAACCACAGGTTTTTATTGAAACATAGACAATATATTTTGATTTGCCTTTGAGAGCTCTGCGGTAGCTCAGCTTCATTTACTAAATCATTTATGTAAATTTCTATGCTTGTAGGCGGGCCTTAGTTTGGACAGCCCTGGTCTGTTCTTAAATCTTTTTTATGTTATAGACCCCCACTCAGAATAATACTTTTAAATGCTTAGAATACATAGAATCATAAAGAATAACAATTCTACTGAAATACTGAAAAGCCAAATTTGCAGACCACAGGCTAAGAATTCCTACTCTAAGATCACGTCAGATTTTTTGATTATTTAGTATCCTCCACTAAACCTGCATTGGGATCTTGTCTCACCTAGAACCCAGGAGTTCCTATCCTCAATTCAATTCTTGTTTTGCCTATCTCTCCACCCTGCCCTTCCCCTAGCACCTCTGCCCCGACTTATTGCTTCTCAGCCCAGATCTCAGGTCCTTTGAGATACCATAAAAGCAAATTCAGAAGTTGAGCAAGTCATACAAATCCAATTTTAATTACCCATCAACTTTGATAAGACTTTTATTGAGTACATCTTGCATGCAAAGGTGCTGTATTATGAATACAAAAAGGTGTGAGATGTAGTCCTTGTCCCCAAGAGACTTATAATCTGTGGGAAAACAGGACACATTTTACAAACTAAATAAGTTATTTTGTCTATTATAAATATCCAAATTAACTAAAAAGGACATAATGAAGGAAAATCACATCTGCATGCAGAGAAGGAATTGATAAAAATATGTATAGAATGCTTTTACACACATATACATATTTATGTCTAATGGTAGCCATGTCTAGGATGGGGTAGGGGGAGGCAAGAAAAGAAGAAATGTACGCGAATAGCTTTATTATATCTTTAAAAGAAATAGCAAGTTATACATATTAGATTTTGTTTTATGTGCATTTTTTTTTTAAATTATACTCTTATGGAAATAATTGTTTTATTCCATAAATTAAAAAATAAAAAATTTTAAAAAGCTAAATAGTGCTAAGTGGCATATGCCAACTGCCAAATGAGTAATGAGACATTCTATTTACATGTGAAACACTCAAAGCATTGAGATTGGCTTTTGTGAGCTAGATTTTGAAAAAAGCCTCTTAGGTTGGACCACTGTGTTTGAATAACTTCACAAAAACAAATTTTAGAGGAACACGAGTAATGTGAACAAACTTTTATTCAACACATACTACCCAAAAGATACCATGCTTAGTTCTGGGAATACAAAGAAAGGCAAAAACCAGACCTTGCTCTCAAGAAATTCACACTCTAATGGGGAAGACAACATGCAAGCATCTACGTAGAAACAATATCTAGCCAGGGTAATTGGATAATATCTCAGAAGGAAGGCACTAAGATTAAGGAAGATTGGGAAAGCTTTTTGGAGGTGGGACTTCAACCAAAAATGAAGAAGGCCACTGGGCAGACAAGGAAATTAATTCCACCTGTGTTCCTTTGTCCAAATCATTTACTGAATACCAACCACGTTTGAAGGTTGTGTTGATGGTTGTATCCGTATGTTGTATGTATGGTAGAATGAAAGATAAAAGGCCTATCCAAATTTGACTCAAACAATCTCCTCCCCATTAATAGCTTGTTCTCAGGTAGTCTGTCTTAGAGGGCATAGAGATCAACAGTAAAAACACATCAAATATATCCTGATTCCGAATCCAGGCGATGTGGATTTTAGGAGTCTTTAAGTAAGATTCTGCCACAAAATGTAGCTTACACATTATGGCAGATACTAGATTTTTGAGCTCTTTGAGGACACAGGCTGTTTTTGCTTTTCTTTGTATACTCAGCACTTAGCATAGAGCCTATCATATGGTTGGTTGTTGTCCTTCATTCTCAAAGAGGACCAAAATGACATCGCTAGGTTGCAGTTAAGGTCCTGTGTATCCAATTGTGGCTGATCGAGTTCAGAAGGATCTACCACAGACCGGGTACAAAACAGTCCATATGAACATTTGGAGTGGAATTGCCTCTAAATTTGTGCATCTCACTTAAGTAAGGACTTAACAAATGCGTATTGACTGATTATACGGAATAAAATCCTGATTTGAGACCAGAATCACAGAATCTAATAGCTCAAGATACCTCACAAGCCATCTGGGCAGGGTGGTGCAGAAGAAGGAATACTGCATTTAGAGTCAGAGCATTCTGTCACTTCCTTCAGCTCTAAATATATCCTCTAAATAAATGCTTGTTGAATTGGATGTGGACCTGGCCAAGGAACCTTCTACCAACTTCATCAACGCTGGTGGTTCAGGCTTTGCTTTAAAACCCCCACACTATTCCTGAGGTAGCCAATTCCTCTTTGGGATAACTCATTTTTCCTCCCTGATATTGTCTAAATATACACCCCCATAATCCATCTATTACTCCTCTGGCCTCTGGAGATGACAAATCAAATCTCTCTTTCAACCGACAAAACCGTACTCCAACAGCTATACCCGTCCCTTTAGGTCATCTTTTCTCCAGACTAAGCTTCCTCAGGCTCTTTAGCTGAATCTGAATGTGTTGACCCACCTCATGGCTGCAATTTTTGAGGTGATAACCAGTGGATAAGATCCTTAACTCTCCTTTTCATTTTGGGTGGGACAGAGTTAGATAAGATGATGAAGCTCATTTTCCAATAGTATCAACATCCTGGTTACCATCCACTGCATGTTTTCCAGCTTTGTTTAAAAACTTGGTGCCAAGAACTGAACAGAATACTGCACATGTAGTCCTATTTCTTATGCTTAGTATTCATAGTCTTGCTAAAGGCTCCTACAAGATCATAACATTCTTTAAATTCTCTTATTTGCCCATATAGGTAATTAAAGTATAAAGGTGGTTATTTAAGGTGGGTTCTTTTTTTTCCATTTTTTTTTTAATTTTTAGATTGCAACATACAGTTCTACATAATTTTGGGTTCCAGATTTTCTTCCCTCCCTCCTGCCCCTCCCCAAGAAGGCATGGCGTCCCATATAACTTCCAGGTATAACTAGGCATT
>CM053627.1:95697637-95713703 GCA_028646595.1 Phalanger gymnotis | reverse complement strand
GTTGTAAAGATTTTCTCCCAATTTTCTGCCTCCCTCCTAATCTTTGTTGCATTGGCTTTTTTTGTACAAAAACATTTCAATTTAACATAATCAAAATTACCCATTTTGCATTTTGTTATGCTCTTTATCTCTTGTTGGGTCATGAATTCTTTTCTTTTCCATAAATCTGATAGGTAAACTATTCCTTGCTCTCCCAAATTGCTTATAGTTTCAGCCTTTATTCCTAACCCATGAACCCATTTTGATTTTATTTTGGTATGTGGTGTAAGATATTGGTCTATGCCCAGTTTCTGTCCTATCATTTTCCAATTTTCCCAGCAGGTTTTTGTGAAATAGTGAATTCTTAGCCCAGAAGCTGGCCTCTTTGGGTGTATCAAAGAGTAGATTGCTATAACAACATATCATCCTTAAGGAGAATCAGAAAATACAAACACTATCCATCCCTAGGTGAGAGTAAGTTACAATCTCCTCAGTCAATACAGAGTGTCCAAGTAAAGTCCTCTTTCATCTTAACTCAAGGTTGACTTCCAAGTCCCATGGCTCCTCCTCTGTGTGCTGACTGCTCCCTGCTCTTGCCTGGGTTCACACACAGGCAGCCCTTTGCTCCTGCTCCATGTCTCAGCTCACGAGGACTGCTCCACTCCAAGCTCTCTCCGCTCCTGTCTGACAACAGGCTCTAGGGGTTCCTGCCCACAGCTTCTGTCTCTGGGAAAACAAAGCTTAATAGGGCTACAAAAATATTTACACTCATTAGCAGCTCCATCATCTCAATTCACTTTAACAGCTCTTAAAAGCAGCTTAAGCTAAGCCTCCTTCCCATGGGCCAGTCTCCACCCTTCAGCTCAATTCACTCATGAAGACCAATAGACAGGGCTTCTGTCTGAGAAGTTAACACAGATCAACAGAGTACCAACATCCCAAACATTCTTTCTGTTAGGCCTCGCCACAAGCAAGTTCCCCCAGGAAAATTCCTCCCTCTGCCCATGCATGCCGGCTTCTCTCCTTCAGCTTTGCCTCACTCTCACTTCCCACTCTTTTTTGCCAAATTACTCCCATACTGGATTCCACGTGACTCAGGCTCCATGTGATCCAGGATGCACCACATCTTCGAGCTAGGCCAGAGTTCAAAGCAGGTCCCATTCCATTAACATTCCATTCCATTAACATTACATTAAACATTTAATGTGTTACAGAAACTTAACTCCAAAAGAAAAAACAGCAAAAAATCCCATTTTGCTTGCCATTATACCAGGGTCACACAGGTGATAAGCATCTGGGGCATGATTTGAACTTAGGTTTTCCTGACCTCAATTCTATCCACTGTGCCGCCTAGAGCTGTGCACATCAGCTTCTCAATTTTGAGGCATAGTGTAAGACAGTCTTCAGATGAGATGCATTTTCTTTTTAGCCTCTTTCCTATTTTCCAAGGTGATATGTGTATGTGTGCATGTAACACACATGTGTATGTGTGTAACACATATGTACACCAACATGTATATATACTGTGCCTATGCATATATTTCCCTACTATCTTCCCTGTTAAAAGGTAAGTTTCTTGAGAGCAGTTATTTTACAAAGCTTGTTTTTTGTATCCTCAGTACTTAGCTCAGTGCCTGGCACATGTAGGTGCTTAAAACTTGTTTGTTGATTGAGTGACATAACACACAAGGAGAAAAAAAATAGATGTAGGGCTTGTGAGTTGAAACCTGTCACTCTGAATATTGGACCACTGTTCTTAGCAAGGACTTCAGTGGATCTGTGATCTCCCTGTTATGGGTATTCCCTCCAGCTATACATATCTCAAATTATCCATGCCTTCTCATCTTGGCTGAAGGTTATCTATGTCCTCCCACAAGTGTTCTGAAGTGGTTCACCCAACGTATTGGAAGCCTCCTTCTAAATCTCTTGATATTATGTGGATAGGCATCAAACAGTTTATCCATTTGTTATCCCTTACTTTTTAACAGGTAGCATGGAGAAACTGGCCCACTGGGGAGGATGGGGTTGGATTCAGTACAAGTGACAATGTGGAAGCTTCAGGTAAGCATGTTTCCAGTCATGTGTGATGGAGGGGCTATACTGTGTGATGAGGAAAAAGGTTGCTAAGTTGGAACGGAGTGATGATTACACAAAAAGGGTTAGTGTTTCACCCTAGGTTCTTTCTTTCCTTTGGGGCTAGGTGAGAAGCAGGACTACTTTAAGCTGGCCTCCCTACTCCCACTGAGTTGGGCGGGGGTAATGGCAACTTCCCTGTCTCCCAAAATGGCCAGTGACAGGCATTATATGGCCATCCCAATCCCTTTGATGTTTGCTTCCCTGAGTAGGTGGCTGAGCAGCAGCCTGTAGGCAGACATGTCCAGGTAGAAATATTGTGAGTTCAGAAGATCCAGAGCTCTCATCAGAGGAACGTTCCACTGGTGATAGAAGCTGCAGTGCCCATTAGTGTGGTAGTGGCCAATGACAAAGGGAATACCTTCAGTGGATGACAACAGACAATAACTCTAGGACAGCGGCAGCTTTAGGAGCAGGACTCCCCATGGTAGAGAGAAGTACGGCTATAGATGCTAGAAAAGCACTGAGCTTCAGAGCCCAGCAGAGGGCTATATTTAAGGAGAGAAAAGGACTTCTGGGCTGGGAGCTGGGAGGTACCTCTTTACCACACATGTTCTCTACATGTGTATCTCACTACCATTGTAGTTTAAGCTTTAGCTCATTCTTTCTGTGAACACTGTGTGAATTTGTGGGAGAATACACCCCAAGTTTGGGGAGATATTTTGTATTAACTGTTCATTGCATACCTTTTCAGCAAATACCTTTTCTAAAAGCTAATTATCTCTGATTGCTAATGGGGATCACCCCTGATGGGGATTTACAAATCCAGCACCTAAAGGTTACTACTATAATCATGAGAATAGTAGTAGTGGCCCTATGGGGATACCAACCAATGAATGCTATTCTCCAGTTTGGGGAGTGGCTTCACAGGGGATACTATACACATTAGGACTCATCTCTCTTTCTAGCCCTGTATCTCACTGATGATACATTTTACACTGTTATTTTGAATATATTTCATTATTGGTAACACACTGAAATCTATACCCACTTCCCAACTGTCCTTTGGTGATCCAAAATTCTGATTCTTTGGAGGTTGTGATATCCCATAATTTACAGTCAGAGAGTAAAGTAAAGGTCTAAATCTGAGTGAAAGTAGGTAATGCTCATCTCTAAGCATCTGGTTTTACTTACTCCTCCAAACAAACTCAACATTGACTGTGTCGGAAGGTTACTTCTGTAATTTTAAAATGTTCATTTTATCTTTAGAATATTCTTTCAGAATATAATAGGGTAGTGTTTCAGGAAGAATGTGGCCTACATTCATGAGCCTGGGACCAAGAGTGAATCAACAACATTATTGTTTAAATAGCAAGTTCGCAAAAATAAAAAATAAAAAATAAAAAAAACCCAAAACAAAACAAAAAATCCAAAAGCAAAAAAAAAAAAAAAACAACCAAAAAACTGAAACCAAAAACCCAAAACAAAAACCAGCCAACAATTCCCTTCAATTTAGGAACCGTAATTCTCAAAGACTAGTTTTGGAACCAAAATTCAAGCAAAATGTGAAATTCAGAGAAAATGAACACAAATGATTAATGCAGCTAAGTTCATAAACATAAGCCTAAAAGCAACTAGACCAAAATATGTAATAAAATTTGGTCTGACAAATCAGATTTTTTTAAAAAAAAAACTGAAATTATGATCCCAAAGCCTAATTTTAGATTCTTCTAGGTGATCCTGTGCTCAATGCTATAAGATGGTCAGTCAGTTATGATGACAGTGGGGTCACTACATAAATTACTCTAAGTTTTAAAGCACCAAACCAATTAATCAACAAGCATTTATTAAATGCCTACTATGTGCCAGATACAGGCACAGGGAATACAAAGACGTAAGTACATTACCTGTCCCCAAGGAGCTGACATTTCATAGGGGAAGACAACATATACAAATATAAATAAAGTATCCACAAAATGACTACAATGAATTTCGTATCTGGAGGCACTAGCAGTGGGAGTGGGGATAGGGGGAAGGGAGGACTCAAAAAAAGACCTTATATATAGGCAGGCTTTAGCTGAACTTTGAAGGAAGTTGTCATAAGAAGAGGAATGAGGGAGTGCATTCCAGGTGAGGCAGGCAGATTGTACACAGGCTAAAATCAATAATGGCTGTTTTTATTTCTAGGGCCTTGTTTGTGGGGCCATGGATAGAAATCATAGAGTGTTCCACCCTGGGGTTGGTACACAAAATTTGTTCCAAATTAGCATCAAAGGAGACAGCTTTTCTTAACACGGACAGAATTAAGAGTCTAAGCAAAAGGAACAGGAATCGGCAAATGGGTCACAGGGGAAAAGCAACAACCAAAGTAGAGCATTGACCAAAGGATGGTCGATAAACAGTCTGAGAGATGGATACCTGTGAAGGGAGACTTTGCTGTGTTCTATTTTACGCACTGCTCTTCCATTCCACCAATTTTTATTAGGAGGACCTGCCTGGCACGGTGTCTAGAGAGATGGCTTTTGTCAGGGAGATATCTAGGTTAAAGTCCTGACCTTGGCATATAGAGTCTATGTGCTCCTGGGCAAGTCACTTATTAACCTCCCAGTATTCTAGGCAACTCTTAAGACTATGAGTTAGTAGGAGGAGGAAATTTAGGCTTCGTGAGAACAAAAGATACCAATAAAAATTTCATATTTTTTTTTTAAAAAGAGAGTAAGTTGCAGAGAAGGTGTTGACCTGAATGGATAGAGGGATTTTCCCATAATAATCACAGTCAGCATTGACATAGAACTTTAAGGTTTGCAAAGGGATTTAAGTATGTTATCATTTGGTCCTCAGGACAACCCTCTAAGGTAAGTACTATTATTCTTCATTTTTACAGATGAGGAAACCAAGGCAGACAGAGGTTAAATGACTTAGGGTCATACAACGAAAGCATCTGAGACAGGATTTGAACAGAGTGCTTTTTCAAGTCTAGAGCTCTATGTAGTACTGCCCCTACCATCTCACAACCTAGACTCCTCACCTTCTCTTACCTATATCCAATCTGTCTAGTTTACCTTTTTCCACATCTCTCATATATTCCCCTTACTTTTCTCAGACACTACTAACACTGTGGTGCAGACCTTTCTTGCAATGGTCTGCTAGTCAATCTGCTCACTTCAAGTCTCACTGCAGTCCAACCGCTACTTAGCATCAAATTAATAGTCCTATAGTGTAGGTCTCACTATGTCACCTCATATTCAACAAACTGCAATGGCTCTCTATTACCTCTAGGATCCAATTTTCTCTGTTTAGCATTCAAAGCCCTTCATAGCCCAGCCCCCTTCTACCTTTTCAGTTTTCCTATACCTTGCCCCCTCTTCTTTCTGTTTCTCACACAAGACTGTCTATCTCCTAACTTGGTGGCTGTCCCCTATACCTGGAATATCTCCCTTCTTTTATCTCTTGGATTCCTTAGCTTCCTTCAACAGTCAGATAAAATCTCACATTTTACAGGAAGCCTTTCCCGATCCCCATTAACGCTAGTGCCTTCTCTCTGTTGATCATCTCTAATCTATTGTGTACGGGTCTTATTTGTACACAGCTGCTTGCATGTTGTCTCCCCCATGACAGGGCAGGGACTGTCTTTTGCCTTTCTTTGTACCCTTGGCATTTAGCACAGTGCCTGACACAGAGCAGGCATTTAATAAATGCTCATTGACTGATAAAGATGAAAATGAACTGTAACAATGAAATCCCAGGTCCAGTTCTTTTCCTAAATATTTACTAAGGCCTGCTACCTTCAAAGTAGTAGGATACTAAAAGAAAAGGAAAGGAAAAAAAGAAAATTAAAAAAGGAAAAGAAAAGGAAAGAATAAAAAGGAAGAAATATTTGTATACCATGGAAAGAAAGGAAGGAAGAAAAAGAAGTCTTTCCTCTCAAAGAGCTTAATGGAGAGATATAAATACAATAAAAAGCAAATACTAGATAATCTGAGGAGGGAGAGACCATCAATAGTTCTAACGAAGTGGCAAATGAGCCAGGCTTTGGAAGATGCTGATACATGAGTAATCTGGATCTCTTTTTGCACAATCTGGCATTTCTACCTCTTTTTTTTCCCTTCTGTAGTATCAAATCCCTTCATTCTTTTAGCCTTTTGGTCCCCATAACAGTCTAGGGGCTGTATAGTTATACGCAGTTGTCCCCACTTGACATACCCTGGGGATGGCTCTGGCTGCTGGATGGTGTGGGGAGTTCTAATAAAAATGTGGGGGTGGTGGTAGAAAGATACATTCAAGTCCTTTTCAGGGCTGGGAAGTCATTAGAAGAAAAGATTTCAATTACTATTATTTTTAAAATAAGTTTCATTGATGCTTTTTGCCATTACATCACAATCATCTCCAGCCATGCCACTTCTTGGCCCCTTCTCCATGTCATTTTCATTATTTTGCTCATGGGAGAGACAAAAAGTTAACTTGAGACTCATAGCCCTACAGTGACATGAATAGCTAGCTCTTCTCTTTTTGAAATGAGAACTAAGAAGAAGATGGATTGCTGAGTAAGACTTAGGTTAGCTTGAAGAAAAATACACTTTGATGGAGAAATGGTCTTGGTACAAAGTATTGCAAAGTGGTGGAATATCTTTCATCATTCAAAATAATTAATAGATAAACTCAATGACATAGGTGCAGGCCAAGGTAGGGATGGTGCACAGAGCCCATCATTCCCTGACTTTTTTTTTATCCACTCAAGCCTCTTGATTCTCTCCATCAAACTCTCCATAAGCATGTATACATAGTCATCTAATGCTACTATTTAGTCATATTTATTTTGAATAAAAAAGAATGTAAAAAGACAAGAATAAAATAGGGTTTATTGGAGCAATATTATTTTACATAGACAGCTTATTTTAAGTATTTGTATACCATGGCAATCCTAAAGTTGGTTTTAATTGTTCAAGTACAAAAAAAAAATGACGTACAGGAAGATGCATGCCTTATCCGTCTCAATTTTATTGGCTATGGCTATGGGTGACATCCTTACACATGAAAGTAAACTGTACAACATCATAGATAACATTCACATCTCTATAAACTGCCCTTGGGAAAAGCTCAGTGCTTTGCTGAGTGCTAAAAGTGTAGTTGGCAAATGTCTGGAGTGTCTCCGGAAGCTGAGACGATGTCTTACTTACATGATGTGTTGAAAGATTTGGCCTGAAAATCGAACTCCCGGTTGCAGGAACAGCACTGACCTCAGAACGAGTATTTTGCTTACTATTGTGATATTGTAATCAGATAACTTATCTCTACCAGAATTAGATTCTTTTAGTAGAGGGTCAGCTAGCCTTGTGGTTACCTAAATAAATTGTTCTATGATTGTTTTTCAAAAGGCTTTGAAGATTTGCCACAGGCATTCATGAACACTTTTTGTTTGTTTTTGCAGTGCATGGAAGTAGCATGTGTGTGTTTGTGTGTATGTGTGTGTGTGTGTATTCCCAATAGTATTTATGCCCAATATGGCAGCCTCTAGGTCATGTCATCCTCGTATTGAATGAACACCAGAATCATATATATCTTTCAAGACCCTGCAGACCGAAGAGCATGAGTGGCTGAGCCAGCTGACGGCTATGTCTGAAAATTCTAGCAAGTCCTAAAATGTGGATATTTGATGTTGAGTGGCTGAGTCCAAGTTATAAAATGTGAATTTATAAAGCAAAGGAGAATTTAAAAATTAAATTCTAAGAACTGGTATGTTTTACTAAACTGAGGAACTGTGGCTCTCTAAAGTTGCTTGGCATCTTTGTCAACATTTTGCCTGTAAATACACTGAAAGTACCTGTCTTTTCAGTTTGATTTCATTTTCTTTGATGGACAAAGAATCCTGTTGAAATGTGGTGAATATGTAAATGGTCCGGCTGTGCTCTCAAAGAGAGCAAGGTGTTAGACATAATAGAGAATTAATGAGGATCACATTAGGAACTCTCAAGAAATGTTAATTGTTGAATCGATGATAAGAGAAATTAGAGTAAGGAAAACAAGCAAATTCTTTCTATAAACCTCTCTCCCCTACCCCATCTACGGTTTAAATTCCTGCATCACCTTTTCCCTCTTATTCCATGGCCTCTTCCAATCCAAATTCAAACCAAGTTCCCAGTAATTATCTTACCCCTACACCCTTGTTTCCCCGACCTGCTCATTGATATTTGAAATTAATTTAATGGGGAACGAAGCCTTTCTTCTGACAAAGAGAAGAGTCAAAGTACAGATCTGCAGGAGAGGTAACATGTTGACAAATTCACACTAAAGTAGAAATGACTGATACGAAATTTATTCCTGAGAGCAGGTTTTGATGAGGAGTGAGGGGGAAGGCACTGAGTACCTAAAATGGAGAGGGGACTGGAAGAGCAGAGAAACGGGAGGCTAGGGATGCCCAAGACAACCTTCATTCACTTTTTAGTTGGCCCTGGTTCTTGATATGTGTGTATATAACTATACATCTATGTATATATACGTATACATATACACACACATACATATATATTTATATATCTCCATCAATGGGTGAGGTGAAATGCTCACACTGCCACACAATGGCCATCTCCCTGAGCTGCTGTTTTGCCTGCATGAACGGATTACATTACATATCTCTATTTTCAGGCACAGCTTACTATAATCAGTCTTTGACTTATATTTTATTTTAATCCCATGAACAACTATAGACACATCAATAGTTATCGAGTACTGTCAGAAGAAGAGATTTTAACTATAGTTAAAAGGAATAAGACTAAAGGTTTTTTGGATTTGACGAGGATTTTTTTTTTTAATATTCTCAGTGTTAGCACAAGTCCAAAAAAAATGTTAATTTCTAGAATCAGACACCTAGGTAAATTATCAAGGGAAACATCCTCCTCAGCCACTAAGAAACACGTTTCTCATAGGTACATCCCATTTATGAGGTAGTCCGATTCCTCAGATGTTATGGGCCGGGCTTTTTTGAGTTTCTGTCTTACCCATCGAAGTCGGCAAGCAATCATGAGGAGGAGCAAAGCAGTGATGGCCAAACCTAGTGCCAGGGGCAAGACTGCGCCTGCAATAAGGTTCAGAAGAGAGGAGGAGGAGTCAGTAACACATGGGATTGCCTATTTGGAGGTAGGAAAGTCTAGCCTTTTGAACACTGCAAATGAACTCTATCTATTTCACTACTCAAGTTTCCTCATTGTCTTCTGTCACCATGATGCTTTCCCAGTTTGCTTTGACCCACTTAGAGGAATACTTCTGTGAATAAAATACTGGCTGTACTGTTATATTTATGGATCAATGCAGAATCATCCTAATTTCTTTAATGTAGGAGAGACTTCTAAATTCTTAGCCAGATTTGGACTTTAGGAAGCTTATAAGGGCTAAGAGAATGGACCTATGATTTCCCCCTGGGTGGGGAAGATATCTCTGCCAGTGCTGGTCAGCACCTTCAGGGATCCTGCTCTCTGTTGGCAAGTGTTCAGGAACCCTAATGCCATCCAGTCAATATTTGGATTATAGGATCATAGGTTTAGAGCTGTTTGTCTCAGTTTACTCAGCTGTAAAATGAGCTGGAGGAGGAAATGGCACACCATTCCAGTATCTTTGCCAAGAAAACCCCAAATGGGGTCATGGAGAGTCATATACAACTGAAATGACTGAAGAACAAAAATCTTTCCATATAATTAAATATACAGGGTGTCTCAAAAATCTTAGTGCAGTTTTAAGCGATGAGGCTTAAATCAGACACTGTCCACTGATAACTTCAAGATATGCTGGCTTAATTTTGGCTGAGTGTGGAAGTTCTGAGGTTAAGCAAATTTCTAATCTTTGCCTGTTGTTCTGGTTCTTTCCTGGTGCTTGTGTTTTAGACATGAAGTCTGAAAAAAACTCATTTCCTATCCTAGCCTTTACATTAGTTATAGGACTATGGGAAAATTACTTAAGCTTCAGATTCATTATCTGTAAGATAGGGATAATAATGCCTTTGTTACCTACTTTGTAGGGTTACTGTGAAGATCAAATTCATGTAACACACTATGTCAGTCCTATGAATGTCAACTATAATTTTTAGTTATTACTTGGATTCTCAGACTGGAATAGCCTTTATAAGCTTGGGAAGATGTGGGAGAAAGCCCTGAATGTGGCTTAGCTCAAATGGTGAAGTGGATAGAATACTATGTCTGAAGTCAGAAAGGCTCATCTTCCTGAGTTCAAATACAGCCTTAGACAGTTACTAGCTGTGTGACCCTGAACAAGTCACTTAATCCTATTTGCCTCAATTTCCTCATCTGTAAAATCAGCTGGAGAAGGAAATGGCAAACCACTGTATTATCTTTGCCAAGAAAACCCCAAATGAGGTCACGAAGAATCAGACATGACCAAATAAGAACAATTAAGTTTTATAGACTTCTTATTTTTCTCTAGGCAACATCCACCAGCAATTCTTAAACTTCCAAATTCCTCCATTAGGCCTGGTTTAGAGATGGTACAGTAGGAGCTATTTTTAGCTACAAAGGTCTTGCCAGCTGTTGCAACCAGAGAACAGAGGAACATACAGGACAGGTCTGGGCTGGCTTCATAGCTGGTGGGCTAAAAATAGCCATTACCTACAGAGGCTTGAACACAAGAAGAGTTCCCATACTTCTTGAGACACTCAAATATCATTAGAATCACAGATAACAAGAGCTCATATTTATAGCACTTTACAAAGTACTTTCCTTAATAGTTTCTGTAGGGTATATAATAATAAAGGTGACAAGTACATAGAGAGTTAAAGCTTTTATTTTTATATTTTTTAAAAATTTCAAATAAAATGTTTTTATTACTCTATTACATACACCAATTAACATGAGCATTTCTATTTGCAAAGAACAGATAAAGAAGACTGCATTGAAGAATGGCAATCTCCATTACCAATAATTTGCCCTGTAAAAAAAAGCATATAATGAATTCAATATGATCATTTTAAAGCTATACTGCTTGTCTGGGTCTCTCTCTAAACCTTCTGTTTATACTTTTGTATTTTTTAATGCCCCAATTGTTCTCTTTCCTTTCCTTTTTATGTTTTTTTTGATATCATTAAAAATATTTGCTTCATTCCCATGTCACTGCTGTCAATTGTTGTTGGTTTTCTTTATGACCCCATTTGGGGTTTTCTTGGCAAAGATACTGGCGTGGTTTGCATTTCCTTCTCCAGCTCATTTTTTTACAGATGACAAAACCAAGGCAAACAGTGTTAAGTGACTTGCCCAAGTTCACACAGCTAGTAAGTGCCTGAGGCTGGATTTGAACTCAGGAAAATGAGTCTTCCTGATTCCAAGCCCAGAGTTCCATCTACTCTGGCACCTTGCTGCCTCAAGCCCCCCATCAACACCATCTGCAAATAGAAATTCCTCCTTTGTGACAAATTAGCACAGCAAAACAAATCTGCATATTGGCCATATTCAAATATATACACAGATCTATGTGTATGTACAACATATATTTACATCATTCTGTGTCTTGTGTCCATCATCCCTCTATCCCTCTATGTAATACTACATCATTGGCCCCAGGTGCCAGGTGTTCATTTCATGGCTCTGGTTTCAACAGTTACAGGTACTTTTACCAACTTTATAGTTCATTTGGTCTTCACAACAACCCTTTGAGGTAAGTGCTATTATTATCCTCA
Organism: Phalanger gymnotis; assembly: GCA_028646595.1. NCBI lineage: Eukaryota > Metazoa > Chordata > Mammalia > Diprotodontia > Phalangeridae > Phalanger > Phalanger gymnotis. Next base: position 95,701,975 of record CM053627.1, on the reverse strand, counting down.
TTTTGCAGTTGAGTAAACTGAGGCAGACAGGTTAAGCATAGGGTGACATAGCTAGTAAATGTCTGAGGCTGGATTTGAACCCAGGTCTTCCTGATTCCAGGCCCAGCATTCTATCCACTGTGTCACCTAGTTGCCTCAAGATGGACAGGGAACTTGGATTTGTGATTAGAGGTGGATAGGGAACCTACCTTGAAGTCAGGAAAACTTGGGTTTAAGGCCTATTTCTGTCACCCACTGTCTATGCGACCCTGGACAGATCACTTAACCTCTAGGCAATGCTCCAAGACTATACAAGGTGTCAACTTGCACTGGCTAAGGGAATTTCCTCACTGGAGAGTTCCCTATATCAATGAAGTCACAGGGGGAATATCCTGCCCCTAAAACTAAGACAAACACTGTGTTAGGGGCTACAAATGGCAGAGTGAAACAGTCTCTTCTCTCAAGAAGCTCAGATTCTAATTAGGGAGAGACACCAAACATAGGATGGTTTTGCTCCAGGGCAGACTAGGCCAGTGGTTCTAAGGATGGAGCTACAGGGATCGTGGTAGCTCCAGGTCTTGGCAGTCAGATTCTCAGTGTCTGGGAGCCTGGAAGTTGCATTGGTGGGGCAGCTGGTATGGCTTGGTGCTTCTCCATCTTACAAGAGGAATGAGAGTTGATGACCCCTTGGTATGAGTGGTGGAGGGGTGGGAAGGAGGGAGTAGGCCAGAGCAGTGAAATAGACATTCTGGGTTTCCTTCCTCAGGGAGAGAGTAGGGTATCAGTCCAGCCAGGAGGGGGAAAAGGGAAGGGAAAGAAGAGTTAGCAGGAAGGTATTTTGCATGTGTTGGAGGTGGAGGTGTATAGCTTTCTGAAGCACTTGCTCCTGATGGGACTTTAGTTTGGGATCTGGACCCTGGCAGGCAGGCAGGCTGGCTGGCTGGGCTAGGGAGGGGGATAGAAGGGGAAGCCTTCGATGCCTGCTTCCTGAATGGAGGAAGTCTGGGGATGGGGAGGCAGCAGACTCCTATCTGATAATTCAGGTAACTAAGATACTGAACTCACAACATGGATGAGAATGAGGAAGTTATTCAGGGAAATTCACTTTGTTATGGTGAGAATAAAACAGGTGATTCAGGAAACTCTGATTTACCAAATCAGAGTTGAGATTATTCTTGGAAAGTGAAATCTTATAGAATGCTTAGGTCAGAAACTTCCTCATATGAGTTTCAGTGAAAATGATTCCTAACACTGACATATGGTATTCTGCAGTAGAGTGTAAGCTTCTTAAGGACAGGAATACTTTTTTGTTTTTTTTTGTATCCCAAGTGCCTAGTACAGTGTGTTACATATAATAGGTGCTTAATAATTGTTTTCATGATTGGATTCCGTGAACTCTCAAGACCTAGGTGGCCAGCTAGGAATGTAGTTTATGGATTTTTTTTTCAGTTTGTATAACTTGAAAACTAAAATGTGCCTGTCCCTCTCTCATAAAGCAAACCAAGTTTTTTTTTTTAGTGATCTCTTTTGAAACTAAATTCTACTTGGTCACATGGCAGCTAAAGAAATATTTTTTGTTCTCACTATGTCATCACCTGCAGATGACCTACATTTCTCCTACTCTAGGCCAGTGGATTTTATTTTGTACTTAGAAATAAAAATTTATTTGTCAATTTCTGAGGGGTAAACGATCACAGAAATTTAACGGTTCGCTCTAGAGCCCCAACCTGTCTAGATTTAGACGATATGCACATATCATTGATAATCCAGCACTGACAATCCAAGATTAAAGTGACACATTTTCTTAGTCAATCTACAGGCTTGACACCATGTCATCTTCCTCCTCCTCTTTCCTTTACCCCAAATTAATGATCTCTCCTCACTTAGAGAATTATAGAATATGAGGGCTTACCATCCTGGAGGAATCATGTAACTTTTCTGAACTTCTATAAAAATATGGGGGGAGGGTCCTATAGTTTGAGCTTAAAAGGACCACAGAGGACATCTAAGCTAACCTTTTTGTTTGTCCTTTGCTCTTGAAGAGGACCATGGCATCAGGAAGGTGACGCCATGACTTGCAAGTGAATTGAATTTAAGTGAGGCAGGGCTGCACAAAGTCACCAGCCTCATTTTCTCCCCCAAAGCCCTCTGTGTCCAGTGGCAAGATATAGATGAGGATGACTGGAGATGCCCCAACCTCCTTCCTTTTACAGATAAGGAAAATGAGGCTCAGAGGCATGAAGTGAGCTGCCCAAGGTTGCCCAAAGATGCAAAGCCACTAAAAGGCAGAATCAGGCCTAGAATTCTAGTCTCCTGGAGGGTTAGTAGTCTTTTTACTACACAATAATAACTCAATTTTCTATAATGTTTTCATGCCTGTGTTTCCCTCATAGCTAACATTTACATAAAGCTTTAAGGATGACGTGGTGATTTACATCTGTTATCTCATTTGATACCCAGAATAATCTTGTGAGGAAGGTAGCACAAGTACTATCCCAGTTTTACAGATAAAGAAACTGAGGCCCTAAGAGCTTAAGCGATTTGCTCAAGGTCATACAATCAGTAAGTACCTGAAGCAGAGTTTGAACCTGTGTCTTCCTGACTTTAGGGTCTATAAAGTGTTTCCAAGATATGAATGTGAACTACTGTTTTTACTAAAAGGCAGATATTATGGTATTTCTTACCTGTTTCTGGGAGGGGATGTTCTCCTATTCGATCACTCTTTGACTCAGGAATGTAATTTACTTTTTTCTTGTCTGTATCTTTCCCTGAGGAGCTGCTATCTGGGGGAAATAAAAAAAAGACATAAATGCATTCAATTGAAGTGGTGCAAGAAATAGAAATGATTACCACCCTTCCTTGCCCTAAATCTCCCAACCTCTACCATCTTGGAAAAGGAGAAAAAAAAACTTCAATGGGAAATGAGGCCAGGTCCTGTTTTTACTAAAATGCAGATATTTTAATATTTCTTACCTGTTTCTGGGAGTGGGTGTTCTCCTATTCCATCGCTCTTTGACTCAGAAATATAATTTCCCTTTTCCTTGTCTGTATCTTTCCCTGAGGAGCTGCTATCTGGGGGAATAAAAGAAAGACATAAATGCATTCAATTGAAGTGGTGCAAGAAATAGAAATGATTACCACACTTCCCTATCCTCAATCCCCCAAGCTCCACCATCTTGGAAAAGGAGAAAAAAACTTTCAATGGAAAATGAGGTCAGTACCAAACCCACCTAAGTAAGCCAGGTTCGTTATGTCTTTTGAATTTATTTTTGGCCTTTGAATTCTATTGATATCCTCTGCTTATTATTGCTAGGCAGCTGGACTTTGGTGAAGAAGACCTGAGTTCCAATCCTGCCTCAGACAGTTATCAGTTGTGTGGCCTTGAGCAAGCCATTTAAGCTCTTTTAACCTCATTCTTCTCATCTATAAATTGTAGATAACAGAAGCACTACTTCTCAAGGAAGTTGAGAGGAGTACATTGTTGTTATTTGTCCTTTGTTCTGGAAGAGGACCATGACAGCAGGGAGGTGATGACATGACTGGCAAGTGAACTGGATTTAAGTGAGGGAAGGCAGTGTAAAGCCACCAGCCTCCTTTCTCCTCTGGAGCCATCTGGGTCCAGTGGTAAGATATAGATTAAGACTACTGGAGATGGGCGGAGCCAAGATGGCGGCTGGAAAGCAGGGACTAGTGTGAGCTCCCCGCCAAGTCCCTCCAAAAACCTATAAAAAATGGCTCTGAACCAATTCTAGAACTGCAGAACCCACAAAATAGCAGAGGGAAGCTGGGCTCTAGCCCAAGACAGCCTGGATGGTCTCTGGGTAAGGTCTATCCCTCACAGAGCTGGGAGCAGAGGGGAGCGGAGCGGAGCCCAGAGTGGGCGGCGTGGACCGACCAGACCAGGAGCCAGGCGGAGCATGCCCTAGCACCCTGAATTAGTGAGCTGTGGCATTTACCAGGCCACTCAACCCACAAACACCAAAGACAACAGAGAAGGTTAGTGGGAAAAGCTGCTGGGGACAGGGAGTTTGTGGTTGGGCCACTGCCCCTGGGGCAGCGGAGGTGGGGCAGCTACAGAACTACAGCTGCAGTTGCTTCTGGTCCCAGGCCCACCTGGTGGGAGGAATTAAGTGGCTGATCAGAGCAGGAGTACAGAGCCTGCTGAAGATCTAAGCCCAGTCTGGGTTGGGGGTTCTTGGGGAAGGAGGAGTGCTGGTGTGGCAGCGCATCCACCCAAGCTTGGAACATAGAACTCTGTACTCTACAAGCAGTCATACCCCTCTGAAAAACTCAAGGGTCAAGTAAGTTGGCTGGGAACGTGGCCAGGTGGTGAAAACACACCCAGATTCAGTCTCAGAC
>CM053627.1:95672723-95697137 GCA_028646595.1 Phalanger gymnotis | reverse complement strand
CTTCTTAGGGAAGGTGGGTGGGAAGGGAAGAGGGGAGAGAATTTGGAACTCAAAGTTTTAAAAAATAGATTTTCAAAAACAAAAAAGTTTTTTTTTCATGCAACTAGAAAATAAGATACACAGGCAATGGGGCATAGAAATTTATCTTGCCCTACAAGAAAGGAAGGGAAAAGGGGATGGGAGGAGAGTGGGGTGACAGAAGGTAGGGCTGACTGGGGAACAGGGCAACCAGAATATACGCCATCTTGGAGTGGGTGAGAAGGTAGAAATGGGGAGAAAATTTGTAATTCAAACTCCTGTGAAAATCAATGCTGAAAACTAAACATATTAAATAAAAAAAATTAAAAAAAAGACTACTGGAGATGGCCCTGAGAGGATCGAATGACTTGACAAATGTAAATCACTTTGTAGACCTGAAACCCTATAGAAATGTCAGCTATTTTATAATCATGAATTCAAAAGCCTGAATTTTCATGGGACTTTTGACATTTCAAAGTGATTTCATATATACCAAAAAATTGGTATTTTCGTTGTTGGATTTTTCTTTTTGGTTGAGCTTTAGTTTATTTATCAGAATCTTTTTCTCTGATTCACTTGAAATCTCCATTAATCTAATGTGACTTAGTAATTTTGAAAGTAAAGAACAAAGTCTCCAATTGGTAAAAATCAACACTTTGACTTATAATTTGTTTATCCATTACTCAGCAATGATTTTCGATTACGGGAGAAGGAGGTGCAAAATGCAATAGAAATAAAATCATTGGGTTTCCCCCTAGATCTGCAGAGGCCACCATTATACTGATTTATCACCTCGTCTATAAGATGCTCATCTTTCTTTTCATATACAGGTTATCTTCAATTATTTGATCAACAAGACTTTAACTACCTATTACGTACTAGGAGGCAGCTAGTTGGATGGAATGCTGGGCCTAGAGTCAGGAAGACTCATCTTCCTGAGTTTCTTGACAAGAAAACCCCAAATTGGGTCACAAAGAGTCACACGTGACTGAACAACAACCACATCATTATGTGCTAAGCTCTGGGAATACAAAGATAAAAAATAAGAAAAATTACTACTCTCACAAAGGTTACATTCTATCAGGAAAGATACATGTAAGGAATAGAGAGAAAGCTCATTTGTCAAGTGGAGAAAGGGAAGTAATGTAAAGCCACACTAGAAAGCTTGGTCATGCCCAAGTTGTGAAAGGCTTTAAAAGCCAAACAGAACAATAAATGTTTTCTCCTAGAAGTATTGGGTAGTCACGGGAGTTTATTAAGTAGGAGAGTGACAGGGTCAGATCTGCACTTAAGGAAAATCACCTGGGCATCTTCGAGGAGAATGAATTGTAATGAGCAGAGACTTGAGGCAAGGAGACAAATCAGGAGGCTTTTGCAATAGTCTAGATAAGAAGTGATGAGGTCTTCAATGAAGGGGGTATTTGTTTGAGTAGAGAGGAGTTGGATATGAGAGATATTGTGGAGGTAGAAATAACAAGATTTGGCAAATGACTAAAAAAGTGAAATGAAGGAGATTGAAGAATGAAATATGACACAAAAGTTATGAACCATGAAAATCATAAGAATATTGGCACCTTCAACTGAGGAGAGTGTTTTGGTAGAAGGATGGGTTTGTAGAGGAAAATAATGAGTTCAGTTTTGGATATTTTGGGTTTGTGTATCCAGTAGATAGTTGGTGATGTGGGACTATAGCTCGGGGAAAAAATTGGCATTGGATATTGTGAGAAATGAATATTTCTCTCTTGTATGTAATAATTAATTATTGTATTAGAACCAAGTTTTTTTTTTTTTGCCTTTTCTACTTCCTCATCCAAAAACCCACCAGTGTAGGAAAGCTCTCTTAAAGATTTACTCAGATCAAGATCTAATCAGACATTAAAAAAGAAATTCTAACTTTGGGCTAATGGGTGCATTTCTGCTCATTGTGTTTGCTCAGACAGGCCTGGGAAAATGTTGATTCTCCCTTTTGTCAAGACAGGTGATATGGAAATTGATGTCTCTTTGACCAAGATTTGGGTGACCCAAGTCAGTACCCCAAGACTTTCATTTTAATATAGCTCCTGCCATTCTGTTAACTCATCAGAGTTGATTGGTACTCCTCAGGAACACCTGCTCTTTGAAGGCCATATTAACTATGAGCCTACTCCCCATGAGGGGTCTTTGGTCTAAGAGAGATGGACAAAGACTGTCCTTTTATTAATAAATGTGCTGGCCTTATTTACAAAATGATCAAGTTACACAGAAACTATGTCTCTTGGGATTTTGTTTAATTGTCACAGTATAGAGATCCATGAATTATCTGCAGAGGGATTTTTAAAATGTGTGAGGTCACCAAGAGTGCAGAAAAAGAGAACATTATTAATATTAATGAGCATTACAATGACTTACAGCATAGGCAGGCAAACAAATTTGTTTGCAATGTTATGATTTTAATAGGATTTTGAGTGTTATGTAAATATTTTCATAGTTGTGGAGACAACACAAAGAATTTATTTGGGAAAAATCATTTTTGTTCTCATTTTTAATACTTAAGGGCATGTGTATGTCCAGTAATCAACGGACATGTATGATATCCTACGACTGAAGTGGTATTCAGTGTCAAGGAGAGATTGCAGTTCAATTAGGATAATTTTTTTAATGCCCGAGTCTCCTCAGTTGGAAATATAGGGAGTATTTACAGGCCCAGTCTCACTACTGATCAGTGATGGAGCTTAAACTTATTCTGTTTCTGACTCGTTTCTGTTTTCTTGACTCTTCTTTGGGTGCCCACTGCTTCTGCGGGCTCACCATATTAGTACAAAATTTAGTTTGGATACCCAATCTTCATAGTCCACTATAGCTCAGAAATCCCTAGTTCAAAAGATCCACTAGTCTCAGTTTTTCCGGTAGCAGGGATTACAGATGTTGTGTGAGGTAGTGAGAGAATAAAGTGTGAAGACTTCGCAGGGAATATACGTATTTATATCTAACATGTTTTCAATATTTAGAGAAAAAGGAAATGAGACAAATTTGTCTGTAGGAATCTGATTATTTAGCCTTTAGGAATGTCTTTGTCCCCTGAAGTTTTTCTTCTTTCTTCTAGTCCTGGTTTAAAGATTTACCAAATAAGAATAGGGTCAATGTGATCTGTTTTTCTTTACCGTGAGAGAGAACGAGGGTTTTCCCCTCCCCTTTTTCCCTATTCTCCTTCTTTAGATTTATAGATGTCACCTCAGCCTAAGTTTTGTTTTCCTGTAAATCATATGATTTTGGGGAAATCAGATGGTATTCCCCTCTCCCTCTCCCCTCACCTATTTCCCCCTATAAGGTAATTCTGTAGTTTCTTGCTTGTATTGGGTAAAAACTCATTTCCTTATTCCTGGTTAGATTGTGAGGCCACTTGACCCTGCCAATGGGAATTGGGGTGCAGCCTCTGGGATAGAATTTCTTAGAATTGTTTGTACAAGGGTATATAATTCCCTGCTTGCCTTTTGTACCCTGCCTCCGTCTGCTAGACCTGTCCTGGCAGAAGATGCCCTTTTCTCGTGAGAACTGAACAATATTTATTTCTGTTCTCACCCTGAGGTGTCTCCGTATTAGAAAATAATTTTCATTTTTTGGTGAGGGCCTTTCACCCCACACAATGTGCACGACCACATTTGAAAGGATAACTTTCTTTGAGTAGTGTAAGTGACTTTGTTGAGAAAAGGTTGCCTTGAAACATCATTATAAAGTCAATAAAGGAATGGAAAATGATAAAAGTTAAAATGGCTGTAATGGCCCTGGGAAAATGTTAGTCTTAATGGCTCACCAGGAGTAATGTTTTATTGGCATTGAATGTAAAGGACTACAAATACATTTTTATGAAGTATGGCAGCTATTTTGAAAGGTTAAAGTATCTCATCTGTGGAAATAGCTGAAAAGAGTGTGTTTACATTAAATTGTCGTGAATTACTACATCTGAAGTACCTGTTGGAAGAGGTGAATTAATGATACTCCTTGAGGACTAAGAAGAAAAAAGGGGATTTTCATAGGTCTCAACCCTAAATATAGCATGGGAAGGGAGGAAGAAGGGAGAAAAGGACACTGACCAGACACTGTTAATTGCTTGCTTCTCTTTCCCAACTACATTTTCAAAACTTTGCAATAACCTGACCTATGGTCAATCCTGACAAAAGAAAAAGGTAATGAAAATAGGATCAACCCCTCTAGAAAGACCCTCACCTAGAGAAATCAGGGATGAGAAGTATGGCTCTGAGTCTTTTTGTTCTTTGGGGATAAGAGAAGGAGTTTGTTAAGTCCTCAAATGATGAGGGCTTAACATTGGGAAATAAAAAAAATAAGTCTGTGATAGAAATACAATCTTCACTTGCAGGATGTCTGGGCAAGAAATTTACTTATCCACAGGGTACTTCCATGGAAGCAGTTTTACAACTTGTTGTCAGCAATTATTCAACTTTTAAATGCTATTGGTTCTCCAAATTTTCATTCGCCTACGGCCACCAATGCCATGCAATTCCTCCATCCCACCTTTTTTTTGGAGGCCATATCTCCCTTTCTTGCTCAAGCTGGAAGTGCAGTGGCCTGTTTGTTTGACATACTCCTTCTAGTAACCTGGACTGGTTCACCCCTCCTTAGGTAATCTTGAGGTTCCCTGCTCCTTGAGGCTCGTCATATTGGTGCTGGACTTCTTGGGGACACCTGATCAACTTTAATCCACTGTAGCTCAGAATTCCTGAGTTCAAGTGATCCATTAGCCCGAGTTTCCTCTACAGCAGAGATTAAAGGCATGTGTCACCACTCCTGACCTTATTAAATTTTCAACACATTCTTTGGCACTCCATATGATTTGGATTCTAGGTGGCACAGCAGATAGAATGCCAGGCCTAGAGTCAGGAGGACCTGAGTTCAAATGCGGCCTCGGACATTTACTACCTGTGTGACTTAACTCTGGTTGCTTCAATGTCCTCATCTGTAAAATAAACTGGAGAAGGAAATGGCAAACCACTCCTGTATCTTTGCCAAGAAAACCCCAAATGGGGTCATGAAGAATTAGGCATGACTAAATCAGCAAAACAACAACAAATGGTTAGGCTGAGAGAACATAACAAAACTAGTATATAGCAAATAGACTTAGAATGCTCTCACAGCTCATATAATAATACAGTAACTCACATTTATGAAATGCTGTACATTTAGCAAAGCACTTTTCTCACAATACCACTAATCTGTAGTTATTATATTTCCCTATTTTACAGATCACTCTGGCATAATAAAAAGAGTACTTAGTCCGGAGCCAGAGGACCTGGGTTCACATCCCCCAACATGTGACCTAGGTCAAGTCACTTAACTTCCATGGGTGTTAGTTTCCCTGTCTGTAAACTGGGGTGGGAAGTTGGACTATGTGACCTCTGAGGTTCTTTCTGGCTATAGATCCATAATTCCATGATCAGGAAACTGACGATCAATTGAAGTGAAGTGAATTACCCAAGATCACTCAACTAATAGGTACCAGAACTACTAAACTACCTGAATCCAAGACTTTTCTGACTAAATCCAGTGCTTTCTCCATTGTACCATACTGCATGCCCATGAACACAAATACAAAAAGGAACAGAATGGATAAGTAAGGCATGATAACAATAACAGCTCAAATTTATATTTTGCTTTAAGGTTTTCAAAGTATTTTTCACTCAATTATTTCACTTGCTTCTCAACAAGTGGTATTATTGGTGGTGTTATTACTATTATTTCCATTTCCATATGAGGAATCTGAGGCTGAAAGGTTACATGATTTCTTTAAGGTCACACAGCTAGAATATGATAATTTTTTTAGGCTGTGGAACTGAGTTTCCAACCAGTGGGTCTTTGGGAACAAGAATTGCTCTCAAAACCTAGTAGAAAAGAAGTCAGAGTCAGAACAAGAATGGAGCAACCAGGGCTTTCCCCCAGGGCACAAATTTAGAGGGTTCTGACAACCCTCGTAGTCCCAGGAAGCCTAGAGAGCCAGTGGGCAAGAATAATTAGTAATAGGAAGCTTCAAGATGGTGGGCTGGAGAGAGATCTTCCTCCGCTCTGCTCTTTCCTCAATGGTAAAGCAACTCCATTGTCTTGGTGTCTTCATCTCCCTCATTGGGCATTATTCTCTCCTTTTCAGTTAGAGGCATGTCATATTACTTGCTCCTGATCGTGTGTGTGTGTGTGCGCATGTGTGTACATGTGTGTATATATTCATAAGTGTGCACACACATATGTGAGAAAAATTATGTACATACACAGATATGTATATATTGGAAGTGGAAATGGCCCTTCAAAAGACGGAGTCAGGAAGGGTAGTTGGATCTGAACAAATATACAGAAAAGAGTAGGACAGCTAGGAGGTACAGGGGATAGAGTGCTGGGTCAGGAAGACAAGCTCAAATCCAATCTCAGACACTTACTACTTGTGTGACCCTGGGTAAGCCACTTTGTTTGCCTCAGTTTCCTCATCTATAATATAAGCTGGAGAAGGAAATGGCAAACCACTCCAGTATCTTTGCCAAGAAAACCCCAAATGGGGTCATAAAGAGTCAGACACGACTGAAATGCGTGAACAATAACAACAAACAAAAGAAACCCTCCTGGAAATTACGGAACTTTAAAAGCACTCAGAAGTCAACTTTCAAGAATGTAAAAGACAATTCTTTCTCAAAAATAAGTCGACTGAGAAGGTGTCAGTATCTATTAGCTGATACAGCTAATTTATCATCTTTGTAAAATTTTCATGAGAATGGTCCTGACATAGATAGAGTGTATCACAGATGAAAACACAGGAAGGGAACTGACAGGTATTTTGCTTTCTTTGAACATCACGCCGTGCCTTCAGAGCACTGCAACTGAGTAAAACACAGAGAGAATAGCCCACGGCATAGGATGTCTACATTTCTCAGCCTCGCTTCCATGTCCCTTTGTAACCTGACCCTGCTATGTCATATTTCACATTATTCTTTAATATACATCCTGCTGTCAGGCAGGTCTCCTCACTATCCCCAGCATACACCTATACTCATTCCCACCTCTATGCCTTTCCTCATACTATATACTGTCCCATTCATCATTCATTCAATCATTTTCTCATTCAAAACACTATATGCAAAAAATTATGCTAGGCACTAGGTGATATACAAGACTTCCATAAGATGTGGCCCCTTTCATCGTGGATCTTGGAGTCTAACAAGGGGGATGAGACACATACGCAGAAGTAAGTATATGAATCGATATTTCATGATGAGTGAATTGGAGAGGTACAAAAATGTATTATGTAAGGGCCCAGGGGGAAGTTTATCACTGCCTGGAAGGATTAGGAAAGACGGAGGTAACCTCTGAATTTGGCTTGAAAGGATAGTTAGGAACTCAAGAGGTGAGGAGTAGAAAGGAAGACATACTCTCTAGTTCTTTCTCTGGATGTGGATAGCATTTTCCATCATGAGTCTTTTGGACTGTCTTGGATCATTTAAATCATAGTTGATCGTTGCACAGTATTACTGTTACTGAGTACAATGTTCTCCTGGTTCTGCTCACTTCACTCAGCATCGATTCATATAAGTCTTTCCAGGTTTTTCTAAAATCCACATGCTCATCATTTCTTATTGCACCATAGTATTATATATTATATACCACGACTTGTTCAACCATGCCCCAGTTGATGGGCATTCACTCAATTTCCAATTCTTTGACACCACAAAAATAGCTGCTATGAATATTTCTGTATATGTAGGTCCTTTCTCCTTTTTTATAATCTCTTTGGGATTCAGATTTAGTGGTAGTATTGCTGAATCAAAGGGTATACACAGTTTTATAGCCCTTTGGGCATAGTTCCAAATCGCTCTCCAGAATGGTTGGATCGTTTCACAACTCCACCAACAGTGCCTTACTGTCCCAATTTTGCCACATCTTCTCCAACATTTATCATTTTCCTTTTCTGTCATATTAGCCAATCTGATAGGTGTGAGGTGGTACCTCAGAGTTGTTTTAATTTGCATTTCTTTAATCAATACCTACTGCCTATTCTTAATAAAAATTAAACCCGACTCCTCTTTGCATCTTCCTTCCTTCTTCCCTTAGGGTTAACATTTACAACGGAATCATTTTCTAATGATTCACCCACAGCATAAATCTGGCATTCTCTGTGTGAGTGTGCTGATAGGGTCTGATCATGGCCTACTTGGCAAGACAAGTTTGTCACCTGGATAAACGCTACATAGTGGCATCCAGTCACTGTGGGTCTTGAACCTGACACTCTGAAATCTCAGACAGAGCCGGGGCTCCAGTGTTACAGTGTTACAGATTATGTTTCCTACTCATTTGCTTCTGATAGAAATAGAAACCCAGAGAAGTTGCTGCCTCATTATCTCACTAAACAGCAGAAGCAAGTATTTGCCTTCGCTTGGCCTTGCCCTCCCTAGTCCAAACCTCCTCTCCCTCTACTACCACACATCTTTGACCTTCGTTTCCCTCCCTTTCTCCCACTGCCCCACAAAATCAATTTGTGGCCACATTAATAGCAAGGAATTGAAGGAAGATCAAACCTGGCTCAGAGTGAGAATGGGTTGATGGCTCTGTGGCAGTCTGCTGGGGAACTGCTCCTGTTTAACAAAAGAGAACAACTGTTTCAGAAAAGGACACGAGAACAACGATCCTCTGTTTGTGAAGTCCCTTTTTGGGAGCAGAGGGCTCTGTCTGAGGAATCTAGGTAGACATTTGTCACTAGTCACAAACAGGATGCCTATGCACAGCTTTTCATGGGCTTGAATATGCATGGCTTGGAAGGAGGTCAGCGAGTTCTAGAGGGCCAATATTTTGTTTGATTGTTAGCGGGCATATCATGGATTAGTCAGCAAAGGAAACTGAGGAGTGGGACGAGTAGGAGGAGAACCAGGAAAGGATAGTATCATAACCAGAGAAGAGACAGCGTCCTGGAGAAGAGGGTGGTCAACAGTGCTACAAGCCTTAGAATTCAAGTTCAAAAACAAGCAGGGGAGGGAAGGAAAAAAGGGGGAAAAAGTTTACGTGATAACTTTATTATATATTTAAAAGGAATAGCAAGCTGTACATGGTGGATTTGCAGTTTCATGTGCAAGAATCTTTTTTTATTCTACTATGGTATGGAAATGCTTGCCTTATTTTATAAATTAAAAACAAATACATTTTTTTAAAAAGAAAAAAAGAATAGAGACAATTGAGAAAAGAACATCGTTTACGGCGATTAAGGTATCAATGGTAATCTTGGAGACTGCAATTTCAGTTGCGTGATTCAAAAAAGTCAACTGCAAAAGTACGGGATAAAGTAGACATAGCTAGGCAATAGTGTACGAAAAAGACCTTAAGATTTTAGTGGACAGTAAACTCTGAGTTAACTATGTGCTGTGGTAGTTAAAAAAGCTAATGTGGTTTTTGGTTACATTATGAGAAGCACAGAATCTAGAATAAGGAGGTGAACATCCTGATGTGTTCTGCCTTAGTTAAAACACATCTGGAATTATTGCTGTTTGGTCATTTCAGTTGTGTCCAACTCTTTGTGACCCTTTGGAGATTTTCTTGGCAAAGATACTGGAGTGATTTGCCATTTCCTTCTCCAGGTCATTTTATAGATAAGGAAACCAAGGCAAACAGGGTTAAGTGACTTGCCCAGGGTCACACAATTAGTAAGTATCTGAGGCCATATTTGAACTCAGGAAGACGAGTCTTCCTGAATCCAGCCCCAGTACTCTATTTACTGTGCCACTTAGGAGTGATTCATTCACAAGTTGGTGTTCACCCCAAGGAAGTCAGCTAGGATGGTGATAGTGCCTAGAAGCCATATCAAGTTGCAGAGATTCATGATGCTTTGTCTGGAGGAGATGAAAGAGGCATGACAATTATCTTCAAGTATCTGAAGGGTTGTCTTACAGAGAATGGATTAGATTTGGGTTATGCAGTCCAGAGGGCAGAAACAGAAACACCAAGTGGGCATTTGGAGTGGCAGATTTTGAATTCCTATAGGGGAAAATTTCCTAACAATTGTAGGTGTCCAAAAGTTAGATGGGCTTCTTAGAGTTAGGTCTTCTATCACTGAAGGTTTTCAACAGGAGGCTGGATTGCTATTTACTGGAAATACTATTGATGGGAATTCATATTCAGGCATAAGCTGTAGCAGAAATTTAGAACCTTGGATTTGGAGTCAAAGGACCTGTGTTCATATGCTGGCTGGCTATTCAATACCTGTATGACCTTGGGAAAGTCACTTCTCAATATCTGGTCCTCCATTCCCTCATTTGTAGAATGAGTCTGGTAAACGAGATGATCTGTGATAAAAAATTCATCTGCTTTTACGGTATCTTCTAGAATATTAGTCTTTTGAACTTACAGGATCAAGCAAACCACACGTGGCTTGGGATTTTTTTTTTTTGAGGCAAATCAGGTTAAGTGACTTGCTCAGGGTCACATGGCTAATAAGTGTTTGAGGCCAGCTTTGAACTCAAGTCCTCCTCACTCTAGGGCCAGTGCTGTATCCACTGTGCCACCTGGCTGCCCCCCACCTTGGAAATCTTAAAAGATCAACCAGAAAGTCAAAAGTGAGGCTGATTCAATGAAGAATATCTGCAGGGTTATAAGAAATACCTTTGAATGCTAAACATATTGGATCTAAATCCTCTAATTTTCAGAACTCAGCAAGAGGAAAGGTAGTAAAATATTTCCTCAAATTATAGAGACTTTCTTACATTTGGATCACTTCTGGTCCTGATTCATCTTGATAAATGAGGTTATACTGTATACGTTTTAACTCTAGCCTTATAAAAAGCCATCTCTCTAGGGATAGGACTGTAGCTGTGATTTCTTTGGCATAGGAGCCACCTACATGAGTAAATTCCCTCTACTTTTTCTGCAACTTACAATCTTAGAGAGTTGCTTAGAGCACTTCAAGGTTAAGTGACTTGCCCAGGGTCATAGAGACGGTATGTGTTAAGAGGTCAGATTCAAACTCTGAAGGCCTGGTTAGTGTTAGAAGTTGGATTCAGACCCCGGTCCTGAGGCCAGCTCTCTATCCACTAAACCAAGCTACCTCTCAGGCACCTATCAAGGGAAAATAATCCATACAAGAAAAATAGCAAAGAACATTCACAGATTTAGAACTGCAAGGGACTTTGCTGTTGTTGTTCAGTCATTTCAGTGGCTCTCTGTGACCCCATTTAGGGTTTTCCTGGCAAAGCTGCTGGAGTGGTTTGCCATTTCCTTCTCCAGCTCATTTTATAGATAAGGAAACTAAGGCAAACTGGGTCAAGTGACTTGCCCAGGGTCACACAGCTAGTAAGTGTCTGAGGCTAGATTTGAACTCAGGTCTTCCTGACTCCAAGCCAGGCACTCTGTCTACTTCACCACCTTCTGCCCCCTATTCCCTGCTCCCCACCCCCAGAACAACAACAACAACAACAACAACACTTCACTTCCTCATTCATGCAGCTTCTGTGAATTTTCCCAAGGCTTCGACTTGCTAATGACTTGGAAAGTGTTAGTTAATATAGCACTACTTCCTTTCCATTCTGAATACAGTATGTTGGAAAGGTCATCCTTGCCAATCCAAACGGTTCATTCACCAACACTTTGGGAGGCTCTGTGTGGGTCTTTTTCCTTCCACACTCATATATCTTGGGCATCCTTCTAAGCACTTATCTTATTCATGGCTTTATAAAAGAAGCCTGTGAGTAGAGCTGGTTTTATGGTGATGGAAATGACTGACGCGCAATACATTCTGCAGAGGCTTATAGAGGGCTCATAAAGCAGAAGGCCAGATGGCTGATCTGAAGTTGTTGAACTGTCTGTAGATCCTTGGAACTCACTCCTGGACTGACTTCTGAGAGTTGCCCTGCAATAGAACTCTGCTTATCTTTCCAAAGTGAATTGTGAATGAGGTCACACAGCTATGGACACAAGCTCCATTTTCTAAAATAATGAGACAGGAATAAAAATCAAAAGCCCAAATCTAGTAAAGCACTGCTCATAGCTCTTTTATCTTTTTATTTTAAGTGGCTTAACTGGCTAATCTTCCCACTCAGGAGAAAAATAAACAACAAATCATCAAGCATTGATTAAGCCCCTACAATGTGTTGGACACTGCATTGGGTGCTGGGGAATAGAAAGATTAAGAATAAAATAAATACTAGAGTTATCTTCCTGGGCTGCTCCCTCTCCCCTCTCCCACTGAGGGGTGTGTGTCATATGGTTGATGAAACAGCATAGGAGACTGAGAAGGAGTGATCAGACAGGTAGGACAAAAACTAGAACTGAACACTGTTAAAAAAGCCCCAGAGAGGAAACACTAGACAGGAAGACTGGGTGGTAAACAATGTGAAATGCACTAAAGAGGTCAAGAAGGATAAAGACTGAGAAAAGACCATCAGATGTGGTGATTCAGAGGTCATTTGGAAATTCTGGAGAGGAAGGTTCCAGAAAATGGGTGATTCAAAAAAAATATCAGCTGCAAAAGTACAGAATAATCCAGGCACAGTTAGACCATATGAAAAAGGCCATTCTTTTTATTTTTAAGTTTTTGAAATTAACCTCATTTTTAATAAACAAAAATCTATTTTGTCTCCCTCCTACCCCCTCGCCCACATTGGAAAAGAAAAAAGAAAAGTAAAACTTTTGTGACAAATATGCATAGTCAAGCAAAACAAATTCCATTATTGGCTGTGTCCCCAAAAATATGTTACGTCTCAACCTGTACCCTGAACCCAACACTTCTCTGTCAGGAAGTGGGTAGTATGCTTCAATATGGATCCTCTGGAATCAATGAGCATTTCGAGACAAGTAGCATTTATTGAGCACCTACTACTGTGCTAAGCACTGAATCATTGCTGGTCATTTTTTATCAGAGTTCTTCAAGTTTTTCAAAGTTGAAAACAGGGCATTCTTATAGAAAAACTGGCTCACCTAAATATCCCAGACCTAAATTGGCCTTCAACTTTTCTCTAACAAATATTACTAAACGTAACTTACTATGGCTTTGCCAGGGTCACAGATTCACTTTTTGTGACCTCAAATAAATAGAATAGTATAAGGCAATTATTTTGCTTCTTCAGATCCCAATTACGATTTTAGGTGAATTAGCAAAAACAAATAAAAGGGCCCAATGTCATTTGTTTGTGGTTGATAATTTGCTTGGCTAATGCCTCTGTCAGAAAGAAATACAGTCGTCCTTTCCACATTGAGACTTTCTCCATTGAGTTTTCAATACACCACGGATTGGGGTAAGAAATTAAATGAGAATTTCTGGGGAGTTTTGCAGAAGCCCTGAATGACTTGAGAAGGCCAGCAAATGACACAGAAAAAGTATAGAAATTCAGAAATGCATAATATATATAGTATATTTTATCTTTTAATATCATAATAATTCAGACTACTTCTCTGGTAGGAAGGGAGGGCCAAAATATCTTATGTAGATTTTCCATCTTTCACATACTTATCCCCATCCTCCCTCCCCCCCTCCCTTTCACTGTGCTCCTAACACCTATCCTCCCACCCCACCCCAGTCTGGAAGGGTAACTGTAAAGACAAAGAAGTGCTTTCCCTCTTCTTCCTACTCACAAGCTGTCCCTAATGAATTCAACCAATATTTTTTGAGTCCTGGCTATGTGGATTAGCCCCAAGAGTGATACAAAGAGGGGTAAAGCACAATCTTTCTGCCCTCAAGGAATTTACTATCACCTTGTTCCATCTGTATCTACACTGATAAAGAAGAGCTGGATTCTTGAAGGAAGCTGTTTCCACTTGCTTTACAGCCGAAACAGAAGTAATTCAATCAAAGTAGAGGGGAACGCTGGAATACCCTTGACTATCACAAGATCCCACTAAAATAATTGGTGTTAACTTGTACTTGACCGAAACAGGATCTCAGGGCTGAATTGCTGAGTGCAACTTTAGACTCTCTGTTGACCTAAGACATTGAATGAGATAATGCATGTAAAGCACATTGAAAATCTTAAAGGCTATAAAGAGCAGCTATTATGATTTTGATAGGTAGTGTGCTAAAGTAGCTAGAGCTGGCCTTAGTATCTGGAAGATCTGCGTTCAAGTCTCACCTCTGACACATGCTGGCTGTGTGACCCTGGGTAAATCACTTAACTTATCAACGACTCAGATAGCTCTCTAAGACTCTAAGCTACAGAGAAGTTGCTGATATGCATTGGGGGGTGGGGTTGGGAGAGTTTCCCTTCATCAGAAATTCCTTCCATCATCTGAATGTCAGGCAATGCGATTATTATTAGAGGCTAGGCACAATGATAGAGTGCAGGGCTTGAACTCAGGAAAATTCATCTTCCTGAGTTCAAATCCAGCCTCAGACACTCACCACCTGTGTGACTCTGGGCAAGTCACTTAACTCTGTTTGCCTCAGTTTCCACCTACAAAATGAGCTGGAGAAGAGTCTTTGCCAGGAAATCCTCGAATGGGGTCACAAAGAGTTGGACACAACTGAAATGACTTAACAACAACAATAAACAAGAAATATTGGTATTGACTTTTAGAACTATGTGTTTTGCCATCATTCATTGACCGGTCACATTTCAAACCTATAAAATCAGCAGGAAAGGGTTTTCTTTAGATACCACTCTGTTGCTGAGTTAGTACAAGTAATCTGAACTCCCACGTTGTTTTATTGTGCTGGAAATATTACTTGAGTTTTTATTATAAACAAATGACTCTCAAAATAAAATCGCATTTGGTCAGTTATCCTATTATGGTATTAGCCAGCTTTAAAAAAACGGTTTACCAGTTTGCCAGAGTAGAATCAATGGATAATAGTATTTATGTAGGTGTTTAAGGTCTGCAAAATAACTTTCATTTTATCCTCCCAATCACCCTCCTGGAAGATAAGTGCTATTATCATTCCAATTTTATTGACAAGGAAACTGAGGCAGACAGAGGTCAAATGACCTGCTTGGGATTCTCACAGCTAGTATCTAAGGCCATATTTGAACTCAGGTCTTCTTAACAATAAGTATAGCACTCTATCCACGGGCACCACTTAGCTGCCTTCTAGTGAGACTCTCAATAGAGCCTAATAAAACTATTTATTGTACTAATTGCATTACCAACACGCATTCAGGGGAGGAGAGCAACTAATAAATGCATATTAGTTTTGATAATTTTTTTTGTGCTTGTCTACAAGGCTGTTTATAGAGTAATCTTTTTGTAGCATCAGAATGTTGGTGACACTCTGTTCTTTGACAAAGTAAAAGCATCCTTTTGTTCAAAATCAAGAGATGACTTGGTACAAATGAATTAGTGCATCTTAGCATCTCTTCACTAGAAACAAAATGGCTTTGCACCTATCACCTTGAAAAGTAACAAATTATTATATCTGTAGACTTCAAAAAATCCAAATAGTTACATGCCCATAAACTCGGAAAAAGCAAGAACTAATTTTGCTTTCTATTCCTCAGAGCCCAGAGCTGGATTATGCACAGGAGTAATGCCCAATATTGGCATCTGTTGATTATGATTTATTAAATTACATTTCTTAACAAGACATTATCAATGTGATAGACTATGACGCTTAGATCTTATTGACCACTTTCCTTAAAACAGACTTGTAAAAAGAGCTGTTTTTCTATCAGCAAAAAAATCCATTTTCCTTCACAGTGATAAATGAATTGGTTTTTATTTGGTCATTTATCCACTTGAGAATTAAAATGCTTTTTTGCTGAGATGGAGAGGCAATAATTCCAACACTTTAAATCAGGAGCTATGGGTACCACAGAGTCCTATGTGGCTATGGGTGTTTGTCAAACTCCCATAAATTAGATCTACCTTTCTCAGAAATACTTTCTTTTAATTTCTTTAAACTATAATTTCTTGGCAAGGAAACAGGAAACTATGATGATGAGAACGACTGTACAAAATCTTACAGTCAGTTAGCTCGCAAGAAATACACCATGGCATGTAATCTTGGTCAGTATGCACTCTTGTAAGTCATACCCAGGCCCTTGTACAAGGGTTCTTTACTTTTTTGTGTGTCATGGACCCCCTCGGCAGTCTGGTAAAGCCTTGACCCCTTCTTAGAGTGATGTTTTAAGCACATAAAACACATAGGATTGCAAGGGAAATCAGTTACATTGAAATTCTATCATCAAAATATTAAAAAAACAACAAAAAAGCATATTCTTAGTCTGGAGTTTATAGCTTTAAGGTCTGCAAAGCAAAACACAGATCCCAAACTAAGAAACTTTGCTTCTATGCTGTTAAACAGATGAACTAATGAAAACTTAGACAGAACTTTGCAACTTGACATGCAAATTTTGCCTCAATCCCTCCAAAAAAGGTTATAGTGTTGGGTTTGAAAAGGACAAAGTTAATCAAGTTACGAATGAAAAAGAGCCAATTTGTGTGTATACAAAACAGATCCTAGTTGTCTCAGAGACCAGTTTTCTTTTCCCCTGCTCAGATAAAAAGTGTTAATGAGCGAACAGACCACAGACTATGCAGCGTCTACTGCTATACAGTGAAGTCCAACAACATCTTGGCGATGCTGCCTTTTCACAGAGGGTAAACCACAAGGCAGCCCAGACAATCAAAGGGCTTTATCAAGCAACAATAGGACTCTATTCTCCCTTTAATTTATGCGCTCAGATTTCCTGGCATTTATGGTGTACATTACAAGTACGATAAGAGAATGAGAAATATCTAATCCCTTGAGACAGATCGCGGCTTTTTAGGACTTCAAGTGGAGGCTGGATGATCATTTGTTGGGCATATTGTAAACATGGTTCCTCCTGGAGGTACTGGTTAGAATAGATAACATCTGAGCTCCCAGAATCAGAATCCCAGAATTTCAGAATTGGAAGGGAACTATGTAGTCCAGCCTGAATCTGATCAAGAATCCTTCCTGTAAAATACTGAGCCAAGTACTTTGCTGGAAGACCTTCTACTTCTGCACAGCTCTAATTGTTCAGAAGTTTTTCTTATGCCAAAGCTAAATCTGTCATTGATAATTTTTCTTATTGAACCCAATTCTGTTGCCTGAGGCTAAGCTGGACAAGCCTAATCTGTCTTCCACATGAGACAGCTCAGCTATAATGTATCCATTGGATCTTCTCTCCTCCATACTAAACATCTCCAGTTTCTTCGAATGATCCTCATATGGAGTAGACTCAACATCCTTCTTTGTAGTTGCTCCATAGAGTATCGATGTCTTTCCTAAAAATGGTGCCTTGGACTGAATACAACAATTCATTTTTTTCTCATTCAATTTTATTTTATTTTCAGATCCACATTTCCCCCCCTCCCACCTCTCCATTGAGAAAGCCAGAATAGCAAAAAGTCCTTTAAAAAGATGTATAGTCAAGTGAAACAAATTCCTTCATTTGCAGTGTCAGAAACAAAAGTGCTCTGTCTCTCAGGAGGTGAAAAGCATGTTTCATCCTGAGTCTTCTAGAACTGTGGTTGGCCATAGCATAATACTTCAGATGTGGTATGACCAGGGTGGAGTATAGAGAGAAGATCATTGACTTGGTTCTGGATCATTAATCCTCTCTATTTTCTTGGGTGCCATATAACACTTACAACAACTGTGTGTGTGTGTATGTGTGTATAAACACATAACGTATAACATTGCAAGTTGTGCTTGCAATCCACTAAAGCCCCCAGATCTTTTTCAGGTGAGCCGATGTCTAGTTATGCCTCCCTGATATCACATTTGTGAAATTGATTTTTTGAACCCAAGTGGAAGTCTTTATTTATATTTGCCTCTATTGAATTTCCTTTTATTGGATTTGGTCCAATGTTCTAGCCTAACAGGATCATTTTGGATCCTGACTCTGTGATCCAGGGTTTAGCTGTTGCTTGCGGCTTTATGTCATTGATAAGAACGTCCTTTCTGCCTTTGTCAAAGTTACTGATAAAAATATGAAACAGTACAGGACCAAGAACAGGTCCCTAAGGGCACTAGACTGTTTGCCAAATTGACATTGAGCCTTTAATGACTATAACAACTTTCAGGTTCTATAACAAAATGATCTTTGAATCTATGAACCCTCACCCTATACTTAGACACTCAAACAGAGAAATGGATCAAAAGAGAAAACAAATGACTACTACCAGGATACTTTACTTCTGATTTTGAAATGTAGGCACAGCATCTTCATTTATTATATTAGAGTGATTGGGATCAATGGCCTTCTACCTACATCTCAGAATCCTGCTTACCCCAGGTAGCTTGGGAACAAGTTGATGGTCTTCAAATGAAGATTTACCATTAAATAATTAAATCAAATAATATCAATCTAAGGGTTTTAAGCCATAATATATTTAGTGAGAGGTAGCATGACATAGAAATAGTGCTGCAGTGCTAGTCTTGGGATCAGGAGAGATGTGGCTTCAAATCTCAGCTCTTACTATTACTGGATCTGTGACCCTGGTTAAGTCACTTATCCTCCTTGGCCTCAGTATCTTAACCTACAAGATGAGGACAATAATACTTGTGATACCTACCTCACAGATTTATTTTGAAGAAAGTTCTTCGCAAACCTGAAAGTGTTATATAAATTTGATTCAGTACAAATTTTTTCCTTCCCTAACTTTGAAGAGGAATTTTGAAATTCAAGCCATGTGACTTGTACCCAAAAGTATCCCTAAGCTCTGTCTATAAAAGTTTTGACAGCCATTGCTGAGGAAAAGAATGAATTGGGCCGGAGAGTGAACAACCAAGGTCATATCAGAGAACTGCAGAGTCTCAGAGTTGGAAGGGATCCCTTAATCAGAGTTGCTGAATGCCTTGCCCAACATCTCTGACAAATGGTCACCCATGGAGGGAGAACCACCTGCCTTTTTAATAACAGCTCTGTTAGAATGATCTTATTTATGTCTGGTTGAAATTTGCCTCTCTGCAACATTCACCCAGTGTTCCTAGTTCTGTTCTCTAAGCCCAGGCAGAGCAAGTGTAATCTCTGTTCCACAGACCAGCTTTTCATGTATTTACAGGCAGTTATGACATCATCAGAGACAGTTAGATGGTGCAGTGGAGAGAGTTCTGGGTTTGGAGTCAGAAAGACTTATCTTCCTGAGTTCAAACCTGGCCTCAGACACTAGCTAGCTACATGACCCTGGGCAAGTCACTTAACCCTGTTTGCCTCAGTTTCCTCATCTGTAAAATGAGGTTGAGAAACAAATGGCAAATCACTCCAGTATCTTTGCCAAGAAAACCCCAAATGGGCTCACAGAGAGTCAGATATGACTGAAAAATGATTTAACAATAACAAATGATATTTGTGTTAAGTCTTCCAAGCCAAATATCTTCAATCCCTTCAACGAATCCTATGATCTTATGCATGTTTTTAGTTCTTTCACCATCCTGGGCACCTTCCTCTAGGCAAATTTTAGTCAACATCCTTTCCTTAAAGCGGTACAATACTAAACACTAATATTACATAAATGGGTCTGATCAGGGCAGATTATATTAAGACTGTCATCTTCCATATTCTGGACACTATGTTAACATAGCCTAATATCATGTTAGCAGTTTTTTGGTAGTATTCCTTGACAAATGATTGACACATACAGAACTTGCAGCACTTTCTGCATGCCTCCATCCCCCAAGTAGAGAATTAGGAGATAGGATGGATACTTTTTTTTTTGTTAGCATTTTCTTTACTAATTCAATCAAAAAAAGATTCTGCTTCCCACTTCTTTCCATGTTCACTTCTTTGATGTGTACCCTTCTATATTTATAAAACTGATGGAAATAAACCCTAGTGTTTATGGGAATGTCCTTGCTCAGATGCAGTTGCCCATGACAAGCAGTTGCCAGGATGCATAAACAGCTTAATTTGTGCAGGTCTAACTTTCCTCATCTGTAAAATGAGGAGATTGGCCTTAATGGCCTCTAAATTGACTTCTGGCTCTGAGATTCAAGGAGTCTATGATCTCAGCTTACAAAAACTCAAAACAAACAAACAAAAAACCATACCAGACAACAACAAAAAAAGGATGCTGTATGTGTAAGCCACCAATTCAAAGTACATATTTGCTAGGCTACTTAAATATCTACAGAGAGTTTAAAAAAATTTTAAACTTTGTGTGAATGATGACGATATGATTATAAGTGTAGACAGAAATGGGACATTTTGTATTCTCTAATGATAAAACCATCACATTAACTGAAGCATTATAACAGCAATGCTACTTGCCACTACTGTGGCTGTGTAAGGCCAATAACAACAACACACAGGAGGGCTGCTAGCACAGGTTCTTTGATCTGCTTTTCTAAGGAAAGCAACTTTAAGGGGTTTACAATCCCACTTTAATTAAACATACATATATCATTCACTTAGTTCAGGGGAAAAAGTCACCACATTGAACTTTAGAGAAAATACAAACAGAAATTGCAAGCAGAAATTATATAAACAGAGCAAATAAACACAAATCAGCAGACAGGGCTTCTAACCGTCTGTCCAAGACATTACATAATTAGTTATCAGAGAGAGAAGCACAAACATCTGAGCTTTTCAAAACTGGGGGGCTCCAACAGCTACCTAGAGTCTCATCTAATCAAATCACACAACACTCTTCCAGTGAATGAGCCTCAAAACAAAATGCTTACCTCGGAGCATATATACCTTGTTTAGGGCCTTGGGGCTTGATTGCCTTAGTGCTGAGAAGCACTCCAAACAAAAGACAACAAAAAAGTCCCACCCTGATTGCCATTACAAGTATTTGTAACAAAAAATAGAATTTTTTTGGCAGAATCATGATATTTGAACAATATAAACATTCACATTTTTTAGAGAATCACAAAACTTTTGAGCTGAATGAGACCACTGAGATCTTGCCAAGTCCCTAATTTTATAGGTGAGGAAACTATTAGGAAAATCAAAGGTTTCTGAGACTTAAGCATGGATTTGAAAATGAATCACCAATGTAGATGATCATTTTATGACGATGAAATAAGCTTGAGGAAGAAATTTGTGTATTCATTTGACAAGCAGATAGGATGAAATAGCAAAAAAATGCAGGTATGTATTAGTTCATAGGATCCTAATGCACGAGAGGCTGAGTTGGCCTACAGGATCCTTTCTTATGTATACCCAGAGCTTCCCTGGAAATTTCTGGGGATTCTAAGGACTTATTGCTTGGGGGCTTTTGGAGATGAACTTCCTTGCTTCTTCAAGATGTGTGGTAGCCCAGAGCTGAGGGGACTTTGAGGGGTCCCTTGGCAGTGACTCTCCATGTGGCATCATGTGACTCTAGCGAGGAGCAGGGAAAGCTGGGTCTTCTACTTGGGTATCATGGTGACTTTGTCTATATGGCAACTAATGCAGGGGGTCACAACGAGTTGTTTGCATCAGGTCTACAGCTTCTTTTGCCTCTTTTGTGTTTGTTGTTTTCTGATCTCATGTGAATGAATATATTGAAGGGGATGTGTCTGAGACTGGAGGTGTCCTTGTGAGTTCAAGAAGTCTAGCATTCCCATGAAAAGTTAGAACTGAATGGAAGCATTGGGGTGGTCCCCAGCAACGACTTTAACACCCTGCAGGGTCCACTAAGAGTCATAAGGAAAGTGCTGAGTTGAGGCAAAAAGTAAAATGCCTAATCAACAGTACTTAATACTACTTTATGTTCTGACACAATTAAGTATCAGCCTCCCAGAAGATTGTAATAGTAGGTAAAAGTTAAGTTACTGAATCCTTTTAATTTGTTTAATCCTGTTTCCTAATCTGTAAATTTACTAAATCTGAATCCTATTTAATTTCTTCTGTTAATGCATGCTTCTAAGGTTGCTGCTTTTAGCATTCTTTCTGTGTGCAGGAAGAAAGTATTTGTCCCTTACCTGAATCATATTATATATTTAAAAGGAATAGCAAGTTGTACGTAATAGACTTGCAGTTTCATGTAATCTTTTTTTCTAGTCTACTATGTTATAGAAATGCTTGTTATATTTCTTAAGTTCAGAATAAAATAAATTAAATTAAAAAAGAAAGGAATAAACTACTTATCTCACACTTGATTCATATTATATACTGAATACTTCTTTTATTTCCTGCTTTGGGGACACCTAGATTTGAGTGTTCCCAAAGTCTGGACACATGCATGTTTTCAAGAAATGAAATGAATGAAATTTTCAACAACATTTTATTTAATTGGAATATTAACAAATAACATCTTCAACATGATTTCCATCATTTGTGATGCAAAGGTTGACGCGCTTTGCAAGATTCATGTGAACTCGATGCGATTAACTCCACATTGCCATCAATTTTAGCAATTCACTCTTTATAGATTCAATCAAGTGTGTTGCATTTGTGATTTTCATTGAGTATAACTTCTCCTTTAGTGTACCACAGAAAAAGAAGTCAAGGGGGCTAAGGTCTATTAATATTCCAAATATTTCAAAATATGCATTTTTGCCTATATGTCCAGACTTGAGGGACACCCTGTATAACTAAGCAATCTTTTGAGTTGGATTTATTAAAAAAGTAGAATGAATGGTCTTATAAGATATTGAACTTCTTGTCACTAGACATGTTTAAACAGAAGCTGGATGTTTTA
Organism: Phalanger gymnotis; assembly: GCA_028646595.1. Taxonomy (NCBI): domain Eukaryota; kingdom Metazoa; phylum Chordata; class Mammalia; order Diprotodontia; family Phalangeridae; genus Phalanger; species Phalanger gymnotis. The sequence goes on along the minus strand of CM053627.1, from coordinate 95,674,583 downwards.
GAGGGCAGGAACTTAAAACAGTGTACCTCCAAAATTTCTTTCAATTCTTAAGACTATTACTTGGCTCTGTTCAAATGCTAGGTAATATTAAGTTGCGGTGCAGCGTAAAGAGATCAAGTTCAAGTTAGGAAGCTTCATCTTCCTGAGTTCAAATCTGACCTCAGAAACTTACTAGCTGTGTGACCCTGGGCAAATCACTTAACCCTGTTTGCCTCAGTTTCCTCACCTGTAAAATGAGCTGGAGAAGGAAATGGCAAACCACTCCAGGATCTTTGCCAAGAAAACCCCAAATGGAGTCATGAAGGGGTGGAGATGATGGAAATAACTGAACAACAAAACCCAAAAACATTAGGTTGAACTCTCAACCTTAACTATACTTTGATTTCTATTAAATACAAAAATTGTGAATCAAGATTAATTCACAATAAGGAAATTTTTTTTGCTTTTATTGAAGAACAACTCAACAATTTTGGACCCCCAAAGTAATTAAATTGCATATATTCTTTGATCCAGAGACACTGAGTTAATATATACCTTATATATGACTTCAAGAGGCCAAGGGACATAGGGAAAGGACTTATGCATATAAAACTATTTATAGCAATACTTTTTGTTGTAGCTAAGAACTGGAAGGATAAGGAGTGCCCACCAATTGGGGAATGGCTGCACAACTCTGGCATATGAATGCAATGGAATATTATCGTGTCATAAGAAATAAATACAATGAGTGCAGAGAAAAATGAGAAGACTCTCATGAACTGACGTGGTCCTGAATGAGATACACAATTTCTGGCATAAAAATGTGTTGGTTTGTTGGGCTTGACTATACTTATTTGTTACAAGGGAGCACTTCTGTTTGGGACTGGGTGGGTAGTGATAGAAATGCAAAAAAAAAACACATTAATAAAACATTTTTTTGGCAAATGCAGGGAAGGAAACAAAAGGAACCTCAGAAAGGGACATAAAAATAGAATAATTTTACTATTATCTTGTTAAATTTAACATATACTTTAAAAACTATACGTAACAGAAATTCAATTCCCTATACAATTCCTTTTCTTATTCTTTGGGTATTGAAAAGTTTTTGTTTGCTGATTATTAATATTTATTTAATATTTAATAAATATTACTGATGGTTATTTAATTAATATTATTAATATTTAAAATATTTTAAAAATTAAAAAGAATTTTTTAGAAAGTGACACTTTTAAGCCCTTACCTGGCATTAAAGCATTCATTTGATTCTTTGGTCCCTGAGAGATTGAATGGTTACTCTTGTCTGCATTAGCTGATGGGAGCAGCTGTTTCCTTGTGGCTTTCTGAATGTTCTGCGAAGGGAGACTTCTGTTTGTATCTTCAGTCAATCCCACAGTTCTTTGTTGGGCTGGACTTAGAGCAGCATGAGTTATTGTCTTGCGGCCAGGATTCACTGAATGAATGGAGATAAATTAATTATTAGTTGTCAGGGGTTTTTTTTGGTGTAAAAATAGACTGAAAAACACTAACTCCTCAATCTATCTCTAATGATGAAATTTTGGAATTATGCAGAATTCTAAATTCAAGTATTTAAATTAAAAAAAATAAATACCATCATCTCTGGTTTTTAATGAACAACTTTTTCTGATCTTTTTTCTTTAAGTTTTAATGACAGATATAATTAATGACAGAGTCAAGACCCAAACCAAACATTTATAGATTCTTAATCGGTGAACATTATTAGCCTTTTTTTAAAATTTTTTTATTTTTTGATTGCAACAAACAGTTCTACATAATTTTGGGTTCCAGATTTTCTTCCCTCCCTCCCCCCTCCCTTCCCAAGAAGGCATGGAGTCCCATATAACTTCCAGGTATAACTAGGCA